>JACCIC010000162.1:600000-975000 GCA_018907035.1 Sycobia sp. Sy_11 | reverse complement strand
CTACTACAGAAGGTAAGTCAGCGTATTTGATATTAATGATAAATGCATATAAATTTTAGACTTTTTAAACATTATAATCATCGTCTATTTTTATTTTTCTTAATTCATAATTCTCATTGCTCTTTCTTCAGATTTAAATAAGTTAGACTGGTTGAAAAATAACTTAGATGACTGGAATAAAGTGACAGACTATTCAAGAGACACGCATGAAATCTGGCGACAGCAGCTTATAGTAGATGCAGTATCAACAACTAGTTATATAGAAAAGTATCTCTGTTTACAAGTGCAAGAAGGTTATAGCTGGTATGAGTATAGTAAAACTGTTTCAATTGTAAATTAAATCAAAATTAAATATTAAATGTAATTTATAATAATATTAAATATATAAGAATAATAAAAAATACCGTAAAAAAGAGTGAAATAAATGACTTCACAATAACATTAACAATAATATACATTGAAATTACCAAAATAAATTTTCTTTCAGATTGAAAGTGATTTTTCGCAAAGATGAATGGAAAAAAATAAAACAGTGCATATGTTTACATTTGCAGAAAGCAAAAATTTCTCCCGAAGAACAAGGCTTACTATATAGTTTAAAACTAAATACACTGAGCAATGGTATGTTAATGAAAAATGATAATGATTATTAAATATAAATTTATTTTGTTTTTATAGATCAAGAAGATTTTATAATTTTTTACTTACTTCCATACGTCATCAGTTTTCAACGCCCAAAAAAACGGATCAAAAGAAGTATAAATAATGATATCAATAACGACGACACGGTTCGTCGACCACTTAAATTGTCAATGCAGAAAAGACGTGAAACTTTCATTTTACATTTGAATGTAAGAATAATAATGAATAAACATACTGAAATTTCTTATAATATTAATTATTTAAAATAATTGTAGACTGTAGCGGATTTAGAACCATCTGTGACTGAATTGCAAGAAAAGTTAAAACAAAATAATCAAACCTTCCAACCATTGATTGTTGCTATTGCGGAGCTATTTTCTATTTCTGAATATATAGTAATTATAAATCGTCAACAATATAAAAGAAAAAAGTGCTTAGAAGCAATAGCGTTAGCTTTCCAAGTCTTTTTTGCTTTCGATTGCCATTACCCAACCAATTCTTTAACGATATGGTATTTTATTCAAAAGTGCTTGTTTCAACTCCATTTGTCTAATGATATAAACAACGTTTCATTAAATGAACTATTAGGACATATTAAACAGTATTTATTACAAGAAACGTCAAATTAAAATGAATAAATGATCATTTTGTTTCTCTAATTTTAAGGAGGTTTTTCTGAACAATTTACTGAGTCATATAAAATATGTTCATCAAGATGCTCATAATTATAAATGTATTTTTGAAAATTGTTGCAGATCATATTTGATAATGCATTCTTTTCTACAACATGTAAAATTAAAGCACGATATTTTTGAAAATACGGCAATTACAAAATTTAACTTACTACCAACTCAGCAAAATTCTACTTTGAGCAGAGGTTCAGTGTATTCTAAATGAAATAATTTTTGTATTTCTGATTTTTATGAAAATCAACAAACTGCGGCAGAAAATTCAATTAACGATAGTTATTATATACAAGAATTAAGTTATGAAAGCGATTCTGATGTGCGAATTATAATATTTTATTGGAGGATAATTCAGAATGCAATGGAGGAGATTATAACAGTGATTTACTAGATAACTTAGGCCTTTCTTATATGAGCAAGATATGCCGATATAGTGATATTAACCGAAATAGAGTACAGTCTATAGTAAATGATACAAAAGATGTTATTATTACAAAAGAGGACATACATTGTTATGTCCTCGTCTGAAATGCGTTGCTTCATTGATAATTTTTCCTTAATGATTGGTCATAAAATACCAGAAGGTAATGAAACTTAGCAACTATATTTACACTTGAAGAAAATTACAAATATTGTATTTAGTATGCATATTCTTTGCGACACACATAAGTATTTAACCGTATTGATTGAAGAATACTTGTCATTCCTTGAAGAGATATTTCCGAATTCCATAAAACCGAAGCATCATTTTTTACTTCATTATCCTCGTATAATGGAATTCTTTGGACCTCTGTCAAGAATATGCTGTCTAAGATTTGAGGCAAAACATAAATGTGGAAAAGATATTTCTAAATCAACTGCAAGTAGATTATATATCAACAAAACTGTGGCTATTAAATATTAAATTGAACAGCATTGCAGATGTTTTAATCACAAATTAGATTATACCTCTCATGAAATGAGTAAAAAAAAAGAAATGTCTATTTTCCATATAAAAAATTATGAAAAATATTCGAACATATTCTTGACTAAAATTGAAATCACAGTAACCAACTGGATAATTTTCAGAGGAAGGCCCTGATTTTTTTATAGTTTCTGAAATTATAGTACAAGAAAATAATTTTTCTATTTTATGTAACCAATTTTTAGACTGTTTTTATGATTCGCATTTTGCAGCATTGAAAATATACGATTACAATAATATAAGATACAATGTCTTAAACAAATTAGAAGTAGAAAGTTGTTCTGTTTCTACTATAAAACTTTTATCTAATGGTTATTACTACACACGAAAAAATTGGTATTAAATTTATCTAATATTATATAAAAGCATGCACGACGTTTTAAAAATATCATATTATTGAAAATAATAGAAGCTTCAAAATACAATTTTATTCAAAATATTATATTTCTTTAAATATGTATTATTTTATTTCTCTGCATTGTAAAGATAGTGTATTATACAAATATTGAAAAAATTTGCTCGTTGTTATTAATTTTCCCTTTTTAAACTATTATTATTAGAAAAAAATTTGATTATTTTCATTTCCAATTATATTATTTTTAGTTTGTTAAATTTGAACTGCGAACATATTTTCTGTTAAAAATATCAAATTTTACTAGCAACAATAAAAATTTATTATATATATAATTATTAAATAGTAAATTTTAATTTGAATCAAAAATAAATAATTAAAACGAGCCCCTACTTAATAAGACTGTACGCTCATTTCACAGTCATGTTGAATGGGCCTCCCATCATATATACATCATAAATAGTAGGCACTAGGCGGCTGCCCTATAACTCGTAAGTGGCAAAAAACACATCTGATTTGTATATAAGGGTTTGAGCATCTTTTCTAACCATGTTCATAATTATAAGTGTGCGAATTATCCTGCGAATAATGTATAGTATGTGTATACCGACGTTTATATAGAGAAATGTGTATAGAGTGTATATTGTAAATATTATATTGATGTATGTATAAAAACGTACATTAAAATGAACATTCCTTCAACTGTGTGGCGTATTATTCAAAAAATAAATTATACTAATTTAACGATTGAAAGTTCAAAATGAAAACACATTTCTACAATGTCTATTTATTTATCGGAGACACTTTTTTCTTTAATTTATTGATTCAGATTACTAATAAAATTTCAAATTGTCAAATGCAAAATTTACAATTGAAGTTAAGTAAAGTAACAGTATAAAATTTACCATTCTATTCAGTAAATTATATAACACTATGATTTTTACCATACTGTTAATTGAAATTGACAAAACTGGCAGTCCGTGATTAAATCACCATAATTTCTCGTAAAATTTCCTTTAGTATTTTTGTGTAGTAAAGTATTTTTAAAATTTACTAGGAAATTTCACTCCGTGTAGACATTGTATTCTAGCTTCCCAACACAAAACTCTCTATAGCAGTCATCCCGAGACATTTCCTATAGTCCGAACATGATGCTCTCTGTAAACGTCGTCTCGAGACACTTGCACATCTTTTTCTACCTCTCAAATTCAAAAGTACAATTTTTTCCATTGAAGCCGTATTTAATATGCATATATATATATATATATATATATATATATATATATATATATAAAATATAAAATTTATTATAAAAATGCGTACATACGAAGACCTTTCTCACTTGCATATACTTCATGTGTTAACGATAATTTTTGTTTTTCATCATAAATTTTCTATATATTGCTCATGTATAATATTATATCATTATATATATATATATATATATATATATATATATATATATATATCAGACAATATATTATAAAATTTAATTAAAAAATACAGCTGTTAAATCATCCATCATTCATGTAATATGTCATGTATATTAGCATTTCATATACCCTATGATATATATAAATATGATATATATATAAATATATATAAATACAAATTAAATATTTATATATCATATACGTATATATATACACCGTGTCCCAGATATAACTGTTCATATTTGCGGCATAGTATCGGCAAGAAAAAGTTACGTGTAAATATTAATATTCATGTAGGTCGATTTTTAATAGTTTTTACAGTACGGGCCGATGTCTGTGAGCCAATCAGTGCTCAAAGAAGTGGATCATCGCCTGCGAGCGAGGAAAAGGAGGTCGAAAAGCTAACGAGGCGAAGTCACACGAACACGGCAAAAACCAGCAGTTGTTATTTTTCCTGTCCATTGCCAACACTCGTGTGCTTAGATACACGGACGCATTGACGAAGCGAGTTTCACGCGTCTACGAATAAAGATTATGTTTCTTCGTCTACAACGGTCCCTTCCCATATCTTTTGTCCAGCTATCCTTTTTTATAACAGCCCACTCCACTGCATTGGAAATAATGAAGAAAAGGCAGATGTTTGGCTGGCGCCGACAAACTGACCGCGAATGCACGCACGTGTTTTAGAAATCAAAAGTGGAACTAAATTGTCGACATGTTGCAAAGATTGAGAAATAGATATTTGATAGTCATATTCAACACTGGTAAAATACTGATTACAAGGAAATTTGATTTGATAATTACAATAAATTAGACAATTTATTGATTTATTTAACTAAGTAATAAAAATATTACAGTGATGAAAAACATAATCATTTTTAATTTTTGGTTAAAGTTTATAAAATGTATAAAAATCTTATTTCTACTTAATTATATTAATAGATATTTAGTATAAAATATTTATTTTGAATTTTTCATTCGACCACCCCAATCATTCGAATTCCCAAAAGTGGAACTCAAGGCACAATTGAAGAAGCTCTCTGTTATTGGATCTCCATGTCTATCTCGATGATAATTTATAATTACAACTATAAAACATTTTCAATCATTATTTATTTTATCAATAAAATATTTAAATTTGTTATGCAATTTTATTTACCTTCAATCATTATACAAAAATTCGTGTCTTTGAAAATCATTGTTTTATTGGCAACTTTCTTCATATCAGTAACATTAGCAATCAAATCTTTTGTGAAAATCTTTAAAATATTGCTAATAATTTTTGTAGCAGTGTTACCACTTCTATCCAAATTATGTTTGACTGCTGCATTCTGCAGAAAAAAATGTTTAGCTTGAATGAAAAAGTGAATAAGATGAAACAATTTTTTTTAATTAAAATTTAATATATAAAATTAATATATTGCTTACAAAACTATTTTTTAGTTCAATATCCTCTTTTAATTGAAAATCAAAGAGTCTCAACTTATTCATATCTTTTATTGGTAGGTTTAAATTATATTTTTTAAGATAATCCAAAAGATTATTTTCATTTGACCCCATGACTTTTTCTTCTTGTTGTTGAATATATCTTTGATCTTCGATCATAATTAATTTTAACTTTTTCATTACCATTAATATAGCAAATGTTTCTGAAAAATAATTTAGATTTTAATATTAAGAACTCAACAAATAAATTACATTATATATGCCTGGAGAAAATTTCTTTTGCGAATACATCTCGAACTTATTTTTTGACTTTTTTAATTTTTTTTTTCAGATAGTAAACGGTCCTTAAGGCTTGTATTTATATTCCTAATCATAAAATCTGCAGAATCCGAAAATATAAATATACTAGCATCCCCCGTCTCGGCTTCGCCCGAGATAATAATTTAACCGATTTCATAAGCAATTCAATAATATCTAAGTAAAAAATACTATATATATAATATATATATATAAATATGTATATAAATCTATATTACTATAAATAATGAGGAAAATTGTACTTTCGAATTCGAGCGGTAAAAAAAGATGTCCGAGTGTCTCGAGACGACGTTTATAGAGAATATCATGTTCGGAATATAGAACATGTCTCGGAACGACTGCTATAGATAGTTTTGTGTTGGGAAGGTAGAATACGACGCCCATGTATCCCAGGACAACTTTTACTAGGAGTGTGCGTGTTCAAATGATAGAAAATGAATCTCTTTATAGAAGTTTATTTAACACTCTCCGTAGAAGTAGTTCCGAAACATCCCGATATCGTATTGGAATGTCCCAACATGAATCTCTCCATAGAAGTCGTCCCGTCATATCTGAACATCGTATTCTACCGTTCCAACACAAAATTCCGTCATATCTGGGCATCGTCTTCTACCGTCCGAACACGAAATTCCCCGTGGAAGTAGTCCCGTCATACCTGGACATCGTCTTCTACCGTCCGAACACTAAATTCCCTGTGGAAGTAGTCCCGTCATACCTGGACATCGTTTTCTACCGACCGAACACAAAATTCCCCGTGGAAGTAATCCCGTCATACCTGAACATCGTCTTCTACCGTCCGAACATGCAATTCCCTGTGGAAGTAGTCCCGTCATACCTGGACATCGTTTTCTACCGACCGAACACGAAATTCCCCGTAGAAGTCGTCTCGTCATACCCAGACATCGTCTTCTACCGTCCGAACATGAAATTTCCCGTAGAAGTTGTCCAGACATACTTGAACATCGTTTTCTACTAACTAAACACGGTAATCCCCGTAAAAGTCGTTCTAAAACACCTGGAAATTGCATTCAATCATCCGAACACGAAACTCCCCGTAGAAGTTGTCCCGACGTAACTAAACATCGTTTCCTACCAACTAAATAAAATAAAAAATAGTCCCAGTAGAAGTCGTCCCGAGAAAGCTAGCACCACTTCTTAATGACTAAACACAATACTCCCCGTAGAAGTCGGTCGGAAAGACCTAGATATAGTAATTTACCGTTTACACACGAATCTTCCCATAGAAGTTGATTTCCTCATACTTGGACGTCGTTTTCTATCAACTATATACAATATTCCCTGTAGAAATCACCCAATAACACCTAAACATGGCATTCTATCATCCGAACACACAACTGCCTATAGAATTCGTCTTGAGGCAACGGGGTATCGACGGAAACCATATTAAAAATGTGTATATATAATATGTACAATATAATATACATACTATATATATATATATATATATATATATATATATATATATATCGTATATTTCCGTTTTTTAAATTGAATACGTGAATATGTGAATTTTTTTTCGTAGTGATGCCATCAGAAATTTAAGCAAAGTATTAGTATCCGAATAGCATATTTTAAGCAGACGATGGATATTGCTCTTTTATTCATAGTTTCAGAATCCTATTTTGGCCATCCTTGCTTTTGTTCAAACTAAAAAAAACATAGTCTCTTGTCACAATTCTGAAGGTAATAGAAGGGATAAAAATAAAAATATAATTTGTCGTCACAAACTATATTCAGTATGATTTGGCATACAGAACCATTTTATAAGAGAAGGAGAATAAAGGACAGAGAAATAGAGAGAGAGACAGAGAGAGAGAGAGAAAGAGAGAGAGAGAGAGAGAGAGAGAGAGAGAGAGATTTTCCCACGTAAGAGAAAATAAAATTTACAAAAATCAAAAGATATCCATAAGGTGTGAGTGTAGTGTCAGATAAACCTGAAGTCCAGAAAAGGTTATACCAAATAACGCCACACCTTCTTTAGGATACGAATCCCAAAGCTGGATATGAACATTCGTCTGAGCAGGCCTGGTATTAATACTTTAAGCGGACTACTTTGAGTTGATGTTCGAGATTCAAGACGCCATTTAGTGGTCGCTGGTGGAACTGATTGTTAAAACCATTAACCTAATTTATTGATGAAAGTAAAATGATTTTCGATAAAAAACATAGCCTATGTCCTTCCCAAAATAATATATCAGGTATGTGAATAAGTCTTTCCCGTTTTTTTTTCAAATTTTGAGCCTTTATTGTGAAAAAATGGTTACAAATGAATTATTGAAAGTATTGGCCATCGCTAGCTACAACTTTTTCCCATCTTTCTGGCAACATACGAATCCCGTTGCGAAAAAATTCGACCGGTTTGGCCTCTATCCAGTCATCCACCCATTTTTTGGCTTCCTCGTAGGAATGGAAGTGCTGGTCAGCCAGGCCATGCGTCATCGATTTGAAGAGATGGTAATCAGATGGAGCAACGTCTGGACTATACGGCGGGTGGGGTAGGACTTCCCATTTGAGCGTTTCTAAGTATGTTTTTACCGGCGGTGCAACATGTGGGCGAGCATTGTCATGTTGCAAAATAACTTTGTCGTGCCTGTCGGAGTATTGTGGCCGTTTTTCTCGCAGTGCGCGGCTCAAACGCATCAATTGTCGTCGATAGACCTCGCCTGTGATCCTTTCATTCGGTTTCAGAAGCTCATAGTAAACCACACCTAGCTGGTCCCACCATATACAGAGCATGAGCTTGGCGCCATGAATATTTGGCTTGGCCGTCGATGATGATGCATGGCCGGGTAGTCCCCATGATTTTCTTCGCTTCGGATTATCGTAACGTATCCACTTTTCATCGCCAGTCACGATACGATGCAGAAAACCCTTTCTTTTATGTCGCTGAAGCAGCTGTTCGCAAGTGAAAAAACGCCGTTCGACGTCTCTCAGCTTCAGTTCGTACGGCACCCAATTTCCTTGCTTTTGGATCATTCCCATGGCTTTCAAACGCTTGGAAATGGTTGTTCGGTCAACTCCCAATGCTTCAGCAAGTTCTTCTTGCGTTTGACAAGAATCTTCATCAAGCAAAGTCGCCAATTCTCGATCTTCAAAGATTTGCGGCCGCTCGGAACGCTCCTTGTCTTCCACGTCGAAATCACCGCTTTTGAAGCGTCGAAACCATCCGCGAACACTTGAATCATCGACACAACCTTCTCCATAAGCCTCCTGAAGCAATCGATGCGTCTCGGCAGCAGATTTCTTCAAATTGAACCAATAAAGTGAAACTTCCCGCAAATGACGTCGACTCGACTCAAATTTCGACATTTTCACGATATCAAAAATTTATGATGCGAAAAAATTTTAACTAATGTGTTAGTATGGAATTGTTGACATATGAATAAGCTTTGATCATGACAAATGTAACCATTGAATACTCGCACAGTATTGGTGGCGTCATCTCTTACAAAAAACGGGAAAGACTTATTCACACTCCTAATAGAATCTATATGTCAAATTTCAAAACAATCGGTTCAGTAGTTTTTTCGGTTATCGCGTACAAACAAAAACTCGCTTTGTCTTTATAAATTAGTATGATATGATATGATATGATATGATATGATATGATTTTATTATTATATCTTTTATAACGACTGGCCATTTTGGCCAACTAAGTAATGGAAATGCATACAACTTAACGTGTGATTACATAAGCAGCTTTTTCAGTTTTCTTCATAAGGTAAAAGGTAAAAGTTGAATTTTCTTTAAAGCCTCCTCGCGCAAAGATAATGTTGCGTCCAGCAACTATATCGGATATATATATGTATGAATATACATACATATATATATATATATATATATATATATATATACACGTATATATGTATATGCATGTACGTGTCTATGTGTATATGGATACGCGTATAAGTGTTTATACAAGTGGTCATTCCCTTGCAGTTTTTCTAGCCCGGGAATGTACAGAAATTTCGAGCGAGGAGGAGAATGAAATAGGAATAGAGAGGAAGAAAGAAGAAAAGGAGCGAGCGTTCGGCAACGTCGCGCTGGCACTGTCCATCATAAAAAAGTATATATATATATATATATATATATATACATATATATATATATATATATATATATATATATATATATACGTATGTATACCAGAAGAAATGAGAATGTCTCAAAATTTTCCTATCCCTATGAACTGTTAATAATATAATAAAGGAGGGGCTTCCAGCTTTACAAAGCCAATTCGAGGAGCTCGTAAACAGAAGGCGCCTCAGAGCACGGCGTTTAGATACACCCGAAGTTGCCGAGAGAATCAGAAGGCCAGAAGAGAATCCTTCTACCTCTCCAACGGAATTACCTGAGGGGGGCGAAAGAAGAAGAAAAAAAAGAGACGAAGGTCCATCAAAAAAAGAAGACGCGGCTGCCAAACCAAACCGTGGAATGATCCACAGCCTGAGCAAGGCTGGAAGAATGTCCCCACCAGGCAAGAAAAGAGAGCAGCTAAAAACAAAGAAACAGAAAAAAAAAGTTCAATGCAAAGGGGGCCCCTACCAAAACGAAAGGTAAAATAGGAAGAAGGGCAAGGCCTAAGGCGCTGCTCCGCAAGCCCGCGGAAGGGAAGACCTACGCGGAGATCCTTGAAGGGAACCGCCATAACGTCGACCTCTCGCAGCATGGACTCACAATTAGGGACGTTCGCGGATCGAGTTTAAGAAGGCTTCGGCGGAGGGGAAGGAAGGCTTTACGAATGCCCTCAAAGAGGTCGTCGGGCAAAACGCGGCGCTTCGCGCTCTGACCCCCAAGACTATCTTGGAGATCAGAGACGTGGACGGCTGCGCGACACTCGACGAAGTGAATACAGCCCTCTTTGGCATCTTGCGCGAATATACTGGCCCCGTCGAGGTAAGGCTTATGAGGGAGAATAAAGTCGTCAAACGATTAACCCTCGTGAGCCTCTCTGAAGAGACTGGCCAGCGGCTATTGGAAGTTGGAAAGGTGGCTATTGGATGGGTCTTTTGCGGCTTGCAGCGACGGGTCCAGGTTGATCACTGATACAGATGTCTCGGCTATGGATACACGGTTCGGGTTGCGATGGCCCAGTCAAGAGCACCGCCTGCTTCCGGTGCGGGCAGCAGGGACACAAGGCGTCGGACTGTAGAACGCCTCCACAGTATTTCCTCTGCCCGGGGATCACGCCCGCAGCGTTAAATCACGTTGCGGAGTCTGGGGTTTGTGCTGTATTCCGCGAAGCCCTTGCCTGGTCTCGCCAAAATGGTTAAAGTCCTGCAGGCGAACCTGAATCGGAGTTGTATGGCGAGCGACGTCCTTACGCAGATCTGTCTTCAGAAGGACGCTGACATCGTCATCGTCAGCGAGCAATATCGAGATCGAGATGCGAGAGTCTGGTACCGCGAGGACCTCTGTACTGCGGAGATTTAGATTTTTAACCCGCACCGCTTTCGGGTAGAGCGCCACGAATCTGGCCGCGGCTTCGTCTGGGTGAGGGCCAACAACGTAAATTATGTCAGCTGCTATCTCATCCCGAATGAGGCGATCGGGGGTTTCCCGTCTAAATTTGATGCTCTTGAGGATGTGATAAGAGAAATGGAGGGGGAGCTGGTAGTGGCTGGGGATTTGAACAGCAAAGCTCTCGAGTGGGGGGAACCCTTGACCGACTCTAGGGGAAGACGAGTGATGGACATGGCATGCAGACTAGGTCTGATTGTCTTGAACTCTGGATCTACTTCGACCTTTCGAGGACTTGGCTACAGGGAGACCATCCCTGATGTATCATTTGCGACGGAGATTATGGCCGCACGAATGTGGGACTGGCGATCACCCGCCAAGATTATATAGCCAGGGATCACCAATACATCACCTTCTGCGTTGCTGATGCCACGCCAGTTAAGACGACAGTTGAACGTCGTCCAGCCAGATGTATCGTCGGGAGGATGGATCACGAGAAGTTTTCCCAGGCACTAGAACGCGGACAGCGACTCCTGGTTGAATTACCAATTTGCGAGCGCGCGAAAGCGGTAACGGAAGCTACAATGCATCTGATCCGCCAAGCCTGCAAGCAAGTGATACTGAGGAAATTCGCGGGTTGTGCTCGCCGTTCGACTTATTGGTGGACGGATGAAATTGCGGAGCTGCAGCGGCAATACCTGCGGCTGCGGCGCGTAATCCAAAGGGCTCAAAGGCGCGACCGTGATGCCGCTCTTAGGATCGCCCAACATCTAACGGCGAAGAAGACTCTAAAGCGAGCCATCAAAGCTAGTAAACGCGGATGCTGGAAAAAGCTGGGAGAACATCTGAACAACGATCTATGGGCATCGGGGTATAAAATCATAGCCCGAAAATTAGGCGTGTTCCGTAAAAACATGCCTATGAGCGCGGAAGAGATGGACAGTATCGTCCATGCACTATTCCCTACTCATCCCAAACGAAGCGATGAGCTCCTGGTTCCCGAGGATCCTGAGGCACCGCCATTCACAAGGTCGGAGTTAGAGAGAGCAGTGCGGTCTCTGAAGAACAAAAAGGCACAAGAACCTGACGGACTTCCGGCAGAAGTGTTGAAAGCGATGGTTCAGAGCCATCCTGAACTCTTGCTTGGCATGTTCAACTCGTGCCTTCGCGCGGAATATTTTATCCTTGCTGGAAGGAGGCGAGACTTGTGCTGATAAGCAAGGGCAAAGGATCATCTAATTCTCCGTCAGCGTACAGACCCTTATGCATGCTAGACACCGCCGGGATACTCCCGAAAAAGCTGTTGAGACCCCGCCTACAGGCGGCACTTTTAACATCTGGTAACCTTTCCGGGGGGCAGTATGGCTTTCGGAGAGAGCGGTCAACCATAGATGCTATTCAGGAGGTAGTGGAGGCGGCCAGGCCTACGGAGCAGGGGAATCACTTCTTCCGACCCGTGTGTCTTCTGGTGACACACGATGTCAAAAACGCCTCAGCCGATCGAGTGATGGACTTAAAAGAGTACCTCCTTCTACCAATTAATGGAAGGGTGAAAACATAGCAAGATAGCTGCCATTTTATGAGTGAGCAGATATCCCAGAGTAAATGAGTTAACGCACGGAGCAGTGATGTGCTCGAAGTCTCCGATAGGGTAACTTCCATGCCCACCATGATCGAAGCTGTAGGTCCTATAAACAGACCTGCGGCAGTAATACAGAGATGAAGGAAGGCACACTCGCTCAGAGACTCTATAAACGGGTATCTCCTGAGGAGTGGAAACACACGCGGAGCGTAAGCAAACGATCCTGTAAAAGGGATCTTAGCAGAGTGATTATAGATGCCTGAGTGAGCTTCAAGCATTGGAGATTCACTAGAATACTTGAGGGCAAATGTATGAATCTACATGAATCAAGGTTAGAATGAGGTACTCTTGAACAAATGACAGACCGCCGTGTTGGTCGTGCGGTGCGACCTGTGAGCTGCCAAAACGAGATCCTGGGTGTTGAGGTTTACGCCTGGTTGCATGCTGGGTGACCCGAAACATCTTTGGTTCCCGCTGACTTCAAGACGGGAGGCTTAATCCTAGCCAGATCTAGTCAATTCGCTTTGACGAGTGCGTTCGGTGCGTGATTTTCTTCGATGTTTCTCCAGAGAGTGAGACACCTTGTTGTTGAGGTGCGAAGCTCGAGAGAACGGAGGTGGAATAGCGCACCAGAGCGTGCTATACTCCTGCACAATGGTCCGAGATGGGTCAGCCCTTACAGGCATGTGTTGGGGGATTGCCTCATCGAACTCAACGTTGAAGGGTCCAGGAGGCCGACCATCTGCAGGAATGAAGTAAGAAATTAGATCCATGGATGGCCTAAAGCAACAAAGAAGTCACCTTGGGGTGGGGGAGGGAGAGCCGACAGAGACCGGGACTAAGTCTGTTTAGCAAACGAGTGAACTGCAAATTATTCTCCAACTTTCTCGGCTGCTCAAAGACATGATAAAAGTTATGAAGAGTCAACCTAACATCAAAAAAGATATTAAGGATGGCCTCCCAAAAGCTGAGGAGCTTGTAGATGCTCTTCACCACAAAATACAAGGGAAGAGGGTACCGGGGAGCCTCTTCCCAACTTCTAGGCGCAAGAGAGAAGAAACAATCCCGAAGAAACCGGTATCAAGTCCCCCGGACATCTCCCTTACTAAAGAGAAAAAAAGAAGGGAGAGCAGGACGATAAAAAAGAGGGCTGGAATCTAGTTAAAAAAAAAGAAGTAGAAGCACAGTGTACAGAATGCAGAGGAACAATCTCAGCATCTGAAGAAAAAAATAACAGAAATAAAAAAAAAGACCAAAGCTTGATGCGATCGCTATCAAACCAGCGCAGGGGAAATCCTACGCTGAGGTGATGAGGTCCATCAGGGCGGTCAAACCGGAGGACTTGGGCTCGGATGTGAGGACCCTCCGGAAAACCAAATCGGGTGAGGTGCTGATTGAACTCAGACATACTAAACCCGTTTGGTCGGAAGGCACTTGCTGAAGTGCTCAAGGAAGCGACAAGCTAGAGCGGCTGGCTTGTCGTAATAGTTCTAAACACTGGCAATACTTCGACCTTCAGGAGACCGGGCTATGCCAAAACTATACCTGATGTGACCTTTGCGATTGAACATCTGGCCTCTCGAATCCAGGACTGGCAGGTGATCGAGGACTACACAGTCAGCGATAATGAGTACATCACATTCCGTGTATGTGATAGAACGCCAGGTTTCACTGGACACAATTCGCGAGGGCCCCCTAGATAGAACGTTGCAGGGATAAATAGAGAGAAATTCTCACAGGCCATTGAACGCGGTCAGTAAAGCTTTGTTAGGATTCCAAATGGCTCATCGACAATTAAGCACGCCAGGGACTTGACTAGCACCACAATGCGCACTGTACGCCGGCCTTGCGAAGAGTCGATGCCGTACAAAGCGGTTGGTGGGAAAGCACGTCCTGTTTACTGGTGCACGGCTGAGATAGCTGACATGAGGCGTATGTGTTTACATCTACGACGAATATCACAGAGAACTCGTAAACACGGAGATGAAATCACTTTGAGGTGGGCTAAATACAAGCTATCTAAGAAAGCCCATCAAAGAGCGATCGAGGCCAGCAAACGCCGATACTGGAAGGCGCTGTGTGAGGACATAGATGGGAACCCATGGTGACTGGGATGCAGATTAGTTGCTGGAAAACTGGGAGCTCATGGAAACATGGGCACCTTGGACTCTGGCACAATGCAGAACATCGTAGATACTCTGTTCCCTACCCACCCTGATAGGTCTGATCCAGCTCCATCGAATCGAGAACTGGATGTACTTTTTTCAGCAAGGAGGAGCTCAGTAGAGCCGTGAGAACCATACGGAATAAGAGGGCTCCAGGACTTGACGGAATTCCAGGAGAGGTGCTGAAAATAGTACTTGAGGAGCATCCAGAACTCCTTCAGTCGATGTATAATTCGTGCTTGATGGCTGGTTTATTCTATTCTAGCGGGAAGGTGGCGAAATTTGTGCTTATCGACAAAGGCAAGGGTCCGCCGGAGGCGCCCTCGTCGTATTGACCTTTCTGCATGTTAGATACAGCTGGAAAGCAGAAGGAGCGTCTATTGAAGCCACGACTCCTCGGGGCTGTTGCTGCTGCCGGCGACTTGGCTGAAAGACAGTACGGATTCCGAGGGGGCAGGGCGACGGTGGACGCAATCCTCGAGGTTGTTGATGCGGCGAGGCGCACAGAGAAGGGTAATCACTAATCCCGACCTGTTTGCCTCCTGGCTACCCTTGACGTTCGGAATGCCTTCAACTCTGTTGGATGGGCAAATGTTTTGATGGCCATGGAACGAGACTTTCGAGTGCCGCCTTATATACTTTGTATATTGCGTGACTACCTTAAGGATCGATACTTAGTTTACGAGACATCGGACGGTTGGAGAAGGAAAAAACTTAGTTCCGGGGTGGCTCAGGGGTCTGTGCTCGGAGCTGACATGTAGAACGTATCATATGACGGAATACTCCGGATGGAGATGCCTGAGCACACATTTCTGGTTGGATACACAGATGATGTAGTAGCTATCATCATCGCTAGAGATTATGAACCTGCACAGATGCGACTTAATCAGGTGATGCGTCGCGTGGAGAGATGGATGGAGAGCAATGGGTTAGAACTGGCGGCGGCGAAAACGGAGATCGTGCTCCTGCCTTAGAAACGTATCCCAAAAATACGCCTTATCCAGGTTGGAAACACAACGATGAATACCAAAGCAGCTGTAAGGTACCTAGGGGTGACGCTTGATTCCAAGCTGACCTTTTGGGAACAAATAAAAAAAGCGGTGGATATAGCTGCCCGAGTGTCAGCGCAACTTGGCAGGCTGATGGCTAATGTCGGCGGCCCAGCACCCTGCAAGCGACGTCTGCTCATAAGGAGAGCTGAATCCATCATGCTATATGGCGCGGAGGTATGGGCCGATGCACTGATGGCCCAAAAATATACAAAAAGAATGGCGGCAGTGCAGCGTAGAATTGCAATACGCATCGCGAGCTCCAACCGTACGGCCTCCGTGTCGGCGGTGTTGGTAATCGCATGTATTATTCCCATTGATCTCCAAGCAGAAGAAAAGAAAGTTTTCCACCAGACTAAAAATATTCTCGGCAGAATAGAGGCAGCTGCAAGGAGCAGAGCTACCACGATAACCGAATAGCAGAAGCGCTGGGAGAGGGATCCGCGGGGCCGATGGACAGTTCGACTGATCAGTCAGTTAAAGCCATGGTTCCAGAGGTCGAGGGGAGGTTAATTACCACCTCATGTAGCTCTTATCGGGGTACGGTCGGTTTCGGTCCTATATCCACAAGATGGGGAAAGTACCGGATCCGAGCTATGCCCACTGTTGCGCTCCCCGAGACGATGCGCTTCACACGTTTTTTTAGTGCAAGGTTTGTCGCCTCGAAAGGGAGTGCCTCTGGAAAGACGTAGGACCATGTGGGCCTGAAAATATCGTCCGGCTGATGTGGAGAGCCCTGAGAAGTGGTTCAGGATTTGCAATTTTTGCAAGGTCATCCTGGACTACAAACGAAGAATCGAAGAAGGCGTGTAAGCCCGTAAGGGCGAATAGGATGGCGCAACCCAGAAGTAATATCCTCATAGACGGTTCCTGGGCTGCATTTACGCCATTGTGAGGAGGTCTCCTCGGTGCACGCCTGCCGACTCCGACTCGCAGTTTTTTTCAGTACTGTGGGAAACAGTCGAGGGAAATGCACTGAGGAGGTAGTTTTTTAGTGGGTATGCCCTCACAGGTGAGTCGTACATACCCGGGGACCGGTCTCCGGGATCCATAAAGGATTTTCCTCCTCCTCAAAAAAGAAAAAAAAAAAATTGTTATTATTAAGGTTATACAGTTCATTATTATTATGAGTGTTTATCTTATTTTGTATATTATTATTACCATGAATCACGATTATTATTATTATTTTCATTATTATTATTCTTATTATGTTACTTATTATCATGCGTGTTTATCTTTCTTGTATATTATTATTATTTTTAATATTATTATCAGGATCATTATTATTCAGGTTGTTATTATTATTATTAATATTATCATTATTATTACAATTATTATTTTAATCAGTATTAATATTAGGCTTCATATTTTTGAGTCGGATTCACCATCATAAAATACGAGTATGTTATTGTATAATAGTGTTACAATTAATCAATTATTATTAATAATAATAATTATTAACTCTATAATTATAATTATATTTACTATTAAATATTAAATAACGTTAGTAATTTATAATTCACGACGACGCCTAGATTAGTTTCCATGTAGTTAGTATGAAAAGTCTTTGTCGAGCGTATTTTAGAACAAAAGAGAAAGCGATAATCATAATAGTATTTGTTGGAGATGAAGGGAAGTACAACATTTCTATAATAAAAAACGTCCCTTCATATCTCCCACTACCATGTATTTTCCGAGCGGGGAAAAATTCAGCGGCATCGCGTCCTGACTATAAATACGGGCCCGCTGGACTGCGAAAAGCAGACTGCTGGTCGTGTTTGTAGCGAGTAGAACAAATTTCTTGTGCCTTGCTTATATCCAAGCTATCGCATAAAGTAAGGATTATATATTTCAACGTTTGTTTCCTAATACCTTTTATTCCGCGATACGCGCCCTTGTTTTTAGAACAGGAGACACGGGTCTAGGAGACAGAAAGCTGTCGCTGGACTTGTAGACTCCGCTAAAAATAAGCGTGACGGCCTAGGAGATATGTTGACCGCTGATCGCTAATGCGCCTGCCTCGATCGAAGCGCCGACGTCAGCCGCTGACGGACGATTGCCGCAGCCCGCCGCAGCGCAACTGACCGTACCGCTGCCGGCGGCACTGACAGGCCCGGCCGAAGCGACTACGTGGGAGTGGTTGTCGCCGATTTGCGACTAAAGCCGTCTGGCTACCCGGTGAACCCTCGCGGTCCAACGGAAGAGAAACTTCGCGCTTCGGAGGATAGACGGAGCCGGGAAAAGGAGGACCATGCGACCTAGCGCGATATATCGGCCCCAAGCTCCGTCCAAGGGTCGGGCGATCCACCCCAGCCGTATGAGACTCGCGGGGTGGACACAAAAGTTATCTTTGAACTCGGATAGCGAGAGCGACAAGGAATGAAATAAAACTAAAATTAAAAAAAATTTTTTACATAAAATATGTATACACATATACTAAATAGGAGTTTGAGAAATATCTTTAGTAAACGTAGAATTTAAACGAAATATATAATTATTGAGTGTACCATATTTCCCTTTCCCCCTTCCATCATTTAATTGTTAAATTTTATTATTGTTTTAATATTTAATCTTTATTCAATTTGAGATTGTCTTTAATCAATCCTTAATTTTTCTTGATCAATTTTGAATGTTTGTTTTCATTTTTAATTTTTATCCTTTCGTTCTTTTCTAATTTTTAATCTTTACTAATTTTTAAACTTTACTAATTTTAATCTTTATTTTAACTTTTATTTTTATTCAAATTCTTAATTCTCTTTATTTGCTTTCTTTTTAAATATTTTTTTTTTAAACTAGATTTTTTTTAAACTTTTAACTAACACATTTTAACTAACTATCTTATTTTATGACTAACTAAATATTTTTATAATTTTAAGTGGATTTTAAGTTTTAATCCTATTTATTCTAATTCCCAATTTTTTTCTTTACTTTAATTCTTAAGTAAATTTTAATCTTTATTTAATTCGCTATTTAACTTTTATTTTAATTATTAATTCTTAATCTTTTATTTATTTTCTGAAGTCTTAAACCTTATCATTGTTTCAAGCTTTAATTTTAACTATTAATTTTTTTAACTATTAATTTTATTTTTACTAGTTTTAATTTTCATTTCTATTCGAATCTTTAATTTTTTTATTTTCTTTTGAAATTTTCAATTAATTTTTATTTTAATTTTTATCTTTAATAGTTTTTTTTTATTTTAATTTAACTGTTTTTTTCTTTTTTCTAAATATTAAAATTTAAAATATTTTACATTCGAACTGAAACTTTAGTCTTTAACCGTCATTAACCTTTGTCCTTTTTATATAAATTTTTTTTTTTCTTAATTTTTAACCAATTTTTCGTATGTAATTTTTCTTTTGAACCTTTTGTTTTACTTTTAATCTTAATTTAATTGTTACTTTAAAATTCCTTTTTCTCATTTCTTCCTTTTCCTGCCCAACTCATCTTTGCGCGCATTATACTCCTTTTTCCTGTCCCTATACATACACCGTCGCTTTCTTACCGTTTAGCTAGTAGGGCTGAATAGGGACCCCCCGCGCCGAGCGTAAACAAGTTAAAGACGGTAGAAGAGTGAGTGAGTTCCCACCACAGGTCGCTTTGTACGATCGAAACGCGATCGCGAAATAATCGTACTTATATAGAGGAGCTCCAAGAGGCCTGATTGGAAACTCACAGAAATACGAATTTTCTACGTCGGAAATTGACGGATGCTGAAGTTCGTATAGAAGAATTAAAAAGGGACAGCGAAAGATTCCAAACCTGGCTAGAAAAAACTTGGAAAATTACCGCACGCGTTTTCAGAGAAGTGAACGATAAGCGGTCCGTACGCGATTCAGATATCGAGTTCCTAGAAGAAGCCGTTAGGCAATTAAGCCTAGACGACTAGGCAGCGAATAAAACGAATATCCGAGCTTCGCAATACTAGGGACCTGGCGAAACAAGGCAGCGCCGCCCAAGCCGAACTTCGAAACTGTTGGTGTTACTAAATAATACACCGTCATGGATTGTATCTCTGGATTCCACCAAATACCGATGAGTCCCGAGGACATGCATAAAACTACTTTTTCTACTCTGGATGGGCATTTTGAGTTCGTACGAATGCCCTTTGGTTTGAAAAACGCACGCGTGGAATATCAGCGCGCGATGAACTTTACGCTCGAGGGCCTTATTGGCAAAGGCGTGTTGGTCTATATGGACGACATAGTAATCTATGCGAAGTCTTTGAAAGAACACGAAATGTTGTTCAATGAAGTAATAGAAAGGCTACGCAAAGCAAACTGGAAGTTCGAACCGGAAATGTGAAAAATTCTACAACGAAAAGTAGCATATTTAGGACATGTTCTTAGTGAGAATGGGCTGGCGCCCGATCCAAAGAATCTAGAACCGGTAGAGCGATTCCCGCGTCCTAAACACATAAAAAACGTTCGGCAATTTTTGGGCTTAACTGGTTACTATCGTAGGTTTATTAAAGATTTCGCAAAAAATTCTAAACCGCTCACGAAACTCTTGCAAAGCAACAAACCGTTTGTCTGGGGGAGAGAACGCAGAAAATGCGTTCCCACACCTAAAGAAAGCTTTATGCACAGCGCCTGTGCTGCGATTTCTCGATATGGATCAACCATTTATAATCACGACGGATGCGTCGGATTATGCTATTGGTGGCATCCTATCGCAAGGGAAACTCGGTAGAGATAAACCGATTGCCTATACGTCACGCGTTTTACGCGGACCCGAGTTACGCTACGAGGTGTATGAGACAGAAGCACTAGCTATGCTTCATTCAGTGCAGACTTGTAGGCCGTACGTATTTGGACGTACATTCGCCCTCGTCACTGACCACCAACCGCTCGTGTTGTTTAAAACAGCAGATTTGAATATACGAGTAATAAAGTGGAGGTTTAAGCTATAAGAATACGACTATAAAGTTGTTTACAATCCGGGGAAGATAAAAGTGCACGCCGATGCATTGTCTCGTAACCCTATCAAAAATGGAAACGCAGTCACTCGTGCGCAAAAGAAAAGGCTTCTTAATCTGGATAAACCAGTTACAAATTCTGAAGTTCCAAGTTCCCTCTTAACTGAACGTCATGGGTCCCCTAAAGAATCTCGAGAGGAAAACCGCTATATTAAGAAGTCACATATTTCTAATTTTTCGAAAGAAATCCACGATTTTACAAGGTTTGATAAAGGGGAAGCAAGCCATGCTAATTTTTCTAAGTTGGGAACCGATACCGCCGATTTGAAAGAGAAAATGTTAAGAAAAAACACAAGGAAGCGAAGAGGATCGAAAGTCCAGAATAAAAACACAAATAATAATGCCAAAATAAAGAAAAATACATAAGAAGCAATCGAAGTCCGTCCGCAACAACATAAAACTATGAACCAAGCCCAAAAATACCGTCCGGAAACGCAAGGTACTAAGGGAGCGACTGCTGCAGTTGATAATTCTATTTTTAAACAGGAGGAAAGAGAAACCCCGGATCTGCACCAGACAGGAACTAATAACGCTCGAACACTCGTAAACGCTAAGGAGGATCAATTAAAGAAGTTCTAGTTGAAGGAAAGCCAAGTGATGTTATTGAGAACAAATCATGCAAATTAACAAACAAATAGAAAAATCAAAAACGTACTAAGCTGTGTAAATCGAAAAATAATAAGCCAACATTCGTCCGAAAGAGCAATGTAACACGTGTTTTGCAGAAAAGTAGTGAGTCTACAAGTGAATCAGACAATGAATCATCATACTCCTCGCAGCGTAAATCCAAAGTGATAGGTAGAAAACCTAAGGGCAAACCTACTTTCCCACCCGAAAGTAATACGAATCAAAGCAGTAGCGACATAAATACCTTTAGTAGCGAAAGATCAGTATTGGAGCAAAGTAATTGTTCAGATTGTGGCAACGAAAGTAAAAACGATAATGTTATAGATAGCAAAGCTGAAAAGACACGTTAAAGGAAAGAGTTTAAGAGATACAAAGATAAAATTGTGGAAACTAAGGAGGTGATTCAATTTCGCAATGATCACATCGTATATTTTATCAATAGCAAAGGTGAACGTCAATACATAGGAGAAGCTAAGATAAGCCGATACAAACGAAGAAATCGTAAGTTCCTAATTGCTATGAGTATTAAGGGTCACCAGCCCGAATCATTGTCAAAAATAAAAGAGAACATGTAGAAGGCATGTAAAGAGTTAAAAACATTTAGTTTAGAAAAAAAATATTGACGAATTCAGTATTGCTCACTCGCCAGACATTCAAGGGTTAGAATGGTGCGAAGTGATGAGTATTTTTCGAAATGAGTTTAAAGACACCAATATAAAAATAATAATTTGTAAAGGCACGTTCAAATTTGTCCCACCTGATCGTCGAGATGAAATTTTCTATGAATACCATAACTCACCGATTGATGGCCACAGAGGTGTCTCTGAAACGTACAATCGTATTAGACAAGATTACTACTGGGATAACTTAAAGGCAGATATGCAAAGACGCATTGAACCATGTATAGATTATCAACTGAAGAAACATGTACGGGTAAAAAGAAGACAACCAACGGTTATTACGGACACACTGGGCACTAGATTCGAAAAATAGCGCTCGATATAGTGGACCCGTTATCAAAAACGAGACTCGGAAATGAGTATATCCTAATAATGCAAGATCAGTTAGCAAAGTATGGCATAGCCGTCCCACTGTCGAACGCTTTAACATCAACAATTTCCAATGTATTCATAAAGAAATGCATCTGTATCTTTGGTGCTCCGAAAGTGATACTTACCGACCAAGGCAGAAATTTTTTAAGTAGTTTAATACAGAGGGTAGCAAAGAGATTTAGAATAAAGGAAGTTAGAACAATTGCTTTCTACCCTCAGTCTAATGGTTCCCTAGAACGGTTTCATCATGTGTTAGGAGAGTTTCTCAAACAATACACGGAAAAGGATTCCGAATGGGATGAATGGGTGGAAATAGTGATGCTAAACTACAATACGTGTGTACAAGAAAGTAGCAAGCATACGACATTTGAAGTAGCTTTTGGTAGACTAGCTAGACTTCCTCAAACGACCCACTTTACGAAGCCGATTTGATTCCAACCTATCAAGGTTAAGTCAAGGAATTAGTCGTTAGACTAACAGAGATAAAAAAATCAGTTTACGATAACATTATCAAATCGATAGAGAAATCGAAGGAACGGTATGATCGTCACGTTAAAGAGGTAAAATTTAGAGTAGGCAAATACGTGTTTTTACTGAGTGGTTCGAAACCCGCGAAATTATCAAATCAATATTCCGGTCCGTTCCATATATTAGAGATCGTCGGAAAAAACAATATAAAAATACAATATAAAAAGGGCGGAAAAATTGTTCACGAGAACAGATTACGAATATCGTATATTAAAAACGACGCAAGAAACGATGAATAATAAGAGTAATAATAATCCGTAAATATAAGCACAACTGACAGTCTCAACTAGTGAATATATGGATGTACGAAGCACGTATCTACCTGCGTATACATGCATATATTCAAACAAAAAATACAAAAAAATCGTAAATAAATATATAAATAAAAAAGAAATATTCTTTTTTGGGTACAAACCTAGAGCGTCAAAATCAGTACTACGATAATGAATATAAGACGTATTAAGATAGATTAAGATTTTTCTACTAAGGTTGATTGCGTGCTAGCATGAAATTAATTAAATATACCTACTTTGGAGATACACCGTAACCACATTCGTGTTCGATATTTGTAACCGTAACATTGTAAGTAGATTAATAGAGTCTATAACTAGAAGAAAGAAGAGTCAGAATGCGGTTAGCCAGTACGTGCCAAAAAATCGTGCCTGGCGCCATCGAACGAGTAACAACCAACCTACCAAGAAGAACAGGAGTCTAACCTTATATCAATGTTTACAACAACTCAGCGCGATGGTTGGTTGGATTTTTTCAATCCCCAACCAACCATTTAAGGTTGCGGGTGTTGCGTCCAGCAACTATATCGGATATATATATATATATATATATATATACGCGAAAGCGGTAACGGAAGCTACAATGCATTTGATCCGCCAATCCTGCCTGAGGCGGCCAGGATTACGGAGCGGAGGAATCATTTCTCCCGACCTGTGTGTCTTCTAGTGACACTCGATGTCAAAAACGCCTTCAACTCAGTTAGGTGGACAGACGTGCTGGGGGCACTGGAGAAGGACTTCAATGTACCTAAGTACCTACTCCAGATCATCGGAGATTATTCGAAGGACAGATCCCTTCTGTACGAAACGTCAGAGGGCTTTAAGCGAAAAGACTTAACGTGTGGCGCGGCCCAAGGCTTCATCCTGGGTCCCGATCTATGGAATATTTCCTATGACGCGATCCTTCGGTTGGGCATGCCGGAAGACTGCTCGCTGATCGGGTATGCGGATGACGTGGCAGCTGTTATTATTGCGCGCAATATGACACTGGTACAGACGCGTCTTGATCAGACCATGCGCAGAATTCGTCATTGGATGGGTGATCACGGGCTGGAACTAGCGGAGGCGAAAACTGAGATTGTGCTTCTTATGAAGAAACGCGTCCTCAGAGTGCAGCCGCTAATTATTGGGGAGATGTTGGTCCTGACCAAGGCATTTTCGTCTCCCGTCACGATTCCATGTAGAAGTCCATTGCGATTTTGCCTTTTGAGCAATTGTTCGCAAGCGAATAAGCGACGCTCGACGTCTCGTAACTATAGTTCGTAAAGGACTCAATTTCCTTGCTTTTGGACCACACCCAGGGTTTTGAGACGTTGTGAAATAGCTTGCTAAGTTACTCCAAACTCTTGTGCAAATTATTCTTGTGTTTGGCATGGACCTTCCTACAGTGAAGCTTCCAATTCTCTGTCACCATACAGTGCCTATTTTGTCCTGCACGTCAAAATCATCACTTTAAAATTTTTGAAACTACTCCTGAGAATTTCTCTTACTCAAATTAACATCGCCATATGCTTCAATGAGTAGCCGATGTGGTTCAGCTGCAAATTGCTTTAATGATAAAAGTAAATGAACAATTTCCGCAAATGACGATTACTTGGCTCAAAATTTGACATCTTAACACGATGAAAACCAAGTAAGTAAAAAGTCAGAGGTATTAAAAGGTTATACTGTTTGCAGATATCAACATATACTATACGACTTTTTACAGCTTACAATTTCGGTGTTATCTTATCGGTGGCGCCATCTTGTCAAAACGCCGGAAACTTATTTGTACACCTAATAATATTTGTTATTTGTATCCATACTTAATGTGTAGTTATGTTACAGGCCGAGGCACTAACACACTGGCGAAGAGGTAAGTAAGAAAGAGCGAGAGGGGGGAGAGTGGAGCAAGCACCTCGCGCGCGACAATTCGCAATACAATTTATGTGGATGCACGAAATTGTAAAATTGTAAAATACTGTATTATACAATGTATAAATTGTAAAATTTTGGGTTCAGAATATAATTATCCTCTATATAATATAACTATTTAAAGTAGATGATAGGTATATTGAAAAGTGTGAAAACACTACGCGTCGAGAGTGTTTACGTCTCCGAGCCGGTAACGTAAACATTCGCGGTCAAGAGGCCACTGCCAGTTAGGCGAAAATAGCAGACAAGCAACACAAATTTATTATACAGCTCAATACGAAAGTATAATATTTGTGCTGGTTTTAGAGCAATAATTATATTAATTTGATATATAATATGATTAATTATATAAATAATTATATTAATTTTGATTAATAAGTATATTTAACATAGATACTAAAAGATTTGAAATCTAATACTACAATAATATATACGCATAATCATAATTACACACACTAATTAATGTAATGCCAACATATGATACTAGGCTAATATAAATATAGAATATATAAAATATATACATAATATTGTAAAATGTATTTTATTATTTGTTGATGTATTTTGTCGCCATAAACATATTTGTTTGTTAATTTATTAATATACGTGTGAATACCGGTAATATCTATTTTATGTAAATACAATAAATATTTTACACAAAGCATATCGCAACAAATTGAACTGTATATTTGCCACATGACAAATATAAGAATTTGTGAAGGCGCCAACCTGTATATATATATATATATATATATATATATATATATATATATATATATATAAACATAGACCACCGCGACTTAGCTCTATAGATA
Source organism: Sycobia sp. Sy_11 (assembly GCA_018907035.1). Classification (NCBI taxonomy): domain Eukaryota; kingdom Metazoa; phylum Arthropoda; class Insecta; order Hymenoptera; family Epichrysomallidae; genus Sycobia; species Sycobia sp. Sy_11. The sequence goes on along the minus strand of JACCIC010000162.1, from coordinate 948,681 downwards.
CGCACAGGCGTACTTATAAAGGACGACTCACGCATAACTTTTTCTTTTTTAGAAAATAATAAAATTAAAATTTTTTTGTGCGTTTTCGCATTTTGATTTTTACCTTTCAAAAAATATGAGTTTTTTAAGTGAAACTTTTTTCGCCTTTTTTATTTTGGGAAAATCAAAAAATTCGAAAGTGTGAAACATTGAAAATTTTAAAAAAGAAAATTGTTCCAAAATACAAAGTGACTAAAAATAGACTATTTTTAGTCTTTTTATATATACTTTTGTTGTGAGAATAGAGATTTTTTTTATTTATTTATTTTTTGCGTTACTTGCCTACAATTTTTGCCATTTCGATTTGTGGCGCTGTTGCTCTCACTATGCATTCGTTCTTGGCACTACCGAGTTCCATCATTTATCAAATAAATGTGTTGTGTTCTTTTATTTTTTTTTGCTCAATGAAAATAAAGAATATTAAATAATTTAATAATCGATAAAATGAATAATATGTAAAATCGACATATCGAACAAATTATTAGTAACAAATGAAATAGAATAATTAATTAAACATTTTTAAATAATAATTAATTAAATTATGTTAAATAACCATTAATTAAATTTTATGAAATAATCATTAATTAACATAAAATATCAATTTAATTAAATAAAATAATTTTTTTTTCTGTCTTCTTTTTTGTCTCTTTTCTTCTTTCTTAACAAAACATACTAATAAAAACATAATATTCATTAATTAATTAACTAATTAGTAATTTCTCTCTTCTCTAATTTTTCTTTTGAAGTAGTTAATTGTTTATTTAATTAATTTTTGGTTGTTTCTGCTGCTTTTTTAGTAAATTTGCTTTTTAACCAAACATACCGAGCGAAAACGATTCTTTAGGTCATAAATAGTAGATATGCGTTGAAAAATTATCGATAAAGAAATGATAAATAATTTTTTTCATTGATTGAAAATTGAAAATCTCAATTTAGAAGTAAATAATGTAGCGGCCGCGACATGGCGGCGGTTCTCAAACTCGCCTTCGTGGCGCTACCGCGCCATTTGATATCTATCAGTATCAATTTGTGTAAATTTCATAATTCTGTAATACCAGACGATGTAATTAAGCAAACTCTAACAAAAAGGAATAAAAATTGTATCCCTAATCACTGCAATACGAGCAAGCACTGCTAATCCAAGAAGAGCGCATATCTCTATTTTAGACGTCAAATCTATGTTCACGTAGAAGAAGAAAACGTACTCCCAGAAACGTTTCAGATCACATACGATGGAACAATATACTGGACATATATTTTGACAGAATTCGCAACTTGCTTTATTTGTAAGCAAATGGGACATATTTCCAGAGTCTGCCCAAATGCAGATACCCAACATGAAAACAATACTAATGAATATTGTAAACAAGAGATAAATATATGCGAAAAGGAATTTCCAATCCTATCAACTATACGGACAACAGACAATCATCGCAGACAAAATAATGCTCAAGAACTCGTTCATTGACCTTTAAGCGTCCTCTCTCAATAAGAAGCAGCCAAAATTCTTAAGAAATTCTAATTATCGACAATGACTACAAATCAGCATTACAAAATCAGCAGTCGTATGAAATACCGATTATAACAATTAATTCTAAAAATAACAAAACGCACAAAAGAAGAAAACAACTAGCTTAGACGAAGGAAAAACTAAACTTATAGATATTTCGCTGATATCAGCATTACCTCTTGTTGAAGATAAGACAAATCCACAACCTATGACATTCACAGAGTTTTCCAACCTTCTAAAGAGAAATTGTAAGGACACATCAGAACTTGAAAAAATCATAGAATAAGAAAAACTCCAGAAGTAATCGAAGTAATAAACGATGTTTATACGCTTGTTCAAGATCCTAAAATAAAAGCAAAACTCACGAGGATCAAATATAAATTAAAAATTCTTAACGCAAAAACCTCATATAGAAATTATTACAACTGATATAACTGACAAAGATTTACTTACAGACTCGTGCTCGGACATAGACTTATAAGAAAACGAATATATTAAAATAATAAAAAAAGACACGAAAAAAAATTAATAAATAAAAGTTATGAGTAATAAAAATGTTAACATACTTTATTGGAATGCGTGCAGCATTATTAAAAATTATTTAGAACTGCTAAAACTTCTCAAAAATATCGATTTTTGAGATTCGAACGATATCGAAATTTTGTTTGTCTAGAAACCTGGTTAGAGGAAGACCCTTTCAAAATATCAGGGTACCAAGTATTAAGAAAGGACCGTTTACTCGGCAGAGGCAGAGAAATATTTATTGCAGTTAGAAATGATCTAGAAGTACCTTAGCTAGATCAACTCTATGATGTCAACGGAAAAATGGAAATCTGCGGAATAAAAATTCATAACATGCTTCCGAAAATTGAAATTAATGCCGAAATAAATAATATAAAGAACTATCGTAGGCGACTTCATTGCTCGTATAGGAGATAGCTAGATAACTATTCGTATAGAGGACTTCAATGCTCTCAGCACTCTTTTTAGAACTGCTGAGGCGAAGATCCTAGTGGATAAAGACTTGTCTGAGCATGAAAAAATAAGGAACTTTTTAATCACAACTTTCACTCTTTTACTCAATTTAATTCCACTAATGGTAGTAAAAGTAATATTGATTTAATTTTCGATCAATCAACAGTTGATCTCATAGAAAAAGTAGATACCGCTACGTATGATGATACTTATAGATCCTATCATTATCCTGTCCTACTATCACTATCCGCCTGTAAAAACTCGTACTCAAAAAAATCTTACAAAATTTAGTCCTTACGTTCTGATTGGACTAAAATATTAGAAGGGCTGATAAATTCTCGGCTTTCTTCACTAATAAATATTTTAATTCCTCGGCGAGTAAAAAATCTAAGCTGTATAGATCAAATCATGCGAATAGTTAAATCAAACAACACGTTACAAAAAGAAAATAAAAAAATATATAAATATGGAAATCCGGTTATATGGTGGGACGCCGATTGCGATAGAGTTCTCCGCCTAAGAAAAGCCACTTTTAAAAAATAGAATTTCTCTAAATCGCTCGATGATTATATTCGGTATAAAAAGCATATTGCCATTGCTAGAAAAACCTTCAAACAAAAAAGATGCAAAACTTTACAAAATTTGCTGTTTCAATCAACTCTCGCACTTATCAAACTTACGTCTGGAGCACGATTAAAAATTTTCAAAAATAAGTGGATTACAACTAACTTTACAATTATACAGAAGTCCACAAATGCGTATGAATTAGAAAAAGCTAAAAATAAACTTTCAAACGACTGGGTCCCTCACAATCCGAAATGGCTGCCGAATGCTAAATAAATGAATTCCTCAGTAAGCTCTTTCAATTTAGCGAATTAAATGTCGCACTCCAATCCAGAAATGCTAGCTCATCGCTCTGTATCGACAGCATCGATTATGATATGATAAAAAGATTATTAGTACATTATAAATTGATCTTATTAGATATATTTCACGAAATTTTTGTAAATGACGACTTTCCTGAGAATTGGAGAAAGCAATTTATGCACTTTATTAAAATATCACACGGAAAAAATTGTAGGCCTATTTTAGTACATCATGCCTCTGCAAATTATTTGAAATTCGTATTAAAAATCGTTTACTATAGTATATGGAATCTAATAATCTACTTACTCCAATCCAATTAGGATTTCAAATAGGGCAATCCTACACAGACAACCTTGCAAATCTTATACTTACAACTGAAGATGGATTTAGAACAAAACAGCACGTACTAGGCGCATTTCCAAATATTACTTCCGCTTTCGATAATGTTGTTTGTAAAATACTCCTAAAAGTACTAGCTGAAAATGGATGCCCAATAAACATAATTCTATTAGTTAATTTTATAACACATGAAAGAGAAATATATACACCGATATATACCATAAATATACACCGATTTTATAGTAGATGGTTCAGAAAAGTATTTAAAGGAGTTCAGTAAGGTTAAAGCACTCAGTCCTCTTCTGTTTATAATGTATATTAATTCTATATGCAAAAACATACCTATAAGTACAGTCGTATCTATATTCGCTGACGACGTAACCCTATTTGTAAAACGAAAATCTTTCAAATCCTGCACTCATTTTATACAAAAATTTATCAATATACACAAAACAAACCTTTCAAAGCCCGGCTTAGAGATTGCACCTAATAAAACCGCTCTTATACATTTTAATAAACTGGGAATCACGCCAGGAAATATTCACATAAAAATAGATGACATACTATAAAATCATGCGGAACAGTAAAATATCTCGAGATTATTTTAGATCATACTTTATGCTTCCAAGCCCATATTACCAATCTAAAGAATAAGTGCCTCAAAAACATGAATATTATGATATCTAATTCCTGAGAGGAACATGATGAGGAGCCGACCTGGAAACACTGCTACTTCTGTACAAAAGCTATCTGCGCTCAAAAATTGACTACGCCAGCTTTATATTTTTTTCCCCCGAAAACACCGCAAATACAAAGTTTAGAAAGTATACAGTACAGAACTATAAGGCACGCACTAGGCTTTCGCAATAACGCCCTCACTAACATTTTAGCAGAATCCAAACTTACCTATCTATATGAGAGAAGCAAATATCGTTACCTAACCTACCTATCAAAAATATTGTTTAACACTAGCTACCGTTATGCCATGCTCTGCAAAGATATATTATAAAATGTAAAATGAACAAGAAAAGAGAGATACTCATTTCTAAATGCATACACGAACTTAAACCATTTTTAAACATTCATTACACTCAAGAGCATTACAACTTGCAGAAATATGATTATAACACGATTTTCTTAGATATAAAAATTAATATGCAACTATGAATTCAACTAAAAATCTCACCTACTGTTAAAGATACTAATGATAAATTCGCAAAACTCATTAATGCAAAGAAGCAGTTGCTATTTCCACTAACGGGAGTAAAATCACAAATGCGCCCTCAGTAGGCTCAGATTGCATAAGCACACAGATAAACTATATAAAAACTCGGTCTCTAGATAAGATCGCGTTAATTTTCACTGCTGAAAGCATAACTCTTAGTGATGCGTTTGACCTTGCTATTCAAAATACAAATACAAACATACTGATTTTTTGTGACTCTCCTAGCGTTTTGCAAAAACTTGATTTTAAAAAAACAAGTGTTAAAACCAATGGCTACATATACGATATCAAAGAAAAAATAAACAAATTTGTAAATTTAAACAATTACGAGAATAAAATTGATTTTATTTGGATACCTTCACACACAGGTATAATTGGCAATGAAAAAGCTGACATTGAAGCAAAAGAGGCAACCAAACATTCTCCTGATAAGGCACTGCTTTTTCTCTTCTCGGACTTGTGAAACATATTCAAAAAGGCATGTCAAACAAACGCTAGCTTCACGGATCGTAAACTTGTATAAATTAAAGGACGTGAATACTTCCAAAACTATTATAATACTAAGGTTCAATCTTGGTTTCACAAAAGACAACTTAGTCGGGAGTATATAACAATTATCAACAGAGGTCGAGCAAATCACTACCATTTAGGAGCCTCTCTGGAAAGCGTAAATATAATTGACAATCCCTCATGCCCCTGTGGCTATGCTTACCAAGATCTGAATCATATTTTATTCCAATGTCCTTTGTACAACTACCAAAGAGCAGTATTAATCAAAAAGTTGACGAGAGCGGGTATGTACTTACCTCTACGCATCACATCATTAATCCATGAAGCTAAGCCGTCACTGTACAATAGTATTATAAAATTCTTTAAAGCCTGTAACTTAAAAATGCAATGTACCTTATTATTTGTACTGCCTTATTTCATGTATATTTAGACAGAATGTATATTTTTAGTTAAATAACTTCCGAATGGAAGTTAGAAAGCTTAAATAAAAAAAAAAGTTCTTATTCTTTTGTAATTCTTTCAAACTATTTGCGTATCTTATGATGTTTCTTTTATTCTATAAGTCCTCGGTTTTCCCGTCACGACACGGTTCATATTTTTAGGTTTCATTTTCTTACGAAACAATCTTATATTTAAAAGTTTTAAAAGAAAGTACCGCTTGATTCATGTTTAATAAAGCCTCGCATCGTATGGTATAACTTATTTATATAGTTAATCTAGAATCACTATTTTAATTATTTTAAAATTATTCTTACACATTATAATTTAAAATAAGGACAAATAACAAATAATGCTAAACTAAAATGACTAATGTTTGAAAATAAAACTAATATAATATTAACATTACAATTCCATCTTCAATTTAATCACAAAATTGCAAATATATACAATATGTATCAAGCGAATCGAAATTCTAATGAACATATATTCGCTTTTTTTATATATGAAAGAATTCAGTGTGTATAATCCGTAACTTAGAATTGTATCAATACTATAGAACCATAGGTTATATTATAAATTATTAGTGTTAAAAATGCAATAACCGTACTTTTAATTTCACAAATGATTACTTTTATATTAATGAATAAGATTATTACAAATAAAAAACAAATATACTTTAAATAGGAGTATACAAATTAGGATTGTATATGTAATGCTCCGTCTCCGCTCTTCAATCAGTTGATCAGCCTTTATTTTTAAATTTGTATTTTTTATGGTCAGGGCTCGTTTGAAGAGGGCAGAACGTATATATATATATATATATATATATATATATATATATATATATATATACATACAGTGTCGTGAGCTAATCGCATTATTACGATTTCCAGAATTTGGTGCGGCCTTCAGCTATATGCGATTTCTTTCTATTATTTCTAGATTTAGTTATATTTATTCGAGCAGCTCGGTTCGTATATTTACACGAAACCGAATAATTTTATAATTTTGTTTATAATTGGGTTTCGGAGTGTTGCCTGCTCGTATTTATACCAGTCTAAGGTGCGACTAAGTTCATGATATACAAAGATCATAGTTTTGATCAAAATAAATTTAATCTTACAAAACTATCGCTTCCAAACGTATACATTTCGCTGGTGAATTATAATAAGAATTTATATCAGAGAAAAGGTGTATATTTTCTCCGAATAATATTATAATCGGTCTCGAATTTAATCGCTTTTAATCCGATGACTTTTCCTTAGTCTCGTTGAGTTAGAGTCGGTAGTAGAAGATGAGTAGTAGTCGAGTATTCCCGTTCTTCTAAGTTAGTAATTTTATAATTCATTCTTACATGTAGGTGTCTTCTTTTTTCCTAGTGGAAGAGTTTGTCACTAGAAAAGTGAAAGGAGCGGTCAGTTGGATGAGTATCGATCCGTTTCATTTCTCAAGAGTCATCCTTCCTTAACACGTATTGAAAGTAAATCGCTCCTGAAAATAATGGATCGATTGGTAGAGTATCAATTTGTTAATGATATCTTTACAATTGTTCTAGAAGTTTTTGTGGATGAAATGGTGGATGTTTTTAATTCCGCACATGACAGAATCTCTTAAATATAAGTGGTTCAAAAACCAATTTTGACAAAACTATACTTTCTAATTTTTCCATAACTCAATTGGTTATAACCGGTAACAAAGGTGACCCCATTGAACATCCGTATTTTTGTTCATAATATTTATTATCAATCGAAAAAATTGTATTATTAAAAACTAAATTTACAAGGGAGATTGAAGTGAATAATCAGTTGGATTTTCTGGACATTAATGTCATTATATGTAGTAATAATAAGGTGAAACTTAATTGGTACAGGAAACCTACTTGGTCAGGTAGGTTTTTAGATTTTGATTCACGCCACCAATTTGGAAAAAAAATTGGAGCAGTGAAAGGTGTCATTGACAGAGCAATAAAATTGCCACATAAAGATTTTAGACAAAATAATTTACAGATAGAAAGAAAAATTTTCATTAATAAGGGGTATACAATTTAATTTATTAATAGATTAATTGCTGAGAGATTGTTTGACATTTCTAATACCGAAAATAAATATAATGCAGGAATTGATGTTAACAGAGGGAAATTATTGTCTTACCATATGTTAGAGGGTTATCTGAAAGAATTAAAAAAAAATTTTGAACATATCACATTCAAATTTTCTTTAAAAACAATAATTTAAGTAAGTTGTTTAATAATATCAAAGATAGGGATGATTTATGTTTAAAATCTGAAGTTGTTTACAAAATTAATTGTATGGATTGTAATAAATACTATATTGCAAAAACGGTAGATATTTAAAAAAGATAATTTATGAACATAAATATAGTTTACGTAGCTCACATATTACTTCCGGTTTAAAGGAGCATTGTTTAAAGTTTTTACATTCTTTTGATTTTGTGAATGTGGATATTTTAGAACATGGCATTAATAATAAGTATAAAAGGGAGAGTCTTGACAGTATTTACATTTCCAGGAATCAGAATAATGTGAATTTAATGTTAGAGTCTAGTAAATTGGACAACATTTATCATTCCTTATTAAATTGATTGGTTTTGAACAATTTGTGTAGAGGGGGAATTGAGATTTAATTTACTAAAATTGGTAGTGGGGGTAGGGTATATATAAATTAGAATATAAGGTTTAGTTTAGTCCCTGACGAGGAGCCGTAGCAAGCTCGAAAATTGGACTAGGTCGTTTAGGTAAGATTGTTGGAGGCAGTCAGATTGCACTTTACTAACAAAATTTTTTTCAGCTAATATTTTATTTTCAAATTAGTCTACGGGGATAATTGTATACAAGGACAGTCTGACTGTCATTATAATTTTTAATTTTAATTTTTATTTTTATGATTTTTGTATATTGACATATTAATGTTAATATAAATATATATTGATATTGTTACGTATCATTTTCGATTGATTTAATTGTACTGTAAGACCAATAAAAATATTTATTAATTAGTTTTTAATTATACAGACCAGACCATGTTATTATACCAGCACTAACCATCTTAGTAGCTCAAATTTTACATTTTGCATGCTAAAACTCATCAAATTCTTTTATCGCTGTCGCACTTAATGTCATGATTAAAGTATTTCTATATACGAGATTTATTCAAACAGTAATGAGAATTTATTAATTTTGCAGGTTTGGTTTTTATTATGTTGGTATGCATGCCCCTGAAGTACGATAAAATTTTCATCAATATTCATTGCTTACTTTTTAAGTGGCAGCCGCTAACGTTAGATATGTTTTTTGAGCTGGGCGATTTTCGTTTGTGAAAAAAAATGGAGAAAAGAATTTGTATTCAATTTTGCGTAAAAAATGAAATAAACTTTAGTGAAGTTTGTAAAATGTTAACAAAGGTATATGGTGACTCTGATATGAGTAAAGCAAGGATTTACGTGTGGTATAAGCGTTTCCAAGATGGCCGCGAAAATGTTCAAGATGACGGACGACCCGGACGCGCATGCACATCAACAACCGATGAAAACGTGAAAAAAGTGAAGGAATGGTTAAAATAAAGGAATGGATAAAAGTCCGCTAAATTTTCTCTGGAGCGCGATTCACTTTCGGCACTCGTTGAGGACGAATACCTCTCGAGGGACGAAACGAATCGACAAAAACTCTAACGGATTCTCTTTTCCGTGCGGCAAATTAGATTTCGGTACTCGTTGAGGAAGGATACCTCTCGAGTAACGAAATAAATCGATACTCCTTCGACTGATCAATTCTTTCCTTTTTCTGGTGAAAAACTCGTTTTTGACGCAAAAGGAAGGCACCATTACTCGTAAAAGGGAGTTAATAAAAACTGCTAGTTCAGGAGAACAGGCACACCTGACTTCTGAACAGGTAGTGTTTAATTCATCTAGAAAAAGACATAATAAAAAATCAGCGAAATAAAAGCATTTAATTAATTTCAATTCGAGACAGAATAAAATTTATTCGGAGAAAATACGCCCGTTTTCTCCGAACTAAATTATTATAATACACCGGCAAAAGTCTGCCAGACAGACAACTAAAAATGTAAGTCATGTAGATAGAACTAGTTGAGTAAATAAATTATTTAATTTATGTGAGACGCACTTGAAAGCGATAATTTTAATAAGAATTAAATATATCCTTATTAAAATTTCGACCTTGTTATATCATTGATAAGGCACACCTTAGAGTAATATAAAAACGAACAAGTGTCTTGCGAAATAAAATTATCAAAACGCACTCGGTTTCGTGTAAATACACAAACCGGGCCGTATTTCTATATTTCCGTATATAAGTATGTATGTAAGTACACAAACCGGGCTGTATTTCTATATTTCCGCATATATAAATATACGGAAATATAGAAATAGTAGAAAGAGAAAGAATATCGGTGAAGGCCGTTCGAAATCTCGAAGTGGTGATTTTGACGTGGAGGACAAAATATGCAGTGGAAGGCCTAAAGTGTATTGTGACACAGAATTGGAAGCTTTACTGGAGGAAGATCCTTGCCACCTTCGCAATATGCCAAAAGGCACAATAAAGTCATTTTTCAGCATGACAACGCTCGCCCACATATTACAAAAATCGTAAAGGAATCGTTAGAAGCACTGAATTGGCACGCCTGACCTCACTCGTCGTATTCTCCAGGCATTGTTCCTTCAGACTACCAACTGTTCCAGTCAATGACTCATGATCTGTCTGAGCAGCACTTCACTTCTTATGAGGAATTGAAGAAATGGATCGATTTGTGGATCGCCTCAAAAGACGAGCAATTTTTTAGACGGGGTATCCACTTGTTATCTGAAAAATGGTTAAAAGTAGTAGAAAGTGATGGGCTATATTTTGAATGACATTATTTGTACTGTTTTTACAATAAAATTCTTATTTCTTTATAAAACAACGGCGGAAATATATTTGTACACCCAATATATAGAAAAATTAAATATTTCTCAGTATTTACTATAGTCATACACGGAGTTTCGTCTTTAAAACTGCTTTTTAGGCAAAAAGTTCGGCACAAAACGAATCTTTAGTTCATAAATAGTATATATGCTTTAACAAATTATCAACAGAGAAGTGATAAACAATTTTTTTCATTGATTGAAAATTGTAAATCTTAATACAGAAGTGAATAGTGTGGCGGCCAAGCCATGGTGACGGTTTTTCAACTCGCCTTTGTGGCGCTACCACGCCACTTGATAAAAATATTTTTATTACATCATTTGGAATGCTGAGTGATACGTAAATTACGAACTTGAGTTTTGAAACTAGGAGTCAAATAGAAACCATCAAGCCGTTTATCTGCATGTTTTTAACTGAGATTGTAAGTTTTTTACTGTATCTTTACTTGATAGATACAGGCAAATCCCATTATTAGATATCCTTGATGCGGCCATTATTTTTCTTGGTTGCATTTAATTTCCAATTGTATATGCGTAGTTCGTAAGATTCAAGCCTGTAATGCAGTCCATTATTAGGACTTGTTCTCTCTTTGGTGCAAACTCTTTTTTGCTAATATTTGAATAACTATGATCTGTCGCACTTTTGTCGAAGAATGATGGAATTTCTTTACTCGATACTTGGAAAGTAAAATTATAGCAATTTTCAAGCCAAATTAAAGTCATTTGCGGAAAGCGCTGCTTCTATTCTTATTATGAGGGAAAACAAGGATGAGGCCTATGTAAATTTTGAAGAAGGGGAATTATATGCTTTGCTGGATAAGGATCTGTCGCAGATTTAAGAACTTAGTGCATCATTAAGCGTCACGCAAAAAGCCGTTTACCTGCACCTAAAAGCATCGGGATTCAATCAAAATGTAGGAAACTGGGTGCTTTAGGAAATAAAACCGAGAGATTTGAACGGCGTTTTGCATATCCGAAATTTTGCTACAACGGTATAAAAATAAATCATTTTTGTATCGTATGGTACTAAAAAGATGAATTTTTTATGATAACCCTAATTGCAGAAAATCATATACAAAGCTCGGCGAGCCCGCCAAGTTGACCCCAAATCGAAATATTGACCTAAATAACGTCATGCTCTGCATATCGTAGAATTCAAAGGTTGTCGTATACTGCGAACTGCTTTCGAATGGTCAAGCCATCAAAGTACCATTGCATCGAATCGAATTTATTCTCTCACTGCATACGTTGGTCATGTTTCATGATGAAAACGCTCAGCCACATGTTGTGGTTTTGGCCAAAAACTATTTGGAGAATAGTGAATGGGAAATTCTGCCTCATCCGCCCTACAGTCCAGACTTGGTACCATCTGACCAGCACTTGCTTCAATCAATGTAGAACGCTATTGCAGGAATATGGTTCAGGCTATACGTTCTTGGACTTGAAAGGTGAGAAAATTTTTTGGTCTAGAATTCAAAATGGCCAGAAAGCTGGGAAAAATAATAGCCTCCGATGGACGATACTTTGAATTAAAAAGATTGACCATTTTTTCATAATACAACCTCTCATTTTGGAAAAATACTCTGGAAACATACTTGTACACTCAACATATATATATATATATATATATATATATATATATATATATATATGTATATGCATATATTATACACGTAGTATCGAGGTTTTTAGTAAAGTAATTTTCCATTTTTCCATCGTTTTCTTTGTTCAAACTAAAATAAACATAGCCTATGTCACTTTCGTAAAAAATATAACTTGTAAAAATACAAACATAAAACATAATTTGTCTTCACAAATTTTGTTTAATAGGTTTACGATAAAAATAAATTATGAATTTTTTTCACAATGAACTTGAAATTTCTTGAAGTCTCGTATCACGTATTAGATTGAATCTTCGGGACATCATCAGAATGAAGAAAGCTATCGAAAAAACAGTATGCTAAAATAAAAAATAAAAAGCTGATATATTATTTATGAATTTTTTATATTTTCACAATACTTTCAAATAATTCTAAATTTTGTTAAGCGCTGTAATAATTATAATTATCACATCGATAGGCAAGAGGCTGGATCAGTTTATATTTTAACTTCCGGAATGTCCGTAATCGATTTCAGATTGTTCAAGCAGCGTTGTCGTATTGGATTGTGATTGGCGGTGATAATGTCAGTAGGTATTAGGCATAAAAATTTCCTTCTTTCGTTTTGCAAAAAATGTTGTAGTGGTAAGTGGCAATCGAAATAAATCGATCGCAGATGTCATACAATAAACTTAGGTATTTGTAAATATAACGTCATAAAAATATTAGTCGATTTGTCTCTGCATCATAAAGTTACGTGTCTGCTTACGAGCCAAATTGTCGTCATTTGTGAGAGGTTTTAATTTTCTGCTTTAATATGAGGAAATCTGGGGCTGAGGCTCGTCGATGCTCTCAAATACCTATGGTGAGGCCGCTATTAGTGAAAGCACGTGCCAAGAATAGTTTCAACGCTTCAGGAACGGCGATTTTCACGTCGAAGACCAGCATGCCGGTGGAAGAGAGAAGGTTATCGAAGATGTAGAATTGGAAGCATTACCCGTGTAGAAATATACTCGGCATATCCCTAGTTCGGGCTAGATCCTAATCAGTATTACTGATGATTTCCTCATGTAAGTACTACTGGACAGATCTGAGTTAGATTTCCCTATGATCATCTAATAATCGTCTTATATTAATTATTACTTTCTCGACTTTATTCAGATTTCCTTATGTTTTATTGATGTTGGAAAGAAATACGTGTTTTCTATAGGCAAAATTTTACAAGTAGGAAAGTTAGGGAAATGATTAGGCTATCTATCTTGGATTCACATAGATTTCCTTAACGTTTCCCTATTTTGGAAAGAATGACGTTTTTCAAGGCGGAATCTGTCAAGTAGAAGAATTAAGTAAATGGTTAGGTTTTCTATTTTGATTCTAGTTAGATTTCCTGAACTTTTTCTAATTTTTTAAAGAACGATGTCTTTTCTAGTCGAGACCTTCACGAGTGCGAAAATTAGATATCACACACACATACACACACGCGCGCGCGAGTTTATATTTATATTCTTATGTTTTAAAAATTTCTATTTGTTATATAAATTAATTTGTGTGTGTGTGTGTGTGTGTGTGTGTGTGCGTGCGTGCATGCGTGCGCGTGTGTGTGTAATATTATATATACATCCATCCATACTTACACACACACACACACACATACGTATAAATTCGCATACCTATCTAACATGGGAAAGAATTTAAAACATAGATTTACTAAATATGTTTTATCTTGTATTTATAAAATCATTATATGTTCTTAAGAGCTGTACGGTTATATGGAAAATATAGTATTGTAATCGCATATTGCGTTTTAGCATAGTGAATAATGCGTTAGCTTGCGAATGGTAGGGTCGTGGGTTCGATACTCAGCGGAGGCCAGAATTTTTTTCATCGAAATAAAATAATTTGTACGTTCAACAGAGGTACTTAACATTAAAATTTATAATAATTAGTGTATAAAAAATATATTAATAATTATTAATTGTTAATTGTAATTCGTAATACCCAGTAATGCTTATAGAAAATAATTTATAAATTCTAATTAAATGGTATGCGTTATCTAAATACGTAAATATATTTTTTATTTTAAATAAACAAATATTAAAGAGTCAAAAAATTATTCACTTGATCGAAAAAACAAAATTAGAATATTTTATCAATCGTCTTAATTTCTAGATTTTCTGACTAGATTCTTTCTAGTTTCTAACTTGGTAGAGCTACCAAAATCTAAGCTCGTTCTCTATATAAAATGCTATTAGTGGAACTAGGATTAGACTAGACTTCCCTTCTGGATCCGAACATTGATAAGGAAAACTAACCCAATACTAGTTAGATTCGAGAATGAATTTCTACACGCGTACTTGATCATCAGGGCCCAACGCAACAAGAATTGGCAGAATCATTGGAAGTAATATAACAAGCCATTTCAAAACGCCTGAAAGTCATGGGTATAGTTAAAAACAAGGAAATTGGATGCCGCACGAGTTGCAGCCGAGAGATGTTGAACGGCGTTTGTTTGCTTGCGAAAAGCTGCTTGCAAACAGCTGCTTGCAAGACAAAGACGGAAGAGATTTTTGCATCACGTTGTGGCTGGGGACGAAAAATGCGTACGTTATGATAATCCCAAGCGCAAAAAGTCATGGGGATATCCCAGCCATGCTTCCACGTCGACGGCCAAACTGAAGATTCACAGCTCCAAGATCATGCTCAGTATTTGGTGGGAACAGCTCACAGTGGTATATTATGAGTTGTTAAAACCGACTGAAACAATGACAGGTAGTGATTATCGAACGCAATTAATGCGTTTGAGCCAATCATTGAAAGACAAACGGTCACAATAAAACGATTGACATGAAAAAGTGATTTTACAGCATGACAAAATGATAGACATAAAATAATAGACATAAAAAGTGATTTTACAAAGTAGTGATCAGTGATACACAATATTTTGAATTATAAATGTATAACCAGTTTTTCAAAATAAAGCCCCGACATTGGAAAAAAACGGCGGAAGCAAAGTTGTACGCCTTATACATGAGACCAAAAGTAGTAGATCGGTATAGCTGTCTGCAATACAAGAGTACTATATTGAAAAATTTTATTTTAAGCATAAATAGTAAATACCATATTGCCTAAGTAATAACTTCTCGTAATATTTCACATTAGAAGAACGACTCTTAAATATTAAATTTATAACATTTTAGCGAAAATTTAGAGCCAGCCTATCGCATTAATTTTTTATCATTTTATTTACGTATATTGAATTTAGAAAATATCGCTACTATAAAATTCGTCGATATTAATTTCAAGTTTGTAGGAAAAATATTAAGATCCAAATGTTTTGCTTGGATACGGTATGGTTCAT
Source organism: Sycobia sp. Sy_11 (assembly GCA_018907035.1). Lineage (NCBI taxonomy): Eukaryota > Metazoa > Arthropoda > Insecta > Hymenoptera > Epichrysomallidae > Sycobia > Sycobia sp. Sy_11. The sequence goes on along the minus strand of JACCIC010000162.1, from coordinate 932,881 downwards.
CATGTATTATTTTCAGTTTTTTTCTTTGACACAATATATCACACAAAAATTTTGTAAATAAAAAAATGATAACTTGTTGCTTTTTCAAAATTGACTTCTGCTGAACAGATTATTTAAAAGTAATTTTAACAGTTCTTAGATCATAAACAAAATAAATAGATTTAATATATATTTAGAAAATTCAAAATAAATCGTAAATTCCGTTTGTCAAAATTAATTTTTATATAGAATTTTTATTCTTTTTATATTTAAAACATGATGAAGACTAATTTCATGATTTCGACCAGGCTTTATCCTTACAGCGGTAAGCCCAGTATATTTCTCAATATCATTGTTTAAACAATAACCAGAAAGGATACGTAACGATTTAAAGGGATGAGAAGGACTCAGCGACGAGGTGATGTAGAGCCCCAAATAAAAAAGACCTCTTGGTCTGGACACGAAGCAAAAAGGGAAGATGTGCATATGTCGAACGCGCAAACTTGATGACTCAAAACATCGATGACTCAAGATAATTCTTTCTTTTTCTAATTGTAAATGATTATTTGTAAATGATCTTTGTATTATTTACATATAATATATATAATAATTTGTAAAATATATAATTATTTATAAACGACTATTTGTAAATGATCTGATTACTATTTATTAAAATTATTTATTTATTATTATTTTTTAGACTTTTAGATATATTTTGTGTAAACTATACATATTGTTATTTATAGAGATGCATATTAATTGCACTAAGCCATTTGCTTTAATTGTCAATTGTTTTAATACGTTATTGCGTTATATAATTTATTTTATGTTATTCTATTTCGGAAGATTTTAGAAAAATATTTTGTATAAATATTATTTTGGTATTTGAAAATTTTTTTTGTTTTACTTTGGAAAGATTTACAATATCATTACATCTATAACTATGTGCGTACCTTTGTCTTAATATATTAATGAATTTAGAAAAATGTTTTATATAAATATTTTATAAAATACATAAAAAAATGCATTTAAAATTCTTACTATGCTAAGAACACATTAAACTTGCCCAACTATTATACTTTTGTTAAAATTTGTTTTTTTTTTATTTATATAAATGAAATGTTTTTGTAATTAGATTTGACAGTCAATTAAACGTAAATATAGGATTTTAAATAAAATGTTATACTCTAAGATAGTAATAAAATGACATTCCAGAATTATATTTAATTATTTCTAATTTAAACAAAAGAAAGTATTGAAATCAAGTTTTGCATAGACGAGTACTGTAAATATGTATAAGTATCAATTCACGTGAGTTTCGAAATAATTACTTTAAGTAATTATTTTTGGCAAGTACATGCGAAAATAATTTTCTAATTGTATGTTCATAGTATTGTATTCTCGTATTATTAATAAGTGAATGCATAGGTATGATTTTCGAACAAGACTTATCTTCATTTCACATTTTTAATAAACAACTTTTTATTCAATAATAATTAGTAATTGTTTCGAAACTCGCACGAATTGGTACTCATACATATTTACATATACTACTGTAATCAAATTGAAACTTAATTTCAAATTTAAATTTCCTAGGTTTGTCTATTCGAAAAAATTTTTTTTCAGGAAGTTCTTAGTATGTTCGTCACATTTGTGTTAAATTTCATGTCTAATTATTCAATAGTGTTTGCGAGACGCTCTCTTCTGAGAGGTGCAAATAGTGAAAATACCGATTTCGCGGCAACGAATACTTCCTCACATATTTCATAATGGAATCCTTGCTTATATTGTACTAAAGATAAATGAATTTACGGATTTCTTTTTCTTCAACTAGATATTTATTCATGTGAATAATTTTCTAATTTTTAAGAATAAGGCTAATGTCTTGAATCAATTATCTATCTATTTATTCATTATTTGCTTTTAATAGACTGGAAATATTTTTTATAAAAATTTATTTTATGTTATTATGTTAAAAATAAGGCTAATGTCTTAGGTTAATTATATAGTTATTTACAAGAACATCTGTTAATGTATTTAATTCATTTATATGTAGACACATGACGTGTATGATCGTTGCAACGAAGGCGCGTAGGGTTGGGTGTGAGTGTGCACACGCGCATGTTTACGTAAATGGCGTGAGGACTTTATTTGTAGTGGTGCGATAAACGAAGTAGAAATATACTATACGTGATTATGATTGCCGCTCCGGCAGAAGAGGCTATAAACTTGGAGCCAATACGAAGCAAGGGTCGAGCAGGTATAACACAAAGTGTATTAAAGAAGAGAAAATTGAGAGCCGAGCATCGGGCACAGAGCACGTATCTAAATGCATGTAGCATAGAAATTTCTCATAGTGAAAGTTAGTCTAGTAAGGATTCTACATCTAAAAAATATCTAGATCTAAAATACATCTAGATCTACATCAACCTCGTTATGTACTTTCACCACACTTTTATGAAACGTGATAGATAATAATGAGAATTAGCACTTAGAATTTACAATGTACAGTTAGAACTAGCGGGATGTTTATAGAATCCATATTTAATACAAAATATAATTATAAGTACTTTTAACGCGAAGTTAATAACAATAAATCGGAACTCGAAAAATTAATCGAATTTGGAATAGACGGCATTCTGGATATCGAAATCATGATCGAAGAATGAACAGGAAACATGTTCAAATGTGAGTTGAAATCAGATTGAACATGAGTCATTTGAAAATTTAGACAGTTTCGTGGAAAAATTTATGGAATGAATTAACTCGAAAATAACGACATAGGCGTTTGTTGTTTGTCAAGGACTCGGCCACTCAATCGGTAAATTCACAGAGTTCTGTTGCAAAAAAGTAGTTCAGCGAAGGTTTCTAGTGAGACGATTGCTCTTTCGTTTTAAATATTTTAAGAGGGCATGCAGTTAGAGATTATCAAAATAGGAATTGCGATTAGTGTGGCGAATATCACTATGAGCTTGTACGCAAAGGCATCTAAACCAAAATCAGAGCGAGACAATGAAATACAGTAATAGGGCTAAGTCTTCAAACGACTAAGGATTGACTAGACTCAGAAGCATGTAAAAATATAATCGGTGAACATCTTGGGGCCAAGGGGTAGTCAGCACATATTCGCTTTTCTCGATGATGGAGCTTCGATAACAGTTTTGAATAAAAAATCCACGTGTAGATTAGAGATATGGAATTTGCGATTAGATGTCAAGCTGAGAGGTATTACCGATAGAAAGTCAATTCAATACAATTATCACCGGGAAACCTAAGTTCGAATTACAAACGCCATTCTGGCAAAAAATCTGTCGCTTTCTGTGCAAGCAGTATCGAAGGCATTGATTTTTCACATTACAAGATGTGTAAGCGTTTTTATGCAGTCATTTACGAACGCGCTGCCTAATAATAGGTCATGATAATTGGCGCTTTTTCATAAAGAAGGAAACAAGAGGAATCGAAAATGCTGAATTGGAAGTCTTCGTTGGATGGATGACGCATCGTAGAGCAATCGGTCAGCTAGTTGAGTTGCGCGTGAAGCCTACCTACTTACAACACTGAAATTCAATCGATACAGAACCGCTTGACGAGTTAATTAGAGAATGTTTTGAACTGGAGAACATATGTATATCCGTGTTAGTCAAACTAAAAGCGAATATAGAAAATGTGTTAGAAACTTTGCGCAATGCCATTAGACGAATCGATGATGCATTAGAAATCGGCCTATTATGGAACGACAAGGACTTTTAGGCGATAGACAGTCGAGGAACGATTCTCAAGCAGCTTTTTAAATTTGATGCACGCGCTCGAGATGCGCTGGGAGAAATCGACCTCGCGACAGATTCCGCACCGCGAGTAGCGACGTGTCCTGAGTCATCGAGGAAGAGGAGCACGCGAAACCACCAACGGGCCCGTGCAGGCGGCCCTGCTACTCGCGCCAACGCCCATTTCCGGACCCGCGCGGACGGTGTAGGCGGAACGCTCCCGTTTGTCGCCCGCGAGTCTTCGTGTGTGCCGCCCGACGTCGACGCCGGTATTCCTGGGGGACGCCCCATTTGCAATACGCCCAGGTTAGTTAATGTGAGTGCGCCCTTGCGAGGCGCCCCGCCAGCGGGCGGACGAGCGTGCGTGAGAGAGAGAGTGTTCGCGCGTATTGCGGTTTGCGCTTTTTGCATATTATTATTATTATTGCGGCCTTTGATATTGTAAAACAGGGGAATATCGTGTAGAAATAAAGTCTCACCGTAGCGCGCCGATATTCCGCCGCCGACGGCTGCTTATTCCCCAGACGGTGAGAAGCGGGATCGACGTGGGTTGCGCGCAGACCGTACGGGAGCGGACGCGCGTCGCTATTCGAACTGGAGTTCGCAGAATCGAATCCACTCCGTTACAAATGGCGCCCAACGTTCGAGGGATAATTTAAATTCGGCGTTCCATTTCGAACGCGTACCCCTCTGATATGCATAAAATAAATAGCGGAAAAAAAGAAAAAAGAGCGTTCTTTTTTTTTCTCTGCTAAATAAATTTCGCGTGCGGCAAAGTAAAAACCGCGTAAAATTTGTATTAATAACTGTTTAATGATTTTGCTGTTAATAAATTTAATTTATTTGTCTCGTAAAATCGAGACAAAACTCAAAAAAAAATTTATAGAGAAACAAGAAAATTTTTTTTCTCTATCTTTTTTTTCAGAGAATTAAAAAGTGGAATATTTCCTTCGTCTTATATATATTCGAAGGATTTTAGTGTGTGCGACTAGTTCGACAGAATCAAGTTTGCTTTTCGGTTATTCCTCGTGCTCGCGGGAGCGTGTTGTGTGTGTGACCGCGACATTGCGAGCGAGTGTGGCTTTGTTTTAAACAAAGCGAACTAGTGTGTGTGAGTGAGACGGAGAGCTGTAAATAAATTAAAACATCTCTCCAAAAGTATCAAGGTGAATTTTTTTTCTCTTTTTTTTCTTCTCTAAGGCTTTCAGTGTAAATAGATAAATAAACACAATTTTGCCTTTTACTATTTTTCATCCAAAATTTATAAAATCTTTCGATTTCTTTTCTTTTTGCATTTAAACTTACACACTCTAAGAACTGAGAGATAGCGCTAAGTAGAATAAATTTACATAGCATTAAGGTTTTTTATGTATCTGTGAATTATCGCATTTATTTGTGAATGTAGCGCAATAAATAAAAGAAAACATACCTTTCCCTCTCTCTCTAAATACAGCGAGCGTTAATTAAGCGAGCGCTAATAATTTCAGTTCAGCAGCGTATATAATTTTAATTATTATTATTATTAATATCTCCAAATGGAGCAAAGCAGCGTCCAAATCGACTACGTGCACCAGATCGAAGATTGGATTACTTCTCTCGGCACGGAGGAGCTAAACACTATCCTCCACTTTACAGAGCTGAGCACTAGCGGCTCACAACTCCGTAGATGCAATCCTCTATGCCTGTGGCTCCTTGGAGAGCAGAGGCCGAGTGAATTCATTCCCGCGCCCGATGGCGAAGACGAAGCAACAACCTTCGCCCGTCGGGCGGAGCTCAGACGCACATTCATAGCCGAGAGATGCGTCGAACACTTGCGGCATCTGCTCGCGCCCTTAGGCGCCGTAGAACCGTCGATTACGGAACGACAAACCGTGCAGACAGCGGATCACCGCGACGAGCCCGAACCGACGGAGTCGATCGCAAACGAGATTGGCGCGCCGGCCGACGGCAATCTAAGTGATATCATGGAGAATATACGGTCGACGCGCGCATTGCAGTCGCAATTGGTTCGATAGGTGGAACAGCTGACCGAAATCGTTCTGAACAGTCACCCTGTGTCCACATCAAGCATGAATGCCGACTTGCACGAATTTATACCCGTCGGGCAATATCCGCCGCCGTCAGCTATTGCACCAGCCGACGGACAGCCGCAAGTACGATCGCATGTGAACTTCCAAGAGACGTTCACATGTCGTTATTTCGATCAGCCATCCACAACAGCAGCGGAGCAAAGTATGCTCCATGTTTCTGTTACTACAAGCCAGCCGCCGAATACCCCGACTGCGCCGCGGAGCGCGGCCACAGTCTGGAGGGGGAGCGCTTCACCGATCGGCGCAAGCGACATAAACTCGCGCCGTTCCGTGAACAGCTCTGGCTTGCCAAAAGCCCGTGATGTCGGACACATCGTACGACGGTGGAACGTCTGCTTTACGGGGGATAAAGATTAGAGTATTGACCTCTTCTTGATAAGAATAGAAGAGTGCCAAACTCTCGCGTGCGTCAACGAAGTGCTATCCTCGCTGTCAGAGCTCATGGAGGGTGTTGCGGGCATGTTGTACCGCAACAACCGCGAGCGATGGCACACGTGGGCCGACTTTTGTCAAGCGGCCCGCAGATTTTATGGCAATAACCGCAGTTACCAGTAAAGTCTGGTTACGGAAGCAAATCGTCGCACGCAGGGCGCAGACGAGCCCGAAATGTTCGCGAAATGGGACGGGGCGTGCGTAAAACAGACCATAGACACGCCCGCCCCCGTTCAGCAGGCCTCTCCAACGCAGCGAGAAAAAAGCGAACCACAGAACGAGGAAATACAACCGTCCGGATCAAGTGAAACGCAAGACACCGCGGCACCTGATACGAGTGCTAGCGAGGCGGCACGCGCCGCTCAAATGGATGAACTACCAGAAGGATCAAGGTGGTGGCTGCGGGTGAGCGTGAGTGGATACAAGCTCCACGGGCTGTTCGATCCGAGCTCCGCGTTAGCCGTCATGGGCCCCGTCGGCTTGCAAATAGCGAGCGCATACGGCCGCACGCTGCAACCGAGCACCGGAAAAGGCGCGCGCGTAGCCGACGGGCGCCTCGTGTCTATCGCTGGATAGATGGAGCTGCCATTCGAGATAGCCGGCGTGTGCAACGAAATTAAGGTAGCAATCTTGCCTACGCTTGACGAGGATTGCTATGTCGGCGTAAATTTCGTCCGTGCATTTAAAGCAATCCTCGACCCATGCAGCAACATATTGTTTATTAAGGATGCCGATCGAACGGCGATGCTCGAGGTAGCAGGCATGTTCTCGGCACTCCCGACGACTCTGGCGTCCGTCGGAATCGCCGATTTGTTGACTTCAGACAGAGAACAGCTTGATGAGCTGTTAGTTCGCATGTTGCCAGACGCAACAGAGCCTCTCGGCTGCACGACGTGGGTTGAGCACGACATCAACATTGGTTCGGTTCGACCCATTAAACAGCGTTATTATCCGGTATCGCTTAAAATCGAGAGTGAGATGCATGGGCAAGTCGATGCCATGCTACAAGCTGGTGTGATCGAGCATCGACGAGCGGCTGGTCGAGCCCTGTTAAAAAGCTGGTCGGGCCCGGTTAAAAAGTCCAACGGCTCATATCGTTTCTGCGTTGACTTACGAAAGGTCAACGCAGTGCCGCAGGCAGATGCATATCCATTGCCCTACATGGACAGCATTTTACGCAAATTGCAGAGGGCGAGATATATTTCGACTATCGATCTAAGCAGCGCGTATCACCAGATACCGCTGACGCCTGTGTCTAGGGCGATTACTGCCTTTACGATCCCTGGAAAAGGCCTCTTCCAGTTCACGAGGATGACTTACGGGTTAAGTCAGGCAGGCGCAACTTTCCAGCGCCTGATCGACCGTGCCATTGGCCCTGCGCTCGAGCCCTTCGCGTTCTGATAATTCGATGACATAATCATCGTAACCGAGACTTTTGAGGAGCATCTGAAGTGGCTCGAACATGTGCTGCAGTGCATAAGGAGGCTGGACTCACTGTAAACAAGGGAAAAAGTGAGTGCTGCCGAAGTGAAAACAAGTACCTCGGTGTTCTAGTAAACCGAGAGGGATTTCGGACCGATCCAGCTAAGATCGAGCCGGTTCTGAATTATCCAGCTCCGAAAAATTTGAAGTAGCTCCGGCACTTCATGGGCATGGCTTCCTGGTATAGAAAGTTCCTGCGAGATTTCGCCAGCATCGCGGAACCTCTGACACGCTTGACGAAGAAAGATACCCGATACGCGTGGGCAGAGGAGCAGGAAAGTGCTTTTTCTTCCATGAAAGCGCTCAGTACATCGGCGTCCGTCCTGCAGCGGTCAGGATTCGACGAGTTATTCATCGTGCAAACCGATGCGAGCGACACCGGCCTGGGAGCCGTGTTGCTCCAAATGATTGATGGTGAGGAGCGCGTGCTTGAATTTGCGAGCCGCACAATGTCCGCAGCCGAACGCAATTATAGCGTAACGGAGGGCGAATGTCTCGCAGTGTTATGGGCAGTTGAAAGATTTCGCCCTTATCTGGAAGGTTATCACTTTAAAGTGATAACCGATCATAGCAGTCTACGGTAGTTGTGTAATTTGCGCAACCCTACCGGACGCCTTGCTCGCTGGGCCCTTAAACTGCAGGGCCATAGCTACGAAGTGGAACACCGGAAAGGTGCCCTTAATTACGTCCCTGACGCGTTCTCGCGCATGTACGAAGAAAACGAGCCGTCGATAAATGCTGTGTCGAAACGACCGACGATTGGTACCTTGAGAAGCTGAAAGCGGTCCAAACAAGTCCGACGCAGCACCCGATTTGGAAAATCGTCAGTGGGCAGTTGTAAAAATACTGCCCGAGCATGCAAATAACTGGTGCCATGGAGGGCGACGAGGCTTGGAAACTTGTCGTCCCGTATGAAAAACGCAAAGGGGAAGAGAAAAAAATGTTCTTTAATAATAAACAAATAAATTTAACTAATTGGTCTTATATATAAATTAAATAATAAATATAAATAATTATAACAAATATTAAGCGTGAATTCTACCATCAGCACTCGCAATTGGCTAACGCCCGTTGTCGCGTAACGGGTGTGCGAGGGAAATGTATACGCGAAGTGTGATGTCGCGAATAAAGTATAAAAAAACCACCTTACGGGCGATTCACGAAGTAGTTCTTCCGTGGAACGAATATGAGTACCACAATCTATATAACGAATTCTCCGCACACTTTATTTTCGGACTTATATATGTTGTAAGGCCAGTTTTGGCATTACACTTACCGTGTTTTGCGGCTTACTCACGCAGCTGTATCTGCTTGTATGTGTGTGTGCGCTCGACCGCGCACACAGGCTAGCTCATGCTAGGGGGGGGGGAACAATCATGACGGGCTTTGCTCGAATCTCACATTTCGCATATATTACAAAAATGCACGCGAAGGCAGGCTAAGGCGACCTAACTGGTGACACGAAAATATACATACAAATAAGACAAAACTACTTGCCGCAGGAAAGCTGCAGCTATCTCTTTCGCCCTTCCTCTCTCTCTCTCTTTCTCTCTCTCTCTCTCTCTCTCTCTCTCGCTCGCTCGTCGGTGTAGACGTCCTTCGTGTGGAGCGGCTCGCTCTCTCTCTCTGGCTCGTTCGTTTGGTGACGGCGTCAGTGATGGTGGCGTCTCTCGACCTCTTTGTGATCCGAGTGCGGCGATGCCAAGAATGTCCTCGACGGCCAGGGAGACGTGGATACGTCTCGGGCTGCGCTAAAGGTGACAAGAGCCTCCTTGCCTTAAATCGGTGTCGACATGTGGTGGATCGTAAGAGTTGAGCTAGCTGGCCTCTCAGTGTGCCGGGCTGTGATTCTAGATTAGAGCGTGGTGTTTTTCGATACGGCGCTCTCCGTGAAAGAATGTGCAGGAAGGAGGGAGAGCACTCCTATGTTCTTTGCTGCTCCCTTCGAACTCCGCGCACTCTCGCGGTTCGCGAACGTGGTAATCCCGATCGGGTGTGAGGAGTGGTTTTAAAATCGCGAAAAAACACGACCGCGAAAACGGTCATCACAATGTCTAAGAGAGAAACACCACTCAAACCTTTTCACATGTACGTCGCCTAACGCAATGAGTTTATTTCTTTAGTATTGAATAAAAGATAAATTTAACAATTACGCGAACTAACGATTAGTGATATAATGAAGAGTGGTAACCTTTATTTGGAACAACGCTGAAAAAGTACGATCCAACAACGGCACCTTTCGCTTACTAGGTTGAGCTGCTTCAAATTTTGTCCTTCGGTTTCAAATTCCTGAATTTGCGGATGCACTAAAAATTGTATTGTTCATCTATTTCACAACAATTCTCGAAATACTTAGAATGATATGAGGGAATTAATATTCATAAATTACGCGACGATCCCTGCACATCAATTATTTATATAAATATACCTATTGTATCTTCTTTCTCTCCTCCTCTTTCCCTTTTCTCTCCTTTTTCTTATTTTCTAAATTAGTATTTATTAAATACTCATTTCCGAATGACTCATACAAATAACCTTATTCTGTAAATATTACACCCCCTACCAGTCATTTCGTATCCCACAGTAATTCTGCACTATAACTCAAGGGATGAAGGTAGGAAAAGAAAAGGATTGGTAGGGAAAAGGGAAATAATACTAGGTATATTAATATTTGGATTTATATAAAAAAATATATTTATACCTAAAAAACTAATTACTATGACAACGTAATTAAAGCAAGGAACGATAACAAAATTTCAACTCTACTGTTAGCTGTTTCGTTGTGAGTTGAGAGAGAGATAGATAGAAAGAAAGAGAGAGAGAGAGAGAGAGAGAGAGAGAGAGAGAGAGAGAGAAGTAGAAGGGTCGTCATTTACTTTAAGAAACCACGGCATCGTCTTTAGTATTACATAGTCGTCACTATTCTTCCATTCTAATTGTTTTCCAGCGATGCCTACATAAGTTCAGGAATGCCTTCCGAACTTTGACCCACTCTTAGAGATAGTCGACCTCTTTTTGCGGCAATGGGACGGACCTGCTTCCGACCACTGGGTCGGTCCCGCAACTACGAGAGGTCGATGACTCTGTTTTCCGACTTATTGGTTTTTTCGTCAACCAAGGCTTCCAAGGGGCGTTGCTCCATGGCGTGCTTCGGTATCCGAAGCTCCTGCTTCGTAGGAAACAGACGAGCAATCAAAGTTTGGCATCTCCGGTTGTGATATCCTATTTCCAGGATTTTGTAGTCCAAGAGTGGTGGGTAAATTTGTGGAGGCCTCTTAATGTTCAACAACTCCAGCCGCCGAGCAGGATGGCGCTTCTGCTTTCACTCGCTATTGTTCCGGAACTCCAATTTCGGAAGACGTGAAAGATGACCCTGGTCTTGGGCGTGAGCTTGCAGCTCCTGCTGTAGGGTCGCTCCTTTGACATCGGTCTAGATACAACCCCACTTGACCCAAAACTCTAGTTGCAGTAAGGGTAGTATCAGTCCGTAGAGCTTGAGAGCTCCTTTCCCTTCAATCGCTCTCCGGATGAGATTGACCCAGCGCTGACTAGAAGCACCTCAGAGGAATGTAGTCCCCCTCCTCGGACTCCAACTCAAAGGGACGGGGCAGGCAGTTCAATAGCCCCGCTGTACCACGGTCAAAGCTAATACATGTCCGTCCCAATATCTGTCCGAGTAACTCCGTCAGTTAGGTGATTACAGATTTTTCCATAAACCTCAGCATCTGCAACAGAAGAAGGATAAGATGAAGAAATTCATGGCAAACTATCCTCTCCTTCCACGGTCCCGCGCGCGGTCTTCGCTCTGGATGATTCTTCTGACGTGAGAACACCATGTCTGGAGTTAAAGACCGCTGAATCGCCGTCTTATTCTTACGCGGACGAACACAGTGCCACCTGGAACGTATGCTGACGAATCGTGATTAAGAACGTGTAATCCTGCGCAGAGAATATCGCATTTGAGACTTCATCCATTCTCATTCCTTCAATAAGAAATCATATTTACATAATTTTTCTGTAGTGTATAACAGGTGTCAACGTGTACAAGGTGGTATTGTATCTTTCTGTAGTGCCTATTATAGTTGATTATGTTATAGCATGAAAATTAATTTAAGACTTATGATTATGAGTGACAGAAGAATCGACAAAGGCAACATATTCTAAAACAAAATATATACAGTCGGTCAAGTGGGAGAGTTGTCGACTTCATTGACAAGGAATGAAAGATTTCACTCTAATTCTAAGTTGAAAGAGGGAAGCTTTGCCCTTGATGCATTTTCAGGGTTTAAAGATTTGGTTGTCGTTGATCTTTTGAAAGAGAATCACATTAAATGCCATGAGTGCTAAATACGCGTCGCGCTGCGAGACTGTGTTACTTTGCATCCACCCAAAATGTCCCAAAATTTCGCAATCAGCTACTAAATATATGAGAAATTCGAAAGCATTAGTACAGAAGTGGGTGGAACGATATAAAATGGCCAAAAATGTCGACGATTTACCAGAACGTGGCTCGATAAAAAAAGTGGACAAAAAAGATGAAGAACGAATAGTGAATCTGTTTTTGCGGAATTCTGCTTTAACACTGCGGCAATAACAAGTAAAATTAATTGCAGAAGGCTTAGATATATCCTACAAAACTATCCAAACCTATCTTCAACGTTTTCCCTGAATTGGCGCAATACAATGAAGAAGCCTCTGTTGACTGAAACACATGTACAAAGCGACACGCTTAGGCGCATGAGAATATTGATAGAAATTTTGAAAATGTCATTTTTATTGATTAATGGTCTATACGGGCAAGTTGTATCCTCATGAGAGCCTGGTCACCTTCTACCAATAGGCTTGTTCAGCGAACCGCAGAACACGGCATAAATGTGCATCTTTGGGGCTGCTTCTTAAAGCACGGATTCCGCACCTTACAGCTCTTTATTAACAACCTAAATGATGAAAAAATGACAAAAATCTATAAAAAAGGTTTACTGCCATCTGCCAAACAATGGCTCATCGGAAAAAATGAATAATAAAAACTCTAATGAATATGTGTGGGCATATATTAAACAGAAACTTTGTGAAAGACCTTGAAGCAGTTGTTTTACCAAATTTGACGGATCTGGAGATCGTTGCCACTAGAATACACTGTCAATTTAGTAGAAAGAATGCCTTGGAGATGCCAGGCAATTATCGACGCGGGTGGTGACTGGACACATTATTGATTGAAATGCATCATCGTTTGTAATGTCTACAATGTATATATAAATATGAACGTTTCATCAAATAAATTTTTTATGAATTAAAACGACCACACTGTTACATGATAGACTCTAAAATAGAAAATTTAAAAAATATAAATTTGTAATATATATTGTGATGCGACTATTTAATTTTACATAATTTTGATTATGAGTTCAATATTCATTTCACGCACACAAACAAGATTTTCCACTTCCACTCACCTATGATTCACTGGGGGAGGGGGGCTCCAGCAACCCGTACTAGAAGCCGAGGGCGCAAGAGTTGGTGAGCATAAACGAGCAGAGAGGAAGGTGATGTGAGGATACGAAGGAAAAAATTAAATTTTACCTTGCCGATTCATCCTCTCGGGTGTGCATACACGCTTCATTTACGCAAATCCTACGTTGAGTACACTTGAGAGACGCGCATCTCGCACGACCATCACGTAACATAAATTTTGACAAACGACCTGTCATGGCAATTTTAGATTAAGGGACACGCAATTACAATATGTGACCTACAACTGAATGTATAGTGCTGAGATTAATTAAAATAAAATTAATTTGTTTTTTCATTTTTGATTTAGTTAATAAAGCTTTTGCAAAATAGTATATGATTATCGAAGAATAATTTAGAATTATAAACAACAAAGAATAAGTATGTGTTTACAAAAATATCAATATAACAAATTTATAGTTTCATACGCCTAGTTATGAAAATGTTAAATACCTTCAAGTGTGATACACAGTAACCTAATCTAACAAATGAGTTTACAACCTTGCCACTTGAATAAGCTTATGAAAGTATAAAAAAATAATAACATCCTGTCGCAAATACTTCTTGGTAAACTTCCTGTCGCCTTCGAACATGTTTATCGTAGTAAATATTCTTCCTCCTTCCTCTTTTTTCTTGATGGTATTTACATATCTTTTTAATTCTTAATATGCCCTGCATCTTATGCCTTATGTAAAGTAAGTTACTCAGTAGAATAGTTAAAAATCTGTTATATAACTATGAAAATTGGCTTCATTGCCTATGAACTGTCAAATTAAGTCACTGTTCATTACTTAAATAAAGATAAATTCATTTGAAAAAATTACACAAATTTCTAAATATCTAAACAAGGGAAGTTCAAAAAGCCCTTAAAAAATCTAAGAAATGGTGCTCGTGGCATCACAAATGGTCTGTTTCTAGTAAGCATCATTCCTCACTAGGTATCTGGCAAAGTTACAGCCATATTCATCTACTGGTTTTGTTTTTATCGTCAGTTTAAGTAAACAACTTTTGTTTGCTTAAGAAATTGGAAAAAAGTGAGTTTAGAGCGGTGTTAAACATTTCTATTTAAAAGGCTTAACAGCAAAAGAAATAAAAGCTGAGTCGGATTCAGTTCATGGCACATCTACCCCTGTTTCTGCAACAGTTTACAATTGGATAAATGAATTTCAACGTGACTGTACATTAACCGAAGATGAACATCGTTCAGGACGTCCGCTAGACGTGAATACTCTGGAAATGATCAATAAAATATATGTTGGCAATGAAAAAAATATCTGCGAGATGGGTGCCGCGTTTGCTCTCAGCTAAGGACAAACGCAACCGCGTGGTCTCTTCTAAGGCTCTTTTGGAGCGCACGTCTCGCAACCCAGATGAATTTCTGCGTACATTAATCACTGTAAATGAAACATAGATATACCACTACACTCCCGAGACGAAAGAACAGTCTAAACAGTGGATTATGAAAGGCAAACGGGCTCCAAAGAAGACAAAGACGATGAAATCAGCTGAAAAGGTTATGGCTACTAAAGTTGTGAGATACACGTGGTATTATCCTTGTTAACTATTTGGAAAAGGGACAGACGATTTCTGGAAACAATTATGCATCATTATTAAGTCAGATACATGAGAACATAAAAGAAAATCATCCTCATTTGTATAAAGAAATTTCTCTTTCTCCAGCATGATGCATGAGTGTATACGTGCGCAGTTTGGATGGCTAAAATTCAGGAATGGAAATTTGAATTAATAGACTATCCACCGTACTCACCAGATCTGTCCCCGAGTGACTTCTTCTTATTTCAAAATTTTAAAAAATGGTTCAGCGGACAATGGTTTACGTCAAATGAGGAGGTCATCGCTTATACAAATGCTTCTTTTGAGGAGGTACAACAATTATATTTTTGTAACGTTCCTATCCCCCTCGGGATAGCCTACGCGGTATTTTCTCAGGGTAGTTTGAGAGGGGAGGAAGTTTTTCAGGATCGGACGGCGGATCAGGTAAATAATTATACAGTATATTTTTAGATAACAAAAAATAAAGATCCGTTTATTCACACAACCCCCTTTCTATTAACAAGGTGTCCTGAAACAGATAAATTATAAACAATGTAATTAATAAAAGATAATATATAAACTAGATCTATATGATACTTAAACTAATTTTGCGTTATTTTTCGCTATGTGTATAATATCCGGCGCTATTTACCGCACGGATACCCGGTGCTATTTTCCAGGCGGGGAATTTACGAGACGTGACAAGTAGATTTTAAAATAGGATAGAACAAGGTAAGCTTAACTCCGCTGGTCTTTTGAGGTGCGCCTCGCAACCAGGATGAAGAGTTAAGGGGAAAATGACTAGTCGGGATAAGTAAACGGCTGGTCTTGTGAGGAGCGCCTCGCAACCAGGATCACGTTTACTTAAGGAAAGGTAAAATTATTAGCCGTCTGTCCTTTGAGAAGCGCCTCGCAACAGAGATCAAGCTAATAATTTCGAAGTAAATAAGTAACTGAAGAGATAAGTAAACGGCTGGTCTTTTGAGGAGCGCCTCGCAACCAGGATCATGTTTACTTAGGAACAGGTAAAGCTATTAGTCGTCTGTCTTTTGAGGAGCGCCTCGCAAAAGAGATCAAACTAATAGTTTCGGACAGGATTAAAGTAAGGATAATTTCGAGCTCTGGATAAATTTTTAGCTCCGCGAGGAGTTCGTGTGACTCGACTTCGTGGCAGTCGGTTCATCGGGCGAACTCCTGATTTTGCCTTTTGCAGGCCCTTTTATAACAAAATAATCGGATAATTCCGTCGCCGTTATTATTATTATAATAATAATAATAACAATCAATAATAATTATAATAATTATTGTTTTACATTTTGTTATTATTTGCAGCCGGTGTGCTGCGCACAGTAATAGTATACATGTATACAAGTTTATATATATATATATATATAGTTTATATATATATATATATATATATAATATATAGTTTATATATATATATATATATATATTTCTATATTGTACGTACATTAAGTAATTTGAATTAATTAATTTAATTAAATACAGCGAGTGCGTTCGTTTTCGGATACTCGTTGTATATATTGGAATTCGCGTGTTCGCAATATTTGTTGCGGCTCACGCTGTTCGGTGAGCGCGTATAGTAGTGTGTGCGTGCGGCGCGCATTAGAGGGGATAGCGGCCGCCGGTCTAATACAGTAAACGCGTTCTCTCCTGTCGCGCGCAGTGTATTCCCTCTACGGTATACTCCGTTCTTAAGCTTAGTAGTAGATAGAGAGAGACTAGATATTGCGTTCTCTCTCTACTTATTCGGTTTTCGGCAGTTGCGACGACTACCTTCTCCAGTAGTCTTTGCGAACTTTGTCCGGTTTTCGGTATATTTATCTCGTATACATTAGTTTTAGTTTTACATTTGTAGTTAAAATGTTTAATATATTATTTCTAGTGGTGTTTATATATCTAATTTCGTAGATGTATATAGAGTACATCCACGAAATTAGACGTGATGATAACTCGAAACTTTAATTTATTATGCGTGCGCGGTATATTTATGTAAGTATTTTCTGTTTTGTTCGAACGAATTTGCGCGGCCATGTTTTTGGCCGTCGCACTTTTTTGAAGGCTTAAAAATATTGGAGATACGGTTGTCAAAGTGTATTGAACTAGAAGAAGATTCTGTTGAAAAAATAGAAGAAAATTTGCCCGAAAGAAATTGTTTTTCTATCTTTTTCTAAAAACTTATTCACCTACCCTCGTACTTCACCAGTCTCATGATTATTTAAGAATTCCTAGTTCTTAAATGTAACTCCACGATTCTATATTCTGATGTTATCATTTTTTTTTATTCTTATCAAATTCTTGAAACATCTTAGTTGCCATTGCCATTGTTACACATCCAACTACTGCTCATTGAAGTAGGAACTAACTCCTTTATCTTTATCCTTGGCATTAGCATTATTATTCTTTCGACATCTCTATTCATTTATTATTTCTGTTCATTATTTTTTTCAGAATTACTCACAGTTGCACGTTCAGATACATTTAATATTTTTATTAGGTTGGTTTATCTCTTGACAGTCACTATTTTCGTTTGTAATATCATCAAGACTATTCGTAACGTCCTTTTCAATTTCGTTATTTTATTTACAAGTTGTTTCTATTATTGATTATTAATGTTTTAGGTCGATTATTCTTAAATACAATATTTATTATTATTTGAACTCACTTCTGGATTTAATATTGTTTTTCTTTGTAATAGGTTTAGTACTTTTTTTATTTATTTATTATTATTATTGGTATTATTTCAGATTTATTATTATTTGATCTAATGTTTGAACTTATTTATAGCTTCTTCACAAATTTTAGTATTCTTACAAATAATAATTTCACTATTATACCCCCTGCTTTCTATAGAATTAGTATTTTTCTTTATTTATGATATTATCTAAATCAATCTGTTTTTTATTCATTATCTAGATTTGCAGTATTTGTATTATTACTCATTGGTACTGTTTAGATCGATTAAAATTCATCACTATTTTGTTACGAATATTTACAGTTATTTTGTTTTTTCCTTTTTTGTTTGTCAAGATTTACAATATTGTCACCTTTATTTAATAGACTCTTTTAGATTCACCATTTAATTTATAGTATTATCAAATTATTTACAGTTACCTTTCATTTCTCTTCTCACTACCTAGATTTGCCATATTATCATTATCACTTAACCGGATTGTTTTAGATTCACTATTTATTTGTAGTATAAGCAATTTTATTTACAGTTGCTTTTTTCCTCCTTTTTTTTGGTTCATTGTCTTTGTTTTAAACCTAAACTGACCCTTTAACTTAAACTTACCGTTTATCTTAAACAATGCCTTGAAACATGGGCCACTTTGGAAAACACTGGCAAAATCCATATCCTCTCTCATCGGACGATTCATGTTGCATACACCGATCGTTCATGGTTTTTTGCGCGAGTACGTCCCGACACTCCAGGTCGTGTAATGGCCTTGGTTATGTAACATACCCTCACTGGTGAGGTAAGGGGACGGGAGACGGTGCCGCGCAGAAGGCACGATGGCGCGTGTGAGTGCCTTGAGGTTTTACTCGTGGTGGGATGGCGCGCGCCTCGTCTTCGTTCTCCTGGACAAATCGGCGCGGGCGCCTTGTGACACTTATCACACTGTATAGAACATTAAGCCTATTCATTCAGGTAAGTATTTATACTTTGAAATAATGCTTGTCTGATGCATCACAACATGGGAAGGTGAGCGTATTTCATTTAATATATGTAAACATTAGTATTGTTTACCTTGTTAAATTCTTTTCAGTACTTTTCTAACAAGACATAGTACTATTCATATTTTTATATAATTATCACACACTTATATGTACATGCCAACAACAACAGCAAAAATCACAAGTGAAAGAAAATCATTAATGATTCTAGAGAAGAATCGCTAATAATAGATACTAGAAATTAGCAATAATATGTCTACATAATTAACATTTATATGGCATACAACACATCCCATATTGTATAATCTATGCCAACAGCACAATAATGATTATAATCACATTATTGTATACATCACCTAACTAGCAGCTGTATGGGATGTTATTCCATGCAAAAGGGTTAGCAAAGGAGGTATGGTAGTTCGATAGGAATTACATGCCAAAAGGATGAGAGGATATCATTTTCCTAAAGCAGATAGTGATTGTTGGTATTTTTACAGATTTAGCGAGTCTTCTGGTGTGCATGAAAAAATGGCTGCTTATTAAAGCGAGAAGGAAGGAAATTTGTAAAATCACTAACACACACATATGCTTTAGTATTTGAAACTAAAATTCTTGAGGGGTAATAGCATAAATTTACGATAGTGAATCGAGTGTGCATTTGCATTTTCACGAAGTTTTTATGTAGCGTGTGTACGTGTTAGGGGCACTACGTTATTGGATGCCATTTATAACGTGGCTTGTACATTTAACATACGAGGGGAACGCGGGAATGCGAAGCTACATCGGGAGAAGGAGTAAACTACACTTTACAGTGTCACCGAGCACATGCGCTTGGTGTCAGTGACGGCGGTAACGAGGCTTGCCTTCTATGGGTATCAATTCATAAGGTACTTGAATTCGTTCTCGTAAGCTTGTGTTTCGCCATGGCGTCGTTCTTTCTCTATCTCTCTCTCTTTCTCTCCCTCTCATATTTCTTTTCTTTTCATTCTCTCTTTCTCGCCTTTGTTGATGCAGTCTCTTGATGCTACCGACTAGCCAGACTTGGCGAGCAGCTTCTCAACATTCGCACTGGTTGGGAGGTGATGAATGGATGTGCTTCGTCCCTTATTCAACGCGATCTAATAGTGAGTGGATGTCCTGCCAACAAAGATGACCTATCCGTAGTCGGACAGGCTGACATTTATGCGTGCGTGCACTCGGTTTTAAATTTCGTAAATACGTAATTGCCGATTTAGGTGATTGCATTATAAATATATATATATATATATATATATATATATATATATATATGTGTGTGTTTGTTTGTGTGTGTGTGTGTGTGTGTGTGTGTGTGTGTGTGTGTGTGTGTGTGTGTGTGTGTGTGTGTGTGTGTGTGTGTGTGTGTGTGTGTGTGTGTTGTGTGTGTATGTATATGTGTGTATATATGTATATATATATATATATATATATATATATATATATATATATATATATACTACTATGCAAATATGAATAAGACTTCTCAATTCAAACTTTCCAAGTTTATCGATTCAGCCAAATGTTTTTATTTTTAGGTTGGTAGTACTGACAGAATTATCTGTGCCAAATTCCACGCAACTATCTTTATTTGTCCTATAGTTACGCCTGTGTTCTGTGAACAAAGAAAAGCGGTCTATTCGATTTTTATAATGTCTGAAATTATACAGCAATGTAGTAGCATTAAATTTTATATGGGAAATGAAATATTGGCCTCCGAAACGTTCAGAATTTTGCAGAAGTCCTTTCGTGAGAAGTTAATGTCAAGAGCAAGTGCTTTTTATTGCAAAAGTTATTCAAAGAAAGTCGAGAATGCGCTGAAGGCGAGCTGCATCAAAGAGGACGAAGAACATCTACTGATCGGCTACACGTCGACAAAATCAAAGAATTGGTTGTACAAAATCGTCGGTTGATTTCTAGAGCGCTTGCTGATATTGTTATCATTTCAATTGGGTCAGTCAACACTACTTTGAGGAATATTTTAGGCCCGAAAAGAAGGAAATCTCGATTGGTGGCAAAAACACTCAATTTTTTGGAAAAACAGCGTCGCATGGAGGTCTGTGAAACGATGCTTTCGGACTATTAGGACAAGATGGAGACAAGATGAGACTTGGATCTACGCTTATGATTGAGAGAAAACCGATCAATCGCGCGAATATCGTGCCACAAGAGAGCAGAGACCGAAAAAAATCATGCCAAAGTCGTTCAAAAATCAAGGTTATGCTCACTCTTTTAAATTGATTCCAACCGGTCAAACGGTTAATAAAAAATATTATTTGAGTGTTATTAGATATATGAATATCCATAAGCACAGATGTTACTTATCATTATTTTAAATTAATTTATTATTAATGTTTAATATTTTTTGAGAATCATTATATTTTATTCAACTTTTATCATTTTAGATAATTCGTATAATTCGTACGCAGATTTAATTCTGTTCAATCTGTATAATAAATAAATAAATAAAAAAAATATAGATATATGTATATTCCATTTTTATTTTTCCACATCAATTCTATTCTCTTCAAATTAATCCACTTCTGCTGGACTTATACTAACGGATTTTTATGTAATCATACCACGTGACAATTCCTCCTTCGAAATGCTTCCAAAGCGCACGGCGATTCGATTTTAATCCCTTTGTTAGAGTCAAAACGGTATCCCCGGAGTCGTCTTTTGACTATGTTAAATTGTAAGGAATTACACAGACGCAAATCGGATGAGTAGCAGATGGCGGATTTGCTCGCGAATAACCAGTGCCATGTGAGATGGCGTATTATCGTGATACAAAAAGCAAGAGTTCTTTCGCAATAGGTCTAGCCTTCTTATGAATAGCTTCATACAAACGAGCTATAATACTGAGATAATAGAAGAACAACAATAATATAAGACGCCTACAAATCGAACCGATTCTCATAAGTAAAGTAAGTTATGTACACTAGACAAAAAATATGGTTATTCAAATCTAAAATAAAAATAGACTGTTCCTTGTCTTTAATATATTTGAATATCTTTAAATAAATAGTTATCCGTTTTAAACTTTCCATTATAAAGGGTTCGAACCCTTTTAAGATAGATAATAGCATTACAAGTATTGATCGTAGTTAGGCTTTGCGGTCAACGTGAGCTTAAATGAAAGTATGCTTCCACAAAATTACTTTGTAAATAGCCGTTTGTTTTGATACACTTATTTATATTTACACTTAGTTATCTTTATAAGTAAAGTAAATATTATTAAAAAATTTAAATACTTTGGAATCTACAAAAATAGTTTTTGTAGTTTTATAAAAAAAATTTTCATTTATCTAGTCAATAAAACTATTCATCAAAATTTTTAAAAAATTGTTCTTATCAACCGAAAAAGAAACATCGACATGAATGCAGACAAATCGGAGAAATTGATGATTTTTTTATATAAATAAATCAAGACGCCGTCATGGAGACAATCTTCGTTTTAGTTATAATGTTAGTTAGAGAGACGTTGAAAGACAATTTTGCATGATCAAAATATTGCTACAGTGGTATGAAAATACATAATTTTTACATCATTTATTATGATAACGCTACACGTACAAAATCATATACAAGGCCTAGCGAGCCCTCCCAGTCAACGTCGAAACGAAATATTCACGTAACTACGAACTGCTTCTGCGTGGTCAAACCATCAATGGATTATTTTATCGAACACAAATTATTCGTTTGAAGCAAACATTACAAGCAAAACAGTCAGAATAGGAGACCAGGTATCAGTCCGTCATTTTTCATCATCATAACGCTCGACTAAATGCTACTGCTTCGAATAAAACTATTTAGAGAATAGTTGATGGGAAATTGTGCCTCACCTTTCTTATAGTCAAGTCTTGATATAACTGATTACCACTTGCTTCAATCAATGGAGAAAGCTCTTACGGGAATACAGTTCAATTCAGTAGAGGGAATCCAAATTTGGCTCGATACGTTCTTGGGCTCGGAAGACGAGAAATTTTTTTGGTCTGGAATTCAGAAATTGCAATATAGATGGAAAAAAACAATACTTTGAATAAATTATATATAACCATGTTTTCATAATCCATCCTTATATTATGGGAAAAAACCCTGGAAATTTACTTGTACATCTAATACTTTGACTGTTGACTTGAAATTCAGAGCTGTCTTCCGTCGAGAACGACAACGGCGCTTTAATTTTAATTTTATTTTGCTCAGGCAACTGACTTGATGGAAAGTCAGCAAATGACTGGTCGTTTCCTGACACAACTGATTGTTCATATAGCCAGAAGTATTGTAAAAAATTCCTGTGGTTCTTACCTCTCCTCCCAAATTTACTAGATGTCTATTTTGATCGACTATGCGTAATTCTTTATTATCTATGTACTTGGCGGATACTGGCAGGTAAGTAACATGTACACATACTTGATCTGATATTCTGATAGCACTAGAGGAAAGAACTCGTGAATTATGAGCATATGACATTCATTTATATTGGCACCTGCTGTAATACTATACTTTATTCTCAAGGAATTTACCTTTAGAATAGTCACTAGTAAATTAGAATTGTATATAACACTTGCTGGCAAAATCCACTGTTGAAAGCCCAAGAGTTTACCAAGTGAATCTTTATGTTCACAGTTAATTTGATCACCACACTCCATAACACTACGAAGCATGCTATTATTAGGCTTCAAACTTAATATTATAGCTTTAGAAGTTAATATCTCCTTCAGATAATTTTCTGTCGAAATATAACACTCTACTGCCTCATTTTCGATATACGATCCAATAAGTTCTAGGATCAGTTACATCATCAAAATTCACAATACCTGATTCACTTAATGTCAACCATTAGTTAGCAGTGTATTACGCATAATTATGCCTCGAAAAGCAGAAATTTTGCAAATCCGAACGTATTTTATTAAATCAATATCAGATAATGGACGCTCTAGCAATTTTACAGAGAAGTTGTTTTTCCCATCCTTTGTCTTTTTACAGTGTTAGGTAGAAATCTTTCCCATTACTTTTATACGATTTTAAGTAAAGAATATAACCTTTCTTTTAAGGTTTCAAATAAAGACCTTTCCCAAGAGCAGTTGCTTCCATTGTTTTATTATGTCTTTGACTTCCTTCCAATTCATGCTTTGTCAATTTTGTATCATTAACAGCTTTGCCTGTTCTAGCAGCACCCCGTGCCAATCCAAATAAAGGTACAAAAAAAAATAAACCCATCGAATTGTGACATTGCCTTTACCAATGCCTTGTTAACGGCATCGCGAGCGTCCTTTAGTGTACAGCGAACTAATTTTTGGGAACTCAAACTTGTAATCATAGAATATGAAGTAGATTTAATTATTCTTTTCAATGTCGATTTATTATTATTAACCGGTAGTTTTTATCGAAAAAGATTGAATTTCTGAAGATTACCGCAAAATTATAATTAATGCAAAGCATAAACTTGTTCTCATCAGATCACGCAATGATTTAAACGCAGTTGTGCAAACAGTAACACTAAGATCAACTGATAATGCACCGCAATATGAAAATTTCAAAATAGAAATTAAAGAGATCGAATAGTTAATCCCATACGTCGTAGTATTCGATTACGACGTATATTATACAAGTTTTGACTACTAAGACAGTTGGAGAAAGATCATCAAATCTATATGAATTGTCGTGCTTGAAAGCTCGATGAATAGCCACTCCTTCCCACTATATCCAAGCACTTTGGACAGTGAAAACGACGAATCAACTAGAAAAGTCGCGATTCTTCAGTTTGGGACTTCAAACAAATAGAAAAAGGCAAAATGATACATTTTCTAGTCGTTTTAATCATTGTAATATCAGTAATATACTTTAATTCTCAATAGTATTCGCACGGAAATTTTAATATTGACATTATTAAAAAGCAATATTCGAAATTGTATGATATGTAGGCAAATTTTCAAAATGTCTTCTACAATAAGAAGTCTCAGCCTATTTGAAAGAGAACAGGTTTCTGAGATCATATAGCACTTCTGATGATTGATTTTTAAAAGCAAAACGAGTAGCTAAAGATGCACTCATTGATCTACGTCTATAATTTGAATCAAAAAATAATTTTCTACAAAATACGTCAGCTTACTCCTTAATTTTCCATGATCATATCGTGTAAAAGCAGCCTACGAATTGTGATATTAGAAAATTGTAACGTATGAATAAAAATTTTTGTTAGTAGCTATCAATCAAGGTGGATTATGTCTTTGATATGTAGGGCTTCAAGCACGGTGACATTGAATAAAGAGAGGTCATTTTACGACTAAAAAGCGATTCAGAACCTATAGTCTTTTTATCTAAGAAGCTATTCGAAATATGGCATTTCATGGAATTCAGGACAGTTTTACGATAATCAAATTGCCAATATACTGTATGAAAATGTACCCAATGCAACTAAAATACTTACCGATTGAGAGGTCAAAAGAGAATGGCTTGGTAGATTTAAAAAATACAATTTTATCGTTTATGATATTCACGCTGTGCATTTACCATTCTACGAGTGGAAGGATCAGATGTGCACAGAATACTCTAACAGTATACATCAACTATAATGCAGCATACAAAGTTACGTGTGCTCTGCACAATGTAAAATTATTTACAAAATACCATCTCTAAACATACGAGGGTGGTCCCAGAAATACCTGGCCCAGCAAATAAAACACAAAGATTTGGAATAAAATATATTTATTTTCCAACATAATTTCCTTTCAGCTCTATACACTTTTCCCAGAAATGTTCAATAAGTTCGATACCCTTTTTAGAATAAGAATTTCAAGCTCCTCGTAATAGCCATTAACTACCTACATCACCTCTTCATTGTTGGAAAATCTTTGACCAGCTAGCCATTTTTTCAAGTCTGGAAATAGAAAATAATCCGAAGGAACTAAATCTGGCGAATAGGGTGCATGTGGTAACAATTACAACTTTAATTCATTAATTTTGGCGATTAGAATAATGGGTGTGTGAGATGGTGCACTGTCTTGATGGAACAACACGTTCTTCTTAGTCAAATGTGATCGTTTTTGCGTGATTTTTTTGCTGAAACGTTGCAATAAGTTCGCATAATATTCACCATCGATAGTTTTTTTCTTTTTCAAGATAGTCAAAGAAAATTATCCCATACGCATTCCATAAAACCGATGCCATAATGTTGCCTGGAGATGGAACGGTTTTTGCCTTCTTTGGAGTCGGTTCTCCTTTTTGAATCCATTGTTTTGATTATATTTTATTTCGAGTGTGAAGTGGTGGATATATGTTTCATTCATGGTTATGAAATGATGCAAAAATTCTGCTTTATTTTTGCGAAACATCGCCAAATACTCAGCTGAAACATCTTCACAACGCTATTTTTGTTCCATTATAAGCAACGGCGGCACCAATCTTGCGTACAGCTTTGTTATCTCCAAATTTTCAGTTAATATGCGATGTACCGCACTTTTTGAACTGCTTACCATGTCTGTTACCTCGCGCACTTTCAGTCAACCATCATCCAGTACCGGTTTGTGGATTTTATTCAATATTTCTGGAGTCCTCACCTCGTTTGGTCGACCATTGCGATGCTCGTCTTAGCAGCTCGTACAGTCTCGATTATGCTTTATATATTGTGTACTTTCTAATACAGTGGTATTTTTTGAGCAACTACTGCCACCTTTAGGTTAGGCCAGGTATTTTTGGACCACCCTTGTATTAACGGACCAGCTTATTTACTTTGCGAAAAATAATAGCTTTTGTCGACTTGTTTTATTATATTCACTGTAAACCTTTAACATTTGCTTATGCAATACACTGTATAACTTAATATTTACCATTATGTCATAGTATATATATTGTTCACATATTCTACCTTACCTCATTATTATTTTACCTTTTATAATGGCGTGGCTGCCGAAATAGCTATTAGAATTAATTAATTCTTATTTGTGAAACACAACCAAGTGTCTTTTATGTATTTAAATAATCCTTTTTATTTAAATATGTTTCACCAAGTAATTTGTGAATTTTCAATTAATCTTATTCATATATCATAATATAATAGGTAACTTTAATCAGCAATTTATAAAGTTAGTTATAAAATGACGATTGTTATTATTATCACTTTGATTATTATTCATTGTGGCTATTATTAATAATTAAACTAAAGGAATTATGTTTATACTCAATATAGTAAAATGAATTTTCAAAGACGAAGTATCGAATGCATACAATAGAACCGGAAGTTCTGATAGTGTACCACTTATGTATATCTATTGTGAAGTAGTGGCCCTTGCCACGACCACTTGCACAGAATATTTATCTCCTACAGCACCTACCCGCTGACTCCTCCGGGTGATGGTGACCCGTCCTGTCTCCACGAAGGGTCTATTGACAAAATCGGGGCAGCTCTAGGAAAAAAGGAGGGGGACGGCTCTCAATAAATATACGTTTCGATGCGTATAACTTCGATGAGGCGCTATAATATGTTGGCATACGCTCTTTCTTTCTCTCTCCCTTTCTCTCACTCACACCCGTATTCGAGCACGTAAACTTGGAAAAATGGCGATTAGTCGCAAATCTCTACAGCTTCTTTCGAGGCATTCCCGGCAAAGGCCGTTACTCAATGTGACCTTCGTCACATCATATATAGAACCAAATGCCTGCAGCCGACAAATTTTCTTTTTGTAGCTGGTACGCATTAGGCGTATAACTCTTACATATAAAAGTTCATTATATATTGGATATACAATCACTACGAAAATTTATGCATTTCGGTACAAACGATTTATAATAACTTATCAAGTTATATTTATTTCATATATCTTTAAATTAAATAAACTTTAATTTATATTAACAATGGCTGATTATAGCATGAAAACAAGGTAGCTAAACAACCTAGAAGTCAAGAAAGACAACCTTATTTCTAGGATGTCCCCTAGCACCATGGCCGGTACCACCCACACAGTACGGACATCATTGGAAATAATAGCATCCCAGAAACCACCAAAAACAACTATCAGTACTATATCCAATGATGTTGCAGCCATTGCTGCAATGCAAAATGCAAGTAGATACAACACACCGCCAATATACGGAACACTAAGTCTTCTAAAAACTACTGCCGCAGACAAGTATTTTTTACCCTTCAACAACAAATACCTCAAAGAAATAAGGGTGGACCAAATACTACCATCAGACTCAGAAGAAGATGTTGAGAAGTTCATAGAAAGGTTGGAGGAAACTAGAGAGCCTAGGCATTTCATCAGCTGAGATCCTGAAGTTAATCCCGAAAATATTTTTTCAGAACCGCTTGAATATGGGCAAAGCCCATAATACGAATACTTAAACTTTGCATTAAGCCAATTGTTTATGCTAAAAGATTAAAAGAGGAATTCCGATACAGAACAAAAGGTCCAGACGATTCCATGGACTCGTGCTGTTCGTATTCAATAGGCATATGCTGTCTGCATGCTTGCAATAGACATGTGCTGTTCGTATGCAGGACGTGACAGAATGCACGTCCTGTCCGGAGCAACTTAGTCCTATTGCTTCGTCTTGGTAGGTAGAAATAAACAGCCGCACGTAATCGTCATGAAATTGAGTGAAGAGAACGTGCCAGGTATCAAAAAGTGTGACAGTTACAGCGTAGAATTGAACGTCTATAACAAAATAACTCATACTTGCGCATGATACTACAGGATTCTACTGGCACCATTGGCCATAACACGCAACCCGTAAAAATTATCATGCCCAGGGCGATGGTTTATTTATACATTGAAGCCCATTCTATCGTCTCCCATAGAATCATACCTACCGTAATATCCACACAGAAATTTTCTCTATAACTGCACCCTCGTGATTTCATTCCACGACACAAGGAAAGCCCGAATATCTTCACCAGGTTTCGGACGAACGACGAATAGCATAATATTATGATATCACATATATAAAATCGTGACATATCATAGAATCGTAATATGGGATAATCGCGATACATAATGCTTTACCTCCATTATAATTGAAACGTTGCGATGGCGCCGCATCGGAAGGAAAGAAAACTCTTTTGAAACGAGCCGAAAATGGCTCTTGAAAAAGTAAGCTACTTAACTAGTCCAGCAAAACTACTCCTGGTATTACGACCTGATGAACGACCAGTAATAGTACCAATATTTCTAGGAATGCGTCGTAAAAACACAACAGAAAAAGAAAATAAATTTTTCAAAGGACAGTGCGAGCACGTTTAAACTCCAGGAAGCAAGAAGAATTCAAGATGACGTAATATTTATTATTCTTAGATAAAATATTATATAATTATAATTATCACGTGATTACACACAGTAGAAGAAGTTTAATAATTAGTTTAAAAAAAAATTTGAAGTTATTCGATCAAGATAAGAAAATATGATAGTTTGCGACGACTACTGAAGAAGGTAGTCGATGTAACTGCCGAAAACCGAACAAGTAGAGAGAGAACGCAATATCTAGTCTCTCTCTCTCTACTACTACGCTTAAGTCCGAAGTATGCCGTAGAGGGGATACAGTGCGCGCGGCAAGAGAGACCGCGTTAAGTGTATTAGACCGACGGCCGCTATCCCCTCTAATACGCGCCACACACACACTACTATACGCTCTCACCGAACTGCCAACGCTCTCACCGAACAAGCCAATACGAATATCTCTCTCTCCGTATCATACATACATATATCCCATTCCAACATTATTTAATAAAAAAGTTGCTTCTGACATGTGTGCCTATGTACTCACTTATTTATAATGTAAGAATACAGAACTCTGAAAATATAATTTAAAAATTATTCAGACATGTACTTACCGGCCCGTCTTTGAAAAGTGTATGGTAATTTAAATGGTTAAAAAATATTGAGGAATAATATCTTTTGCAGAAATGTACGCAAAATAAACTATAGTTTCCAATTCATCAAATGAATTAAAATTAATTAATGGTAGACAAAATATTTACGATTGTCTGTGAAAAGGCTTTGAATAATTTAATTTATTTTTATCAATGTCAAGGCCTTATTTTACCAAAAAAAATTAAATCTACTACAACACCATCAATATGGATTTGGAGTTAATAAAAAATAGATGAATAGCTCAAAATTCAGTAACATAAAATTAATAGGTTTAGCTACCGTACATACTATATGACATCGATCTCTTTAGAATTTCTAACTATCATTGCATAATTGTTCAAAATATTGCAGACTTTTATTAGTATCTGCAGTTAAATTACGAAAAAAAGAAGATGACTTCAGTAATGTTTGCTGTCATCATGATTTTTAAATATACATCAATTTTTCACAGATTTTTCGTGATATTGCTTTTTATAAAATAATTTATTGTCAGTAAATAAATTAAATTATTTTTCTTAAATTTTTGTATTTCAGTATCTTCTACTTGATGTACCAATTATTTCTATGATCATTATGATCTTTGCTTGCGAGCAAAAACATTAATATTTCAAAAATCATCATTATTAAGATCCTCAATTATATTTTCATAACATTCAATTATTTTGTCAAATATTCACAAGTAAATTTTCAGTATATTCACAAGATTCTATTGCTAGTGATTTGATGGAAGGAAGAAAATTTATTGAAACTGAAAACTGGTTTTCAACTAATTTTAAAACGATTTCCAATAATTTACTTCATAAATGATTTCGGTTATTACAAGTGATTTAAACTGATTTGCAACAGTGTTCAAATAACTCGTGTAAAAGACACCAATGATTTCACAGATTAAACAGGGCTCCTGAGTAATTTTATATGGGTAGCTATTTTGGCGGAAAAAATGAAATAATTTAGTATCTACAATTTCCTTGCTTACCAACAAATTTTTCAAAAACAGGCCTGCAAACACATGTGAAAAGAATTTATAAATTATATTTTTATAGTACTGTATTTCCATGTTATATATATATGTAAAAATTAATTTCAATACTATATAAAATTTGCTTTTAATACTTTATTTTGCAAGCTTTACGAATCCTGCCTACACCCCCTTTTTGTTTTACAATTGGCAGTTACCGCCGTAGCCAGGGATGCGCGGGTGGTTCCGCGGTAAGATTGCGGCGTGGGGCTAGCGATGGTCTTTCCGCTTGCTAGGGCCAGTCTTCGGCAGCTCCAGAGCAAGCGGTCGGGACCTAGTGGTGGCACGAGCTATTCCCTGCCTTCCAGTTGTACCATGACTCGCCGCACTTTGCCTTGCCGAGGTCTGCAAGTCTGGGCGATAATTCTTTTATCTGCCTTGATTAGTGTCCTCGTCTAGCGCTAAGTGTATGGATATCATGGATCGTGGTACTTGTACTACGCCTTGTCGAGGTCTGCAAATCCGGGCGACAATTTTCTTGTCTGCCACGGTTAGCGTCCTCAGGTCCATCCAGGATGATATCACGGATGGTAGGTCAGGAAGAGAAAGAACAACGGAATATTCGATTAACTACTTACTATTTCTTTCTAACGCAGAGCCTCGCTAAAAAACTTATTACAAATTTAGAAAGTTCTATCGAACGTGGCAGACAATCTGCTATAGGAACGCACAACCCGAATGCGTCCAACAGTCTGCTGTACACACTTTCAAGGGTCCGTATTTATACCTCGGGCCCATCACCGCCAAGATTTTTGCCGCTGGAAATTCGACACCACGATGAAAAAACAAAGGCTAGCTTTCTCTTTCAAAATTCAGCCTTTGTTTCTCCTTATAGATTAATGCAGATTCCCTTATCTTTATGTATTAAACTATATTTTTTAGCACCTTTAATTTGTTTATGAAACTGCACTATTAATATTTATCGGTATATAGTAACACAATCGTAAACAAAAAATAATAGATACTAACTAAACTCCAGTATTTCAGTATTAAATGACGTTTGCTTGTAATACGTGTAATAAAAATAATAATAATAATAATAATAATAATTTATAATAATAATAATAATAATTTTTCTATTTTTTTATAGAGGAGGAGAAAAATCCTTTATGGTTCCCGGGGACCAGTCCTGGGTATGTGGGAATCACCAACAGAAAGGCATACCCACTAAAAAACTACCTCCTCGGTGCATTTCCCCGACTGCTTCCTGCAGCTCTGAAAAGAGCTGCAAGCCAGATTCGGCTGGCATGCACCGAGGAGACTTCCTCTCCCTGGCTCAACTCCCCACCTCGGCCACGCCGTTAGGCATTACATCGGGAAGGGGACCAGGGTGTTCGCCTTCGGGCGCCACTATATTCTAGCAGAATAGAAGGATCTAGGGAAGCCTTCTTCGGTCTGAGGATATCCTCGACGAAATAGGCAACCCTTCTCCATGTTTCCTGGCTCGAGAGCATCAGGGGGATGATGCCTTCCGGGGTAACCTTTCCGGCGTCCTCCCCCAATCGCTCCCTCTGCTGCTCCCCCTGCCCACATACAAAAAATATATAATGGGCATCGTCTTTTGCGGATCCACAGTATATATAACCTGAATCCACGACTTTGTCCATCTTGTGCAAGTATGCGCGGAAGTACCCATGGCCGGTCAGCATCTGGGTGGGATAGTAATTTACCTCCCCATGCTGCCACCGTATGTTGCTCCCACCTATTCTGCTATCAAGCCAGCGAACGCTATCTGGCTTGCTGCTTCCCTTCGGCTTGGCGAAGTGTCCTGTTCATCTGGTGGACGAATTTCCGCTCTTGGGCCAGAAGATCTACCGGGATCACCCCGGCAACCACTAGGGAGGCAGCCTCCGAGACCGTGCGATACGAACACGCTGTATCAAGAGCGCATCTCCTCTGTACAGCCGCCATACGCCTGCGATACTTTTCGTATTGCAGTGTATCGGCCCAGACTTCAGCACAGTAAAACATGAGGGACTCAGCAGCTCACAGTAGTAGCCGCTTGATGCAAAGGCGTGGTCCTCCTACGTTGACCATGACCCTGCAAAGGGAGGCCGCCACTACTGCCGCCTTGTCGGCCGACCTCCGAACATGTTCCCAGAAGATAAGCTTCGTATCTAGCATCACCCCCAGGTACTTGACATATGCTTTGGTCACGACCAATATCTCCCCGATAATTAGCGGCTGCACTCTGGGGACGCGCTTCTTCGTAAGGAGCACAATCTCAGTTTTCGCCTCCGCTAGTTCCAGCCCGTGATCACCTATCCAATAACCAATTCTGCGCATGGTCTGATCAAGGCGCGTCTGTGCCAGTGTCATATTGCGCGCAATAATAACTGCTGCCACATCATCCGCATACCCGATCAGCGAGGAGACTTCCGGTATGTCCAACCGAAGGATCCCGTCATAGGAAACATTCCATAGATCGGGACCCAGGATGTTGCCTTGGGTTGCGCCACACGTTAACTCTTTTCGCTTAGAGCCATCTGCCCTTTCGTACAGAATGGATCTGCCCTTCGAATAATCTCCGATGATCTGGAGAAGGTACTTAGGTACATTGAAGTCCTTCTTCAGTGCCCCCGGCACGTCTGTCCACCTAACCGAGTTGAAGGCGTTTTTGACATCGAGTGTCACCAGAAGACACACAGGTCGGGAAAAGTGATTCCCCCGCTCCGTAGTCCTGGCCACCTCTACTACCTCCTGAATAGCATCTATGGTTGACCGCCCTATCCGAAAGCCATACTGCCTCTCGGAAAGGTCACCAGATGTAAAAAGGGCAGCCTGTAGGCGGGGTCTCACCAGCTTTTCCAGGAGCTTCCCGGCGGTGTCTAGCATGCATAAGGGTCTGTACGCTGACGGAGCATTAGATGATCCTTTGCCCTTGCTTATCAGCACAAGTCTCGCCTCCTTCTAGCAGGGATAAAATATTCTCGCGCCAAGGCACTAGTTGTACATACCAAGCAAGAGTTCAGGATGGCTCTGTACGATCGCTTTCAATACTTCTGCCGGAAGTCCGTCAGGTCCTGGTGCCTTTTTGTTCTTCATAGAGCGCACTGCTCTCTCTAGTTCCGTCCTTGTAAATGGCGGTGCCTCAGGATCCTCGGGAACCAGGAGCTAATTCCTTCGTTTGGGATGAGTAGGGAATAGGGCACGGACGATACTGTCCATCACTTCCGCGTTCATAGGCATGCTTTTACGGAACATGCCTAATTTGCGGGCTATGATTTTATACCCCAATCTCCATGCAACGTTGTTCAGATCTTCGCGCATCTTTTTCCAGCACCCGCGTTTCCTAGCTTTAAGGGCTCGCTTTAGAGTCTCCTTCGCCGTTAGATGTTAGGCGATTCTAAGAGCGGGACCATGGTCGCGCCTTAGACCCTGGCGTTCTACTGCTAAACGCATCACTTTGGACATGCGTTGTTGTTCTTGAAGAGGTTTTTCCGCTCTTGGTCCAACAATGCTTGCTGCTGCTGAAATGCTAGCTTCATTTCTTCCATTCGATGATTCATTTCCCGCATAGTATTTTGAATCTCCGACACTTGCCTTTCAGCCGTTTCACGCCGCTGCTGTTCTTCTTGAAGTGACATATCTACAGCTGGACTTATCACTTTAACGCGACGCAAGGGCTATAACCGTGGTGGCAGTATAAGTAAACATCTGTCTTTTTTCTTTGTAATAACCCGCGCGTGCGCGTTTTCGTCACTATTACCCTCCACCCTTACAATTATCCTAGTGGGTAATTCCTTCGAACTTAAGCTCGCGATCAATTTTTACACAAACCTTTAAAGCGTATCTTCCGCTTCACAACGAGTCAAAAACACATGGAGTAGACTTACTTGAATTACGCACAAAAATTACTCCTTTAGCAATTTTTCCTAACCGCCCAACCGCGTTAATTCGGCAAATCGCACCAGCCCCTTCTGTGTAAGGCCAAAACCGTACTAAGCAACGCACTGAGTTAAACTCGCGCTAAGTAAACGCACAAATCTAATGATACACAAAGCAAATGCACTGTACTAAACTCGCACTAAGCAAACGCACGAAGCTAATTATGCACCAAACAAACGGACTAAGCTAAAGTCGCACAAGGTAAATTACCGCACAAGCAAATTATCGCACAAAGAAAATTATCGCACTAAGCCAAAGTCAAACTAAGCCGTTCACTTTCTCTTGCTTCTCATCTTTTAATTATATCTTATCACAAGTGGCTGAGCCCCTAAATTATAGGATAGATAGTGGTGGGTGTGTGTGATAAAGAATAGAAATCAATAGTTATAAGCGAACTGAACATTTACTACAAAAAACGACTACAACGTGGAAAGCGTGCATGTGCACAATGCAGAGGCTCCCTGAAAACTGAAGTGCACCGACCCTCACGCTGACGCTTAAGGACCTGCTTTCCATTCCCTCCCCCCCCCAATCGTTAATCCTGCGCGTTTAAACCTGTCATACGCACGCTAATAAACAGTCACAGTGAATTCAAACTACCAGTTCCCGAATTACCCCAGCACCTGGCATACATGTCTTGACATGCTGCAAACTGCTTTCCCAAATTCACTTGGGCAAAACACTCATTAATCGTCAACAGCGGATAGTCAGCATTATATACTGTCTCACTCATAAAAGTACACTTATACCTAGATCCCACATATATATATATATATATATATACATATATATATATATAATTCCAATATTTATGAATATACGCTCTATTCGGTTTAACACTTTCCTTATGGCCATGGTGACATTCGGCGCATTCCTGCTCAGTTTCTCGCTCAATTTCCGCCAAAAATCTAGTCGAGTGTCTCCTTCCGAGACCGCAGAAATTCTGAAACTCGGAAATTGGATTTCTGCGATTCGGAAACAAATAAAATTGATGAACATAAATACAGTTCACGTAACACACATATTACTTCTGGTTTAAAAGAACATTGTTTGAAGTTTTTACATTCTTTTGAATTTGTAAATGTGGATATTATGGAACATGATATTAATAATAAGTACAAAAGGGAGAGGCTTAAAAGTATTCATATTTCATGGAATCGAAATAATGTGAATTCAATTTTATAGTTAAGTAAATTAGGTAACATTTATCATTCTTTATTAAACTAATTGGTTTTGAACATTTTGTGTAGAGAGGAGATTTCATATTCAAATTACTAATTTTTTAGTTTAGTGGGGATAAGGGTATATATTGATTAGAATATTAATATAAGGTTTAGATTAGTCCCTGATGAAGAGCCATAGCGAAACGTTGAACAACCTCAGTCAATCTTCAGTTGGGTAAAGGTGGTGGGGACAGTCAGATTGCACTTTACTAATAAAGAATTTTTTTCAACTAATATACTTTTATTTCAGATTAGTCTACGGGAGTGATTTTAAACAATAACAGTGTGACTATCGTTATAATTTTCAATTAATTATATATTGATATGTATTAGTGTTGATATAAATATATATTGACATTATTATGTGTTAATTTTAATGTATTTAATTGGACTGTAAATCCAATAGAAATATTTATTAATTTATCTAAATACTGTCGACACAAGAACAATTAAATAGTATAAATATATACAATACACCGATTATATATTTTCAAATAATAAGGAATTCGAATACACCGTAGTTGCCTTATTTTATCATAGAAAGTAATTTTAAAGAGAGTTCATAAATTTCTGATAGTTATATCTAGTATATTCATATTCTGAAATGTCATTTGTTTTTTAATTGCCAGATATTTTTTCTTATTTCATTAGGCAATGAATCCTAGATGTACTACTATTAGATGCATATATGTGATTATTACAAAAGAACGCATGATCTTAATGAGGTTAAAAACATTTTTATATATTCTTGAAGAATATCTTACTCTACTATAAATTTTTTTTTAATATCAAACATTTTTAGACTTATGAGATCTGATTTTCAATTAATACACGAAACTCCCCATGAAAGTTGTCCCGACACACCTGCACATCGTGTTCTACCATCCGAACACGAAACTCGACGTAGAAGTCGTCCCGACGCACATGGAAATCTAATTTTACCATCCGAACACAAAATTACTCGTGGATGTCGTTCCCACTCGCCTGAACATCATACTCTATGATCGAAACACAAAACTACCCGTGGAAGTCATCGACAGACACCTGGACATCCTGTTCTACTGTCAAAACACGACATTATGATCTGTAGTAGCCGAGTGTATTACATACATTATAGTATTGTAGTAATACATACAGCTGCATATAGTATATACGTATAGTAATGCATATATATATATATATATATATATATATATATATACAAATCAAGCTCGCCTTCGAGGCGCCATCGGCCCACTTGAATTACTTAGTTACTGCCGGAAATCGCGTAAATCTAGCGAGTATTTGCCGGGTGGACAAAATTAAATAACTAGAAAGATAATCAAAACGGAGGTAAAAATTCACTGCATAATAACTTTAAATTAATAAATATTTCTATTGGGCTTACAGTCCAATTAAATAAATTAAAATTAACACAAAAGAACATCAATATATATTTATAATACTTTAATTGTACTTTTGTCGACTGCTTATATACAAATTATTAGGAGTGTGAATAAGTCTTTCCCGTTTTTTGTAAGAGATGGCGCCACCAATACTGTGCGAGTATTCAATGGTTACATTTGTCATAATCAAAGCTTATTCATATGTCAACAATTCCATACTAACACATTAGTTAAAATTTTTTCGCATCATAAATTTTTGATATCGTGAAAATGTCGAAATTTGAGTCGAGTCGACGTCATTTGCGGGAAGTTTCACTTTATTGGTTCAATTTGAAGAAATCTGCTGCCGAGACGCATCGATTGCTTCAGGAGGCTTATGGAGAAGGTTGTGTCGATGATTCAAGTGTTCGCGGATGGTTTCGACGCTTCAAAAGCGGTGATTTCGACGTGGAAGACAAGGAGCGTTCCGAGCGGCCGCAAATCTTTGAAGATCGAGAATTGGCGACTTTGCTTGATGAAGATTCTTGTCAAACGCAAGAAGAACTTGCTGAAGCATTGGGAGTTGACCGAACAACCATTTCCAAGCGTTTGAAAGCCATGGGAATGATCCAAAAGCAAGGAAATTGGGTGCCGTACGAACTGAAGCTGAGACGCGTCGAACGGCGTTTTTTCACTTGCGAACAGCAGCTTCAGCGACATAAAAGAAAGGGTTTTCTGCATCGTATCGTGACTGGCGATGAAAAGTGGATACGTTACGATAATCCGAAGCGAAGAAAATCATGGGGACTACCCGGCCATGCATCATCATCGACGGCCAAGCCAAATATTCATGGCGCCAAGCTCATGCTCTGTATATGGTGGGACCAGCTAGGTGTGGTTTACTATGAGCTTCTGAAACCGAATGAAAGGATCACAGGCGAGGTCTATCGACGACAATTGATGCGTTTGAGCCGCGCACTGCGAGATAAACGGCCACAATACTCCGACAGGCACGACAAAGTTATTTTGCAACATGGCAATGCTCGCCCACATGTTGCACCGCCGGTGAAAACATACTTAGAAACGCTCAAATGGGAAGTCCTACCCCAACCGCCGTATAGTCCAGACGTTGCTCCGTCTGATTACCATCTCTTCAGATCGATGACGCATGGCCTGGCTGACCAGCACTTCCATTCCTACGAGGAAGCCAAAAAAAGGGTGGATGACTGGGTAGAGGCCAAACCGGTCGAATTTTTTCGCAACGGGATTCGTATGTTGCCAGAAACATGGGAAAAAGTTGTAGCTAGCGATGGCCAATACTTTCAATAATTCATTTGTAACCATTTTTTCACAATAAAGGCTCAAAATTAGAAAAAAAACGGCAAAGACTTATTCACATACCTGATAATAAATATTTTTTCATTGGTCTTACAGTCCAATTAAATAAATTAAAATTAATACATAATAATATCAATATATATTTATATCAATACTAGTACATATCAATATATAATTAATTGAAAATTATATGAATATATATGTATATATATATATATATATATATATATATATATATATATATATATTTTGATGATATTTTTACAATTGCTCCAGAAATTTTAGTTTTATGTTCATAAATTCTTTTTTAAATATCCACTTTTTTGTCCAATGTCGCATTCATTACAATCCATACAATGAATTTTGTAAACAACTCCAGATGTTTAGCATAGACCATCCTTATGCTTGCAATTATTAAATAACTTGCTTAAATTATTACTATTTTTAAAGAAAAATTGAATCATATATTTCGGATAATTTCTTTTAATTCATTCCGACAATCCCCTAACATATGGTAAAACAATAATTTTGCCCTTATTAACATCTACTCATATTATGTGTATTTTCGTATCATTATGTATATTTTGGGTATTATACATGTAATACAATCTCTCTGCAATTAATTCATTAATACATTCAATTGTATATCCATTATTAATGTTAAGTTTCATTTTCCACTATTAATTAAGTTTCCCCTACTATCTGCAAATTATTCTGTCTAAGATCCTTATGTGACAATGTTATTGCTCTGTCAAGACACCTCTTAGTCTCCCAATTTTGTTTCCAAATTGGTAGTGCGAATTAAAATCCAAAAACCTATCTGACCAAGTAGATTTTGTATACCAATTAAGCTTCACTTTATTATCATTATATCTAATGACATTGATGTCCAAAATACTCAACTGATTATTGACTTCAACTTCCTTTGTAAATTTAATTTTGTCATGTACAGAATTAGAAACACCCAACATTTCATGGACTATATATGTATATATATATATATATATATATATATATATATATATATATCAGGTATGTGAATAAGTCTTTCCCGTTTTTTTTCAAATTTTGAGCCTTTATTGTGAAAAAATGGTTACAAATGAATTATTGAAAGTATTGGCCATCGCTAGCTACAACTTTTTCCCATCTTTCTGGCAACATACGAATCCCGTTGCGAAAAAATTCGACCGGTTTGACCTCTATCCAGTCATCCACCCAACACTTGAATCATCGACACAACCTTCTCCATAAGCCTCCTACAGCAATCGATGCGTCTCGACAGCAGATTTCTTCAAATTGAACCAATAAAGTGAAACTTCCCGCAAATGACGTCGACTCGGCTCAAATTTCGACATTTTCACGATATCAAAAATTTATGATGCGAAAAAATTTTAACTAATGTGTTAGTATGGAATATTGACATATGAAGAAGCTTTGATTATGACATATGTAACCATTGAATACTCGCACAGTATTGGTGGCGCCATCTCTTACAAAAAACGGGAAAGACTTATTCACACTCCTAATATATATATATAATTTATAAATAATATAATCTTCAATTAAAACAATTGAATTGTACTTTTGTCGACTGCCCATATACAAATTAATAAATATTTTTTTATTGGTCTTACAGTCCAATCAATTCAATCCAAAAATAAAATAAAAATCAAAATAAAAATAAAAATAAAAATAAAAATAAAAAATGAAAAAGAAATAAAAATAAAATAAAAATTAAAAATAAAAATTAAATTAAAAATTAAATTAAAATTATAATGACAGTCAGACTGTCCTTGTTTACATTCACCCCCGTAGACTAATCTGAAAATAAAATATTAGCTGAAAAAATTCTTTGTTAGTAAAGTGCAGTATGACTGTCCCCAACACTCTTACCCAACTGAAGATTGACTGAGGTGGTTCAACGTTTCGATATGGTTCTTCATCAGGGACTAATCTAAACCTTATATTAATATTCTAATCAATATATACCCTTATCCCCACTAAACTAAAAAATTAGTAATTTGAATATGAAATCTCCTCTCTACACAAAATGTTCAAAACCAATTAGTTTAATAAAGAATGATAAATGATACCTAATTTACTTAACTATAAAATTGAATTCACATTATTTCGATTCCATGAAATATGAATACTTTTCAGCCTCTCCCTTTTGTACTTATTATTAATATCATGTTCCATAATATCCACATTTACAAATTCAAAAGAATGTAAAAACTTCAAACAATGTTCTTTTAAACCAGAAGTAATATGTGTGTTACGTGAACTGTATTTATGTTCATCAATTTTAATTGTTTCCGAATCTCAGAAATCCAATTTCCGAGTTTCAGAATTTCTGCGGTCTCGGAAGGAGACACCCGACTAATTTTTTGGCGGAAATTGAGCGAGAAACTGAGCAGGAATGCGCCGAATGTCACCATGGCCATAAGGAAAGAGTTAAACCGAATAGGTTTAACTCTTTAAGCTACCGCTCCTCATCAGGGACTAATCTAAACCTTATATTCTAATCTATATATACCCATCCCCACCACCAAATTCAGTAAATTAAATATCAATTCCCCCTCTACACAAATTGTCCCAAACCAATCAATTTAATAAGGAATGATAAACACTGTCCAATCTACCAGACTAACATTAAATTCACATTATTTCGATTCCTGGAAATGTGAATACTTTCAAGACTCTTCCGTTTATACTTATTATTAATACCATGTTCCAAAATATCCACATTCACAAAATCAAAAGAATGTAAAAACTTTAAACAATGCTCTTTTAAACCAGAAGTAATATGTGAGCTACGTAAACTATATTTATGCTTATAAATTCTCTTTTTTTAATATCTACCTGTTTGTCCAATATAGTATTTATCACAATCCATGCAATTAATCTTGTAAACAACTCCTGATTTTAAGCATAAATCATCCTTATCTTTGCAATTATTAAACAATCTACTCAAATTATTGCTATTTTTAAAGAAAATTTGAATGTTATATTTCCGAAAATTTCTTTTTATTCTTTCAGATAATCCTCGAACATATGGTAAGACAATAATCTTGCCTCCGTTAACATCAATTCCTGCACTATGTCTATTTTCGGTATTATAAATATCAAACAATCTCTCAGCAATTAATCTATTAATAAATTGAATTGGATAGCCATTATTAATGAAAGTCTCTCTTACTATCTGTAAATTATTTTGTCTAAAATCTTTATGTGACAATTTAATTGCTCTGTCAATGACACCTTTCAATGCTCCAATTTTGTTTCCGAATTGGTGTTGTGAATTAAAATCCAAAAACCTACCTGACCAAGTAGGCTTTCTGTACCAATTAAGTTTTACCTTATTATTACTACATCTAATTACATTAATGTCCAGAAAACTTAACTGACTATTAACTTCAACCTCCCTTGTAAATTTAATTCTGTCATGTACAGAATTGAAAACTTCCACCATTTCATTCACAAAATCTTCCGGAACAATTGTAAAGATATCATCAACATATCTCTTAAATATCATTGGTTCAAAAAGCAATTTTGACAAGGCTACACTTTCCAACTTTTCCATAACTAAATTAGCTATAACCGGTGATAAAGGCGACCCCATTGAACATCCGTATTTTTGTTCATAAAATTTATTATCAAATGAGAAAATTGTGTTATTAAAAACCAAATTAATTGCTTTAATAAATTCATTCATTGTCAATTTTGTATGCAAATTAATTTCATTCCACTTTTCCTGTACAATATCATTTAACAACTCTAAAGGTACATTTGTAAACAAAGATACTACATCCAATGAAATCATCTTGTAGTTTTTCGGAATAACAATATCTTTCATTTCATTGTAAAAACACCAACTATCCTTAATGTAAGAACTAGTTCTTCCAACTATCTTAACCAATATATTAGACAAAAATCTAGCAATATTATAAGTTGGGAAACCTATGGAAGATATTGTTACTCTAAATGTCAGATTTTCTTTATCAATCTTGGGAAGCCCATAATATTTTGCTACAGTTCCATTTTCACATTTTAAATACTTATATGTAGTATCATTTATATATTCATTTCATTTCCAATTATTTAATAACTGTTTCAAATTATTTTGCAGCTTAATGATATATGGATTACCAATCTCCAAATAAGTACTATCATCATTTAATATATTATTTATACCATTTATGTAATCAATTTTATTGGAAGCTACAGTTACATTACCTTTGTCGGCCTTTTGGAAGATTATATTAGGGTTATTTTTAAAAAAATTCTTCGCAGTAATTAAATCATGTATAAAATTACTATTTAAAAAATTATCAAATTTATTTTCTCTTTTAAAATTACTAATGACATTAACTAAAGATGCCCTACATTCCTTTTTTTACTTCATCATTTAAACCAAAAAGATTACTTCCAACCTCCGCGATGATTTCTTTGATCGGGAGATTATTTTTACAATATAATATTCCATGTTTGGCACCTTTAGACATGATGTTTATTACTTCATTTGGTATCTCCTTGTCAGTTAGATTCTTAAACCAATTTTTATTGTTTGCATTGTTAATTTGATAGCTTTGAAATTGTTTTTTATTTCTTAAACATTCAAATTTCCTTTTTAATGTTTGTCTATTAATATATTTTGTCTTAATAAAATGTTTCCTTTGACCAAGAAAAAATTCATGTAATTCATTTCTTTCTATATTTTGATATAAATAATGTTTAATCTTTAATAATTAATAATTAATATAGAAAGAAATGAATTACATGAATTTTTTCTTGGTCAAAGCAAACATTTTATTAAGACAAAATATATTAATAGACAAGCATTAAAAAGGAAATTTGAATGTTTAAGAAATAAAAAACAATTTCAAAGCTATCAAATTAACAATGCAAGTAATAAACATCATGTCTAAAGGTGCCAAACATGGAATATTATATTGTAAAAATAATCTCCCGATCAAAGAAATCATCGCGGAGGTTGAAAGTAATCTTTTTGGTTTAAATGATGAAGTAAAAAAGGAATGTAGGGCATCTTTAGTTAATGTCATTAGTAATTTTAAAAGAGAAAATAAATTTGATAATTTTTTAAATAGTAATTTTATACATGATTTAATTACCGCAAAGAATTTTTTGAAAAATAACCCTAATATAATGTTCTAAAAGGCCGACAAAGGTAATGTAAGTGTAGCTTCCAATAAAATTGATTACATAAATTGTATAAATAATATATTAAATGATGAATTAAATAATTGGAAAAGAAATGAATATATAAATGATACTACATATAAGTATTTAAAATGTGAAAATGGAACTGTAGCAAAATATTATGGGCTTCCCAAGATTCATAAAGAAAATCTGACATTTAGAGTAACAATATCTTCCATAGGTTTCCCAACTTATAATATTGCTAGATTTTTGTCTAATATATTGGTTAAGATAGTTGGAAGAACTAGTTCTTACATTAAGGATAGTTGGTGTTTTTACAATGAAATGAAAGATATTGTTATTCCGAAAAAATACAAGATGATTTCATTGGATGTAGTATCTTTATTTACAAATGTACCTTTAGAGTTGTTAAATGATATTGTACAGGAAAAGTGGAATGAAATTAATTTGCATACAAAATTGACAATGAATGAATTTATTAAAGCAATTAATTTGGTTTTTAATAACACAATTTTTTCATTTGATAATAAATTTTATGAACAAAAATATGGATGTCCAATGGGGTCGCCTTTGTCACCGGTTATAGCTAATTTAGTTATGGAAAAGTTGGAAAGTATAGCCTTGTCAAAATTGCTTTTTGAACCAATGATATTTAAGAGATATGTTGATGATATCTTTACAATTGTTCCGGAAGTTTTTGTGGATGAAATGGTGGATGTTTTCAATTCTGTA
The DNA here is from genome assembly GCA_018907035.1 of Sycobia sp. Sy_11. NCBI lineage: Eukaryota > Metazoa > Arthropoda > Insecta > Hymenoptera > Epichrysomallidae > Sycobia > Sycobia sp. Sy_11. The sequence continues at coordinate 888,743 of JACCIC010000162.1, read as the reverse complement.
CATGACAGAATTCAATTTACAAGGGAGGTTGAAGTTAATAGTCAGTTAAGTTTTCTGAACATTAATGTAATTAGATATTGTAATAATAAGGTAAAACTTAATTGGTACAGAAAGCCTACTTGGTCAGGTAGGTTTTTGGATTTTAATTCACACCACCAATTCGGAAACAAAATTGGAGCATTGAAAGGTGTCATTGACAGAGCAATTAAATTGTCACATAAAGATTTTAGACTAAATAATTTACAGATAGTAAGAGAGACTTTCATTAATAATGGCTATCCAATTCAATTTATTAATAGATTAATTGCTGAGAGATTGTTTGACATTTATAATACCGAAAATAGACATAGTGCAGGAATTGACGTTAACGGAGGCAAAATTATTGTCTTACCATATGTTCGAGGATTATCTGAAAGAATAAAAAGAAATTTTCGGAAATATAACATTCAAATTTTCTTTAAAAATAGCAATAATTTGAGTAGATTGTTTAATAATTGCAAAGATAAGGATGATTTATGCTTAAAATCAGGAGATGTTTACAAGATTAATTGCATGGATTGTGATAAATACGATATTGGACAAACAGGTAGATATTTAAAAAAGAGAATTTATGAGCATAAATATAGTTTACGTAGCTCACATATTACTTCTGGTTTAAAAGAGCCTTGTTTAAAGTTTTTACATTCTTTTGATTTTGTGAATGTGGATATTTTGAAACATGGTATTAATAATAAGTATAAACGGGAGAGTCTTGAAAGTAGTCACATTTCCAGGAATCGAAATAATGTGAATTTAATGTTAGAGTCTGGTAGATTGGACAGTGTTTATCATTCCTTATTAAATTGATTGGTTTTGGACAATTTGTGTAGAGGGGGAATTTATATTTAATTTACTAAATTTGGTGGTGGGGATGGGTATATATAGATTAGAATATAAAATTTAGATTAGTCCCTGATGAGGAGCCGTAGCGAGCTCGAAACGTTGGACAAGTCTTCAGTTAGGTAAGGGTGTTGGGGACAATCAGACTGCACTTTACTAACAAAGAATTTTTTCTGCTAATATTTTATTTTCAGATTAGTCTACGGGGGTGAATGTAAACAAGGACAGTCTGACTGTCATTATAATTTTAATTTAATTTTTAATTTAATTTTTATTTTTAATTTATATTTTATTTTTATTTTTTTATTTATTTATTTTTTTTTTTTTTATTTTTATTTTTATTTTTATTTTTATTTTATTTTTGGATTGAATTGATTGGACTGTAAGACCAATAAAAAAATATTTATTAATTTTCAATTAATTATATATTGATATGTACCAGTATTCATATAAATATATATTCATATTATTATGTATTAATTTTAATTTATTTAATTGGTCTGTAAGACCAATAAAAATATTTATTAATTTATCTAAATATAGTGAAGATAAGCACAATTAAAGTATTTAATAACTTTATTGTAATAGAAGTTTGTTACACAAAATTAATTTGAATTGAAGTACAACGGAGTCTCATTCTTTTAAGCATAATTAGAAGTAATATAATGGTTTCATATTGATACAATAATGATTTGAAAATTTTGAAACCCAATATCAATGTATATATAGCTTGGTCGTCCAAAGGCTGTAGTACCCATACTTCCATAAGAGCGCGATCGCGCTCCTTGATATATTACAGATATATATTATGCTTTAGCATAATCTCAGAAAAAATGTTTGAAATTTTTTGAATTCTTATTTCACGCTAATCGGGCTTATGTATTTCCAGCAATATTTAAAATTTTGTTGCTTGGCAATGCGTTTTCACAATTACAACGCAAATGGATGGCAAATCATGTAGGCGCGCACACGCTTGATACGCGATGTTATCTGGGAGCAGCTAATTTTTTATTTGGAGGCAGCCCATTTCATAAGGGAAGTATAGTTTCATTAAACAATATAATATTATTAAAAAAATATGGTATATTCTTTATAACAAAAACGAAACAATCAGCACATATACATATATGTAGACGCACACGGTAGCTCACTCTAGGCAAGTCCACTATACACATGTCACATAATAAATATTATGAATCTATATATATATATATATATATATATATATATATATATATATATATAATTTAAATGTGTGATGTCGATACATGTAATATAGAAAAGATAATTCCATACTTACAATTTTTAGGAATTAATTTTAAAATCAGGCTACAAATATTCTTTGGGACTTTGTATAGATTTTTATACTTTAAAATTTATATATTTTTTTACCTTTTCTTGAATCAGTTGATGCAATATTTTATCTTTCCAATGATGTTCGAATTATTATATACATAAAAGATTATGCGAAAAGTTTGAGAATATTTTGTAGAATTACATCATTCTGTAAATTCTATATTCTATATTTCAATAGTTGGGATTGGGGGTTTTCTTGTTATCGAAAATCTTTTACCTTTCTTATATATTATATTATTTATAGTAGATTAGATTACTTTAAATATATTTTTCATGTTATTTTAGTTAAACAATTATACAGTTCTAGTTTAATTTAGGAGTTAAAATACCATATCAAATTTTTACAAAATGCATAATTTGTAGCTTAGTAAAATATTTAAAAAATTTCTTCAAATTTTTAATTTAAAGTATTATTTGCAGTTTGCAGAAGCTTTTCCGGTTTCAGTTTATTTTAAAAATAGATACGGTAATTAAAGAAATTAATTCATATTAAAATATTATTGCGAAAATTGCGTCAATAAAGATGTATTATAAATTATTATTTATGCAATACATCGAAAAATATAAAAGAACTGTTCATGAACCGTTGTTTTCAAAATTGACAGATAACCGCACCAGTTAATAATCCGACGACTAACACTCTTTTCCACTTAATTTTGGTCAAATTACAAATTTTCTAGTTGACAGCTACGGCCAGGCAAATATTCCAGAAGTAGCCGAAAAATATTCACAAGACATCCCATCCTAATATTCATGCTTGAAGAAATACAAAAACAAATAACAGGTAAAAATCTTAGAAGCCGGATATTGAGAATAACAAAGCGCTTAAAGGAACCTCTTGTTACTGATACCCAGAGCGAAACCAGCACTCCTGATTTTTAAATATTATTTGATCTTAAGCACTTCCAATATCTCTGATTTAATAAACATAAGTGTTATGGATGAAACCTGGGGTTAAGATCAATACCCAATATTTATTAGTATCGACGCTGGAGAAATATATATATATATATATATATATATATATATATATATATATATATATATATATAAAAGTATTAAAATTAAATGTAAAAGAACGGATTGGGAGAAGTTTACAGACAACATAAATATAGTCTATAATCATTTGTTAACCAACGATTATAAATATCTCCCTTCATCTGAAAAGTACAATAACTTCTTTCAAGCCGTAATAATCTCTGTAAACTCCTCCAATCCAAAGAAAAAAAATAAGTCTCACTCAATTCGAAATCTAGTACCCTGGTGGGACGCGGAGGCCGACAGTGCAAAAAGAATGCGTCGAGCAGCATATAAAAAATGAACAGCTACTACGAAAATAAATGATTTAATAAGTTACAAAAAATATGCGACTCTTGAGAGAAATTGAAGATAAATAGAGAATCATTTAAAAATTTTGCGGCCAGTTTAAATTTTTATACTGACCCCGATTATGTTTGGTGCAAAAGTAAAGTATTTAAAAATAAATGGGTTAAAACTACTCCCACGCATTCACAAAATTTACAAAATGAAAAATATCTTGATATCGCTTTAAACAAAAGAAGCGCTCCATGGGTTCCACAAGATCCAAAATACATCCTGGGATGTAAGGAAAACCTGCTACTAGATTCGCCTTTTAATTACAAGGAATTTAATATTGCCTCGAAATCAAAAAATACAAAGTCTTTATCAGGCATGGAGTCCATTGATTTCGAAATTCTTCTCAATATGCCAACAAAAATTCAAACTAATTTTGTTGGATATCTATAATAAAATGTATTTGACAAAAATTCAAACTAATTTTGTTGGATATCTATAATAAAATGTATTTGACAAAAATTCAAACTACTTTTGTTGGATATCTCTAATCAAATGTATTTGACAAATTGCTATTCCAATAGCTGGAAAGAGTATTTTATCCATTTCATTCCTAAAAGCGAAGGCCAAAACTTTCGTCCGATTTCCTTAACATTGTGTACCTGCAAACTTTTTGAAGTTATAGTTAAAAACACGCTTCAATTTTGGGTAGAAACTACAAACATACTTCTCGATAGCCAACATGGTTTCCGAAAAGGACATTCTTGTCTCGACGACTTGTCAAATCTTAAGCTGAAAGTCGACGAAGCATTTCTAGAAAAAAAACCTTGCTACTGTCCTTGACGCGCAAGGAGCATTTAACAATGTGCAGATAAAAATACTTCTATCTATTCTAGCTTCAATCGACTGCCCTCTGCGCCTCATTCTATTTGTTAAATTTTTATCCTGAGAAAGGAACATATTTAGTGATACATCTATCAACATGCCTCGAAAACTTTTTAAAGGAGTACACCAGGGAAGTGTTCTAAGCCTCTTACTGTACTTGATATATGTATCGCACATAACAGACAATCTTCTAAAAATTAACATTGTTTCTCAGTTTGCAGACGATATTGTAATTTATATTAAATTTTCTGCTATGAAAAGAGCAAAAAACCTTATCGGAAAGGCAATAAAACAACTCAAAGACAACCTTAAAAATCTCAGTTTGTAACTCACTACTAGTATAATAGTCCTCATTCGTTTAAAAAACAAAAAAATACTTTCGAGCGAAACTGAAATTAAAATAGGAAACGTAAGTATAAAATCTAGTAGGTATGTACACTTCCTTGGTATCACGTTTGATTACAACATGTTGTTTAGACAACAAATTAATGAAATATACAAGCGATGCGCAAAAGCACTAAATATTGAACTTTCTTAGTGGCACATGGTGGGATGCTGATCCTTATATTTTAATAATGTTATATAAAAGTTTCGTACGTACAATTGTAAAATTCGGTAGCTTTATCTATTTCACAACGCAAAAAAGACAAATAGAGAGGATAGAAAAAATTCAATATAATGCAGATCAGCTTTACGTTTGTGCATCAGCACTCCCAAAAACGTTCTAATAGGAGAATCAAAACTACCTTTCCTAAAACAAAGAGTGATTTATTTAGGTAAATATTTTTAAACCCGAACGGTTTTTAACTCTAGTTCACAATCTCATAATATCTGCCAAAGTTATTTCCATATCACTAAAAAAAAGATACAGAAAATTAATAATAAAAAAAGATAATCAACCATTCTATTGAAAATGTGCAAAAACTTCGGAAGAAAATTGACCCACTTTCTAATTTGGATATTTACTTACACAACTATAAAACACTTATTACGCGACTTTCATTAAATATTAGCCTAGGAAGAGAATTAAATTCATCTGAAAAGCCCAATGAAATTATAAACAAACATATTGTACAAAGCTCTGCACTGGCTATATATACAGATAGCAGTAAGACTTCTCAAGGCACCGGAACTGCTTGTATAGTTTCCCATTTGGCATTCCAAATAAAAAGAAAAATTTCACATCTGTATATACGGCAGAATGCATTGCCTTAAGCGATGCTCTTGATTTAGCTACTCAAAGCGATCACTGTAATATTCATGTTTTTCCGACTCTCTTTGCGCTCTTCAAGCATAGAATTCAAATAAAATAAATATAAAAACAAATCCGCATATACTAGAAATTAAACGAAAATATAATGAGTTCTTAAATCTGAATGACAACAATAAAACTATTACGCTATACTGGATTCCTTCGCACCAGGATATTCAAGGTGTCGAAGAAGCTGACCTGCTCCCGAAATTCACAGTAAAATCGACAATGACTGACACTTCCAAAATACTATTTACAGATTTCTACGAAAGTTTCAAAAAAACATGTAATAAACGAACCTCAGAAATCATTCTTAACCAATGTTTGATAACCGGAGACAATTACTTTAAATATTTTTGCAAAAACAAATCAAATCATTATAACTTCGTTAGCCCGAATGAAGATCGTAAATAACAATAAATCTAAATGCAATTTGTATGAAGAAGACATTAATCACATTCTCTGGCAATGCTTTCTCTATAATTCACAAAGAGACAAACTCATAAAGAATTTAGTAAGGCTGAAATAATAATTTCCATTAAATGTTGAATAGATTGTTGCAGAGCCAAACATAATAGCGTGCCATTATCTGTATTTTTTCTAAAAGCATGTGATTTCAATATTTAAGCATGCCGATACTTAATGTTCATATAAGTATGTTAAAATAATCGTAAGAAAACTAAACAATGTATGTATACTATGTAAATTTATGTGTAGCTGAAATAAATTTATATAATTTTGAAAGGCTTAAATAAAAAAAACAAATTAATAAATAAAATCGTGCCAGATAATGTACGAAATCCGACATTAAGTAATGCAAGAAAATTAAAAAATCGAGTATATTTCAAAATGAAGGTACATTGCTGCGATCCCCTTCAAAGCAGTCCCATCCTACATCTATACACTTATTCCAGCGTGTTTTCAAGTTTTCGTAACAATTCTGGAACACTTCTTGTGGGAGCTCTCCGAGTACCCTCGTCACAGATTCTTGGATGTCTTCAATGAGTCAAAATGTCGACTTTTAACGAATTTTTTCAAATGGGGGAATAGGAAAAAGTAGCAAGGTGACATGTTCGGTGAATAGGATAGTTGTGGTAATGTTGCAATGCCTTTAGACGCCAAAAACTGAGACGCACTGAGCGCATTGTGACAGCCAGCATTGTGATGCAGAACCCAAGTCTTCGCGATTTTCGGACGTACTCTGAGCACCCTTTTTCGTAATTTTTCGAATACTTTGCGGTAGAATACTTGATTCACCGTTTGTCCAGGTGCTACAAACTCTTTGTGAATCACCCCTTTGCTGTCGAAGAAGCAAATGAACATGGTCTTCACTTTGGACTTGCTCATTCCCCGCATTTCGCCTTTGATGCTCCCACGGCTATTTTTAAAATCGACATGCCATCGTAGTATTTGACTATGACTCAGGGCATCACTACCACACACTTTAAGCATTTTTTCATAAGTTTCTGTCGCGGATTCGCCGAGTTTTGCAAAAAATTTTATCACGTACATTCCGTTGCTCTAAATTTCTCACAATGTATTGTCACAAAACACTAAATAGCTGTCGAAGAAATGATCGTACAAGGCTCGTCAAGGTGTCAATCGAGAGAGTAGGGATCTACTATTACGGTGGCGGAGTTACAGGTTCGCAGTGGTACCACACCTCGTATCTTTCTTTAAATTTGGACTTATGGTTTGGTAACTAATTTTAAATCATACATTCTCAAGAGTGCGCCCGCTTCAGCGACTGACCACGGCAGAGCTCGCGTTTCTGGCAACTAAAAAATCGTTCTGTCTTTTTATTTGGGCTCTGCCAATCACTCCCTATTATATCTGCTTGAAGTCTCAGATGCAGGATAGAGATAGTGGAAATATAAGGCTATCTCTCTCACACCGCGGGAAGAATGGGGACTTGGGTTGGGGACAAGCAAGGTACGTGGTGTCACTCACATCAATTTCTCCTCGTTTTCGTTCCTCATTCCGTCGCCTATAAGAGAGAAAGAGAGAGAGAGAGATTGCTTACCTTCTATTGTTTTCTTATTGTTGAACTGACTTCAACATCGATTGCAGATCGTGCAGTTTAATACATATGTATGGTATTTACCTATTTCTACCTATAAGAAATATTCTTCTATAAGAATCTATTTTCGCTTCCCTAATATTTCCATTGGAGCATTCTTACTTTTTCTATCATCCCGTGTTTTACATTTAACCATCTAGGGCATGCGTTGGTCAATAAAGGCCTAATTAGACTCTGGTATGCTGTTATTTTTGTGTTTTTTTTTTCTATTTTTTTAGAAAGGCATAGATATAATGTGAAACTTATTAAATGCTACATTCCCTTTAGTCATTATAAAACAATCTATTTACAGATTGTATATAAATATTATATTTAAAATAATAAAATAATATTCACTTAATTTAAATAAATGTGACAAACAAATATTAAGTAATTTGTTTCTCCCCTATTTATTTATTACTAAAAAATCATTGACTGAACATAGATTTCTTTATTTAAATAAATAGAATTTCTAACATTAAATAAATTTCTTATTAATTTTTAATAAGTATTGTTTAATTCAGAAAATTGTTTTCTTCTTGTAGGTAGTTTTTTTTTAATGAAAAAATAATGAACTTTCAGTACATATTTGTTTAAGTCAAAAAATTTTTCTGAAAAGAAATAAATATTTTGTTAATTCAATGAAATCGTTTTTTACATCAATGTTTATATAGCTAAAAAAGCAATATAAATTACAGGAATATGTATATTAACTAGCCATATTTGAATAAATTTGATTTTAATGTATATAATAATCTTGCTTGCAATTTCACATCTATGCCTATATACAGAATGTCCTAAATGTGATAATATACGCTAGCGGATCTGTAATAAGTACGCAAAGTCGATTACAAAAGTTGTATGCTTTTTATAAAATTGCAAATGGTTTTTACGCTATATGCCAATATCCATCAACTAATGAGTAAATACTAATTTGAATATCAATCGACAGGCATGGATATTCAAAAGGTGGGCAGAGATTTTAAGTGTAGAAAAATAGGAGGATCTGAATGTACGAGATACAAAGCAACAGTTGTTGATAAATATCTATATATGTTAAGCTCTGATCAAAATATCTAATTTAAATAAAGCATACATATGTTGTTGTTTCCGTATTAACTTTAAATGCACAACTAAAATTTATCCTACCACAGTCGAAAGATCCGTTACATTATTCTTCCAATTACAGTTAATATTTCCGCCCTTCCTCTACAATTACATATCTCTCGATCGAGAGCCAAATTAGCGTTCGCTCATTGGCTGACGAATATAGGCACGTAACCCAAAAACTTTTGCAAACTGCGTATTTATATTAGACTTTTTCTGCTTATTAATGAACCGCGAGTGTGAACAATTATATTCGGGATACTTTGTATATACTTGCCTTCGAGGCGCTCCCGTATCTCTTGATATCTCGATAATAAATGAAATATACTATATACATTTCAAAATAAATTAGATTGATTTTAAGTTTCTATTTAATAATGTACATATTAATAGCATAGATTACCATTTGCGAATGTAATTTAATTACAAATATTCAATTCCTTTATGAAATTCTTTAATTTATTTATATTAATTGAATATCTTCAGAAATCAAGTAACTAATATTGATAATTTTTTAACAAAATGAAAATTAATAAATATATATATATATATATATATATATATATATATACCTTATATAAATTTAAAGTTTATATTAACTGAATCTATTTTTAATAATCATATAATACACACATTTATATTTACTATATATACTCTTCTTTTCAAGTGAAACTTAAAGTACTTCAAGTTAAGGCATCTGTTGTTTATTTACTTTGCAATAAGTATCATCAAAAAATGATAACTTAAGCTGATTAAGATCTAGGAGACTTCCCATCTCCTCTCCCTCTCTTGCTCTCGTTCTGTCCCTCTCTTTATTCACTTTCCTTTCTTTCAACATGTTCGTGTACATTCAAAAGAGAGACATGATTGTAAGAGAACTCGTAAAAGCGGGTAAAAGTTATCTGGCTCGTATACACTGCCCGCTCCTCAATCTTAATTTCCATTTCTTTCGCGCCCATCCGCGCATCCAGCGCAACGCGACACAAAAAAAAGAAGAGCGGCAAAAGGCAGGGGGATGAGGAGAGAAGAACGAAGCAGCAAAGAGCTTTCGAAATGTTAGTATTCGTTAGAGAGAGAGTACATCGCTTTAAAGTCCGCTTGAGGCGAAACGAGAGGAAAGCGGAGCGGTGGACGGCTTCGGGAGTGGTAGGCGAGATGAAGAGACGTAAGCGTCGGAGAGAGGGGATGAGAAGAGGCGAGAACCGGTGAGCGAAGGAAGAGAACGAAGTGGACAGCCAGGGTGGTGCGTGGATAGAAGGGGGTACGATTTCGGGGCTCGACGATTCTAAGAGGTCCGACTACCGAGGCGCTCCAACGGGGCTGACAGGGATATTCGGGGTGGCGCGGGCAGAGTGTAAGGGACCACCGTCCACGTCTCCCGCACGCATGTATGTACGTACGCGCACAAGGCAGACCCCGTGTGTACGGCTGCTTGGGAGGATATGGCGAGGGGCTACTGGACAGGGATATTACTTCTTCGCTCTCCCTCTCTCATGTCCTATTCCTGGCCACGCGTTCCAGGTATTGATCTTCTCTCAAGCCCGTCGACCCCCTCACCCCCCATCACCTCGAACTTTCTACGAGAAGACCAACCACGGGGACAGAGGGGTAAGATGTCAGCGTGTGTGTATGCAAAGTAGCTTTTGGCTCGAATGGTCGACACCCTCGCTTTTACGTGCCACATGGCTGCGTCTCGCCACGCAACCCGAGGAGAACGATGAGAGTGCTGAACACGGTACGAAAGAGCTTACTCATACGTTTTTTCATTTCTTGTAATTTTTATCCTTTTTCTCCATGTTATTCTTTTTTTCGTTGTTTATATTGGCATTCCCTCGCTTTCGCTTCGACATTTTAAGCGTTAAGCGACGGCGACGATTTTCTTCCTGAAACCATTTAAGTGAAGCGTGATCGAGATAGTAAGACTCTGCTCTAGTCATTTCGCACTATTAATCGCCCTAACTGCATCGGCCTCCTTTTATTTTACTTCTTATATACGCTCTCACAAGACTGCTTTATTTAATCAATATTTTATTTGGGTGTTGCAATCTACAGAATTAGGGTAAACAGGATTTCCACATCATTCCGACCTGGCCATTATTCCCGCAAACCAGAACGAAACTAATAGTTATTTCTAAGGAGTGTTTGTCTGCAATACTGTCAAAGACGAAAACAAAAAAGATTGTGATTCGATGTATTTGTCGAATATATTTGGTTGACTCACAGATCAACGGAAACAGATTAAAAGGAATAAAAAAAGAGAAAATATTACTTCCGTGCTGCTGAAAAGCCCTGAAAATATTAATTAATAAATATTATCATTGGTCTTACAGTCCAATTAAATCAATCAAAAATAATACGTAATAATATCAAAATATATTTATATTAATATTAATACATCAATATACAAAAATAATAAAAATTAAAATTAAAATTAAAAATTATAATGACAGTCAGACTGTCCTTGTATACGATTATTCCCGTAGACTAATCTGAAAATAAAATATTATCTAAAAAATTTTTGTTAGTAAAGTATAATCTGACTGTCCCCACCACCCTTACCTAATTGAAGAGGTAGTCCAAGTTTCGAGCTCGCTACGGCTCCTCACCAGGGGCTGTAAATATTCCTATATTAGATTATTTATTACCAATCACGGACTGATAAATCTAAACTTCTCGGCAGCTTTGAAGCCCAAGACCTTGAAGATGTATCGAAAGATTTAAGACCTGTTACTTTCAACTTTTGAAATAGATTTATTCAGAAAATTAGGACATTTTACCAACATTTAAGGCAGTTATTTTTATGTTATTTTATGTTTTAATCGTTTATGGAAAAATTAATTCTTTTTACAATCATAATTTAATATTTAATTTTACAGAACAAGGATACTAATAAACTAAAATTAAAATTACATTGTAAAATTACAAGAATGTTGTATTAATATTGAAAATTTATTGATTTTACCTTTATTTAAATTTAATTATTAATATATAGCTTAAATTATATTAATTATATGATGGTATTTGATTCTAAACTAAAATAACTTAGAAATTCTAACTAAGTTTGAGTTTTATTTGTCACCTATAGTGTATACGTTATTAAAGATTTACGATTTTGCTTAAAATATCAGGATAAATGTAAGGCGATACAGGTTAATCTGTTGTAACTTATAGCACAATAGGCCCAATCATCAACAAGAGATTCTTGTATTATTTTTTGATTCTGGTCTTCTATTTTTTTGTTCTCTGTGTTTGGCTTTCGCAACGCAAGAATCTGAATCTTACACAAGTAAAACTTTTTCTACCACAGTCGAAAGGCCCTTCTCATTGTTCTTCAAATTACAGTCAATGTCTCTGCCCTTCTGTAATCACATACCTCTCAATCGAGAGCCGAATTAGCGTTCGCTCAATGTGCTGATGAATGTAGGCACGTAGCCCAAAAACTTTTGCCTATTAGACTTTCTCTGCTTATTAATGATCCGCGAGTGTGAAAAATTATATTCGGGACGCTTTGTATATACTTACCTTCGTGTCTTGTTCTATATTCTTGACTTTCACAAAGCAAGAATCTGAATTCCAAACTCTAGTTTATTCTTTAAATTTTGTTATAAATTATATAAGTGTAGACTTTGGAAGTTGAAGTTTGTAAAGCTGAAGTTTGTGGGTTTGGGATTTATGAGCATCCGGTTTTGTCAGCTTAAAGATTGTCACCACTGCTGGATGTAACTGGACGGAGGCGAATCCGGAGACCACTCGAGGATGTGAGATCAATAGGAATGTCAATCAAAGTAAAAGGCCAAGCAATGCTGAGTGCAAAATAACGCGGAATGCTAAGTAATGGACTATATAATGTAGAAACAATGAGTTATAAATGAAAAATTATAAAATATTTTTTACAACACCACATATAAAGTACATATACGTATATGTATACGAAGTTATTAAAATGAAAAAGTTTAATAGCTGATTCTGTCAAATAATGAATATTCATGAGAACATAATTAATTTTACACTTTTATATATGTTTTACATTTAGTTTATTATTATATATTTTAATTATTATTATTTATTATTTCTTTAAATAATTATTAAAGATTTTAGCCGTATAGATTGAGATATTGTTTTAAAATTTTACTGAATAAATTTTATAAGTCGTAAAAAAATATATTTTATTAATATGCTTGGGGACTTAAGTATTGAAAGTTATTACAGAGCTGCCGACTACTTCAATGTCTCACCGAATCGAACAATAGTTTATCTCGATATCTAGCTCGAATCCTGTGATTCAGAGATTCAATAAATTACATATAATACACAAAATAATCAATAGACGTAAGCTACAGATCATAAAAAAGTGTGGGCCACTTTTATATCATATAAGGTAGAAACTATTAAGTGTGATATAAGTGCAGAGCGCGCATACAGCATAAAACAGACTCCTCTCGTTAAGAGTTTACTTGGCAATTTAAGGTAAGTCCAACTAGTAATTAGCTATAGCACACGTTTAGTTTCGTTGATATATCACAGAATTTTCAGAATACTATTTGACAAAATACTATTCCTTTGGATACTATTCTGAAAGGTCGGATAATATAATCGAATAGTTTAAATTTATTTAATAACGATTATAGTTACTAATATGATAATACTAGAATAAGCTACATATTGTAAAACAGATATTGATGTCTTAACTCATGTATAGTTACTTAAAAAAAATTATTTAGAAAATCTTATTTTTGAACAGAATTCATCTGTTTTATTTTTATTAATATGAGTAAAATATGTTGGATCCCTAGAGGTACTGAAAATTGGGTAACTTATTTGATGATACTTCAACTTTTACAGCAAAGTATATGTTTATAAAAAAGAATTATCAATTCAATTAGAAGAAATTGCTATAAAATAATTTTAATGCATATCGTCATACATATAATATTTCGTTCAACTGTTCATGGGTATTGAAGTATATTTATGGACTTACTATAACATAGAGTTTTATACAGACTTATAAATTCTAAAAATTAGTATAATATACAAAAAAAGAAAATGTAAACTTTTTGCTAACATTTAATTAAGAAATAATAGCGCTTCGTTGATATGTCTTTGTAATATTCAATTCTTGTTTTTCTCATACATTATTCGTATATATTGATTTTATGATTTATGACGGTTATAATATATAATCCCATTCAAATTATACTAGAGTTATTATCCTAATGATGATTTTTATTAAATAAAGCTTTAAGATGCAACATCCCAATTTCCCTATGTTGCATTCTGTTATATATACCACTGTGTACAAATATGAGTAAGATTTTACTTAGAACTTATTAATAAATATATTTTCTATTGGTCTTACAGTCCAATCAATTCAATCTAAAAATAAAAATAAAAATAAAATTAAAATTAAAAATAAAAATTAAATTAAAAATTAAATTAAAAGCAGTCGACATAAGTACAATTAAATTGCTTTACTTAGAACGTTTGAAATCTTTATTTATTCTGCTAAATCTAATTCCCATTAATATATTATAATATAATATATCCATATATTAATATATTAAATTAATTAATTAATATATTCATATATTATAATATAATATGTTCATCTAATATATTATATTATAAAGACTGTAAGACCGATAAAAATATTTATTAATCTAATTTATCCCCATAAAAATAATGCCCCCTGGATGCAATGCAACTATACTAACGCTTGTTCCAATTTTCAAATCATTTTTTATAATCATATTCCGGAATCGCCATCAGTTCCTTCTTCGATCCGGCTTTTATTTCTTTAATCGAATCAAAACCGTATCCCTGAATTGGTCTTTTGAGTTTTCTGAACAGCCAGAACTTACGCGGTGCTAAATCAGGCGAATACGGTGCTTGTGGAACGATATTGGTTGAATTTGTGGTGAAATGTTCACGTAAAATCAATGCAGTGTGAGATGGTGCAACAACGTGATACAAAAACCACCTCCGCTCTCCTTTGGAACAATATTCGCTCGATTGATTGGTTTTTTTCTGGATCGTAAGCGTAGACTCAATTCTCATCTCCAGTTATTATGCGCTCCATCTTATACTGATAGCCCGAAAATATCGTTTCATGGACGTCCATGCAACGCCGTTTTTCAAAAAATGCAGTGTTTTTGGCATCAATCGACATTTCACTCTTTTCAGGCACAAAATATCATTCAAAATGGTATTGACTGATCCTTTTGAAAATCCAACAATATCAACAAGCGCTCTAGTAGTCAATCGACGATTTTTCAAAACCAATTTTTTGATTTTGTTGACATGTAGCCTATCAGTAGATGTTCTTGCTCGTCTTCAACACGTTCTCGACCTTTTTAAACAATTTGTGTCAATCAAAAAACTTGCTCTTGACATGGACTTTTCACAAAAGGCCTTCTGCAACATTCTGAGCTTTGTTGAAAAATTTCAGACATTATAAAAACCGAATAGACAACGTTTCTTTGTTCACAAAACACAAGTGTAACTATATGACAAATGTAGATAATTACGTGAAATTTGACACATGTAACTCTAACAGTACTACCAACTTAAAATAAAAACATTTATCAAAATTGATAGAGCCGAGAAATTTGAATTGAAAATTTTTGTGCTAACAAAACCCTTAGTCGATTTACTAACACATTCGAGTTATCCAAGCATACATAGTCTAATGGCATTTTCTTTTGTAAAATTTTACATTGTGATAAAATATCCCCCTTTTTCGTAAACATCGTTAAAAGCTTTTCTACAAATTTCTTATTTTTCATTACTCGAATTTTTCAACTTTATACTACTAATAGTTTTGTTAGCAGAAAAATGTATGCGAAATCAGTCACACGAATGAAACATGCTTTATGATCCAGAAGCTGCTGTAGAACAGTGTTATAAGCACAGTACGACAATCAGTTTAGCAATGACTATCGACGTATTCGGAGGTAAGCTAGAAAAAACTGAAGGCAGTCAAGATCCGCCTAGCGTTCGATTTAAATCTACATATGATAGTCAATATGATATTGGAAATAAACGATTGTGTAATCTGTTACCGCCAGTTAAATTAAATGATGCTGTTGATTTAGGTAGATTGAGAATTCATGTGCAAGCGAAAACTTTAAACTTATTCAAACTTTGGAGCGAGATAGATGTAAAAAATCAACGTTTATGAGCCATACCGCCATTTAAAGTAGAATTGAAAACAAGAATTTTTGAGGTAAAGACTTTATTAACTGCGTATAAATAAGACATTAGAAGTGAATTGATTTCTATTAGTAACAAGATATAACAAATTTCAGAGTTAGCAATAAAAGTATACAATGAAGTATTCATACAGTCAGGAAAATTCATAAGCCTGCTCATCGAAATTATAGTTGACGATAATTTAAACTACGTGATATAAGAGATAAAACGTAGATAAAACATGGCAAGCAGATCTCATTGAAATACAACCTTATGTTAGAGAAAATAAATTATGCAAATACGTAATTACAGTCATAGATACCTTACTTAATTTGCATGGACTGCACCTTTAAAAAAAGGATAAAGATGTGGTTATAGATTTTAATACTACTTTTAAGCATGGACATGTACCAAAGAATCTACGTATAGATAGAGGCAATTATACAAAGTAGATTTTCAAGAGCTAATGAAAAAAAATAATATTAATCTATACTGAACATATAGTAATCTAAAGTCATCTATATGCAAACGGTTCCATCGTACTTTGAATGAAAAAATGTGGACACCGATTCTCCTCGCTGAAATTATAAGTGGTTTGATATTTTACCAAATTTAATTACTGCTTATGAGGCGTCAAAGCAAGGAACTGGTGTACAAAAATATTCATCAATAACAGAATTGCAACAAAAAATCCGACAACTTACCATTTAAAAGATTATAAAAATTAACCCATTGTTAGATGCTTCTATGAAGAAGAACTTCTAGGAATCAAGTATCCAGATTTTTACCTCTGAAAAGTTATTTTGAATTATTTTTTATACTAGAAAAGAGAATGGGAATGAGTGGCTTGGTATATAAAAGAAAAACACAAAATTTTTCGAAGCATATATAGATGTTACTTGCTTAGACATAAAAACCCTCACGATTTGAAGAAAAATTCCGAGCAGGTATTATATTTGAACACTATTATTTATTGAAATAAAAATGAATACAAATGAATTAATTAAACTTACTGTGAAACCTATAGTCAAAATATAAGAAATTATTAATACTAAAATTATAACTATTTCTTATTGGTACTAATAAATGAGACGCATCTCACCGAATAGTAATACTTAATTTATATCTGACGCAAGAACTGTAATAAATGAGGGAACAGACCCCGAAGATTTGTACATTTACTTATCAAAGAGCTTAATTACCCTCGCCTTTATAGAGTTTGATAGCGAAAAGATAATCGAAGCCGATAGACAAATCCAACATGCGGTAGAATACCAAACGTCTTCGGTACAGAAGCAGCCTTCACTGCGCAGAAGGAAGGAACAGCCTTGAACTGTCGCTTACAACCTCAGGCACAAAGATCGCGCGTTCGGATCTTCTTCACTTTTGATATATAAATTAACACTTGCGAAACAACAAGAACATCACAAATAACAATTTTTACTATAGAACATACATAGTATAACAACGCAATTAATCACAAACACTCATAAAAGGGAAACCAAATACAAGGGGAAATTACGCAAGTAGCAAAGAGCCGCCTCGAACAGACCGATTACAATCGAAGATTTAGTCAATCTGTTCGGGTGCAACGCTCAATCACCGAACCTAGAAGCAACAGCGCCTGTGCAGTTCCGTCGAGTGCGGCGATCCCGGCGTCAACGAGTGTGTGACTCATTCATATCGCATGATATAAATATCATCGGCACCGAGGAAACACCAAGACCGTATTACACACAAACATCCTCATTGAAAAACTTCTTAAAGTAGAGGAGATAAAGTTTTCGTCAAGTGGTTGGGGTTTGATAGCTCTTGTGACGAACTGCGTTGAAAACTCATCTTGTTAATTTAGAGAAAAGCAGAAAAGATTAGAAAATTGGGACACGAGCAAGATTAGGCAACGCAGTTATCGTAAAATTAAAGTAAAAATAAATGTATATGTATATGTATATGTATATGGGGAATACTCCGTCACATTGTGACGTTCTATATTTTTACTAAACGTGGAAGTTTAAAATTACTATCGAGCGATACTTAAAGAACCCATTTACTTTCAACATTTTACTTACAAACTTACAGATATATACGTACACATATATACGTATACATATATATATATATATATATATGTGTGTGTGTGTGTGTGTGTGTGTGTGTGTGTGTGTGTGTGTGTGTGTGTGTGTGTGTGTGTGTGTGTGTGTGTGTGTGTGTGTGTGTAGCAGTCTCGTTCAAGCGTTTGTCTAGTATAGACGTATTTTTGGGAACTAAAAGTATATTTATTGGAAATAAGCCACTATAGCTATATAAATAACAGTTTTATAAAGTTTTTCCTATGTAAACTAAAAATAATGGCACTATCGCAAGAACTGGAAATTGATCTTTAAAAAATGAAGAATAGAATTACATTCAGTGTAGACAGTGTAGTTAGGGCAATAGATGAATGAAATAGAAAAATAAAGAAAATAGAAAATAAGCAAAACAATTTATATGATGAATATGTAAACTTAGACCTAGTCGTTAAAAGTTTAGGGAATGAAGTGCAATTCCTCCAATAAGGAAAGAAATAAAAATCTTATATTTTTTGGTATAATTGAAGAAGATCAAGAACAAGAATCAATTATTAACCATTTAAAAGAAATCCTAAAAGAAGTAGGAAATCAAATAGAAAGAAAATTAATTATTGGACGCATATCGTCTACGTAAATGAAGTGAAAATAAAAACAGGCCCATCTTATTAAAACTATACTCGGCAGCAAGTAAAGAAAATTTGTTTAAAAAATGAAAGGAATTATATAAACGAAAAATATCTCCATGTCCAATGATCTCTTGTTTATAGAACGGGAAGAAAGAAAAAAGGTACATGACACTAAGGAGATTCTAGAAAATAAGGGCATCCAAATAAAAATAAAAAGAAACATGTTGTTGGTCAACAACCATTCATACTCTCTACAAGAGGCTAAAAAAGTAATAAAAGCAAGTGATGACTCAGGATACCACAGTGAAGTTTCGAATGTTTCAACAGAATTAGGGGTCTCCCAATCAAAAAAGAGACGAAGAAAACCGAGAGAATTAAACAAAAGATTCTCTAAACATCGATTAATATAGAAATACCTAAATAAAATAACAACAAGAGCCAAGCAACAAAATTTTCAATAGATAGTTCAGCAGCGAGTAATACATCAACTTATAGAAATGTACATTTAATATCTATAACTCAGGTTCTATTCTTAAACCAACTAATAATATGTACGAAAGAAACAATATAAACACAATACTGATAAACACTGTCAACAGTAAGGTAACTAGAATAATATTTTGGAACGTAGCTGGAATATCGAATCTAGACGACTTAGAAGAAGTTGAGGAGCACAATATTATTCTTTTAACAGAAACATGGATTGACTCACCACCGAATTTATCTGCAAAATTCTTGGAACTTGGAATGAAAGGAATCGATGTTGCAGCTACTAGGAATAATTTAAAAGGACGTTGCAAGGGAGAATTAATCTGCATTATCAAAAGGAAAATTTTCGACATAAGTTATACTGTTAGTGATAGGGATATTCTTATAATTACAGTAAAAAATGTAAAGTGCATAGCTATCTCTATATATATTAGCCCGAACGTAAATACAAGCGTAATATTGAACAAAATTGACAATTACTTAAGTACTATAGATAACAAATTAGCCGAATATAATATAGTTATAGGAGGTGATTTCAATGCGCGCATAGAGGAAAAAGATAGATAAGCGATATTAATATGTTAGAGTATACGTGTTGATACCACGAGAAAAAAATCTAATGATATTCTAGTCAATTCACGAGGAAAACAAGTACTGGAATTTATGTTAGACATCGGTTTATAATTTTGAATGGTAGATCACTATATGGTAGACTTGCTAACTATATACATTTATGCATGAATGGTAACTCTATAATTGATCATGTCTGGGTTAATTTAAATGCAACAAGAGAAATCTCGGAATTTAAAATATTACAAATGTCTATCAGGTATGTGAATAAGTCTTTCCCGTTTTTTTTTCAAATTTTGAGCCTTTATTGTGAAAAAATGGTTACAAATGAATTATTGAAAGTATTGGCCATCGCTAGCTACAACTTTTTCCCATCTTTCTGGCAACATACGAATCCCGTTGCGAAAAAATTCGACCGGTTTGGCCTCTATCCAGTCATCCACCCATTTTTTGGCTTCCTCGTAGGAATGGACGTGCTGGTCAGCCAGGCCATGCGTCATCGATCTGAAGAGATGGTAATCAGACGGAGCAACGTCTGGACTATACGGCGGGTGGGGTAGGACTTCCCATTAGAGCGTTTCTAAGTATGTTTTCACCGGCGGTGCAACATGTGGGCGGGCATTGTCATGTTGCAAAATAACTTTGTCGTGCCTGTCGGAGTATTGTGGCCGTTTTTCTCGCAGTGCGCGGCTCAAACGCATCAATTGTCGTCGATAGACCTCGCCTGTGATCCTTTCATTCGGTTTCAGAAGCTCATAGTAAACCACACCTAGCTGGTCCCACCATATACAGAGCATGAGCTTGGCGCCATGAATATTTGGCTTGGCCGTCGATGATGATGCATGGCCGGGTAGTCCCCATGATTTTCTTCGCTTCGGATTATCGTAACGTATCCACTTTTCATCGCCAGTCACGATACGATGCAGGAAACCCTTTCTTTTATGTCGCTGAAGCAGCTGTTCGCAAGTGAAAAAACGCCGTTCGACGTCTCTCAGCTTCAGTTCGTACGGCACCCAATTTCCTTGCTTTTGGATCATTCCCATGGCTTTCAAACGCTTGGAAATGGCTATTCGGTCAACTCCCAATGCTTCAGCAAGTTCTTCTTGCGTTTGATAAGAATCTTCATCAAGCAAAGTCGCCAATTCTCGATCTTCAAAGATTTGCGGCCGCCCGGAACGCTCCTTGTCTTCCACGTCGAAATCACCGCTTTTGAAGCGTCGAAACCATCCGCGAACACTTGAATCATCGACACAACCTTCTCAATAAGCCTCCTGAAGCAATCGATGCGTCTCGGCAGCAGATTTCTTCAAATCGAACCAATAAAGTGAAACTTCCCGCAAATGACGTCGACTCGGCTCAAATTTCGACATTTTCACGATATCAAAAATTTATGATGCGAAAAAATTTTAACTAATGTGTTAGTATGGAATTGTTGACATATGAATAAGCTTTGATTATGACATATGTAACCATTGAATACTCGCACAGTAATGGTGGCGCCATCTCTTACAAAAAACGGGAAAGACTTATTCACACTCCTAATATATTATCAGACCACTTTCTTATCTGTGTAGGACTTGATATAGTCTTCATATAGTTATATATATAATGATATTAGAGTAAATATATAGAATATATGAGTAGTTCAGCTAACGTAAGTCATTTAGAAGTAAACGTAAATAATATGTATGATAATATAAAGGAAAAAAATAACACAATTTGCTCTTAATACATGAATAGTGAAAAATAGAATAATTATTAAAAGGTAATTGCGGAAACCATGGTTTGATAATAAATGTAAAGAAATAAAATAGCAAATAAGTAGTTTACTAAGATTATCTATAACAGCTAAATTTGCAAAAAACAATAATATTCGAAAATTTTTACAGAATAAAAAAGAATATCACAATTTGTTAGTGGAAAAAAGGACAACACAAAAATACACAGATAGACATCTTATCAAAAACTAAAAATCCTAAAGAATTTTGGAGAATAATAGCGATGGCTAGGGCCAAAGCCTGTATTAAAAAATAAAATAATAACATCGACTCGGAATACTGGTACCAATATTATAAAAATATTTATGGAAATATAGAAATAAATAACTTAACATTATGCAACAATTATATCGAGCTATTAGATACAGAAATAACATGGACAGAATGGAACTCCGTGCTCAATGTATGTAAACCAAAAAAACGTCCAGGTGAGGATGGTATTCCATTTGAATTTTCTAAAAATGTACCACAAAATTGGAAACTGTATATGATATCACTTTTTAATCAAATTTTGCTGTACGAAACAATACCTGACAATTGGTCAGTTATTCTGATTAGTATGCTTGATAAAAAAGGTGATGGAGCTGCTCCTGAAAATTATCGACTAATCGCGTTAATGAACACAATGGCGAAAATCTTTACACAGATCTTATTTATTAGAGCTAAAAAGTAGTGTAATTTTAACTGTTATCAGAATTCCAAAAATGTAAATATAACAAAGGAGCTAACAAGTAAATACTCTATATATTTAAAAAATGGTGACAAAAGGCAATATATTCAAAACTCTTCTCTATTAAATTACCCTTTTCGATCTCAGAAAATATTGTCAACATCTACTTAGGAAACAGCAGACATATGTTGTTCAATAAAATAATAGCACAAATAAGGCTGCTAAATAAATACTGTAATAGAATAATAATAAAAAATCAATTTTACGTTCTACAAAAACTAAACACGTGCGAATTTTGTAACACTGAATGACTAAATATAATTCACTGCAGATGCGACAGTCCTATGTTGGATGAAATGAAATTACATTATAAATTACCCGAATTATACTCGAATAATCAACATAATATTAATATTATTATTCTTAACTCCTGAGTCTGCCGAGAATAATGAGGCCCAGAAGAGGCATCCATCTACCACCCCAACGGAATTACTTGAGGGGGGGGGCGAAAAAAGAAGAAGAAAAAAGGGAGGAAGTTTCGACAAAAGAAGAAGACGGAGCTGCCAAATCTAATCGTGGGGACGAGCCACAGCCTGAAAAAGACTGGAGGAATGTTCTCACCAGGCAAGAAAAGAGGGCAACGAAAAAAAGAAGCAGAAATAAAGAAGATAAATGAAACGGGTGCCATCAAATCTGGAGAGAGCCCCATTAAACCGAAATGTAAAATAGGGAGAAGGGTAAGGCCTGAGGCGCGGCTCCTCAAGACCGGGGAGAGGAAGACCTTGGAGGGATTCGCCATAAGGTCGACCCCTCGCAGCACGGACTCACTATCAAGGCCATCTGCCGAACATTAAATGGCGATGTTCTGATCGAATTTAAGAAGGCTTCGGCGAAGAGCAATGAGGTCTTTATTAACGCCCTCAAAGAGGTTATCGGGCAAAATGCGGCACTTTGTGCTCTGACCCCCAAGACTACCTAGGAGGTCAGAGGTGATGGCTGTGCAATACTCGACGAAGTAAAGACAGCCCTCGATAGGCACCGACGTGCCTTGATTAGATCATGCGCAGAATTCGCCATTGGATGGGTGATCACGGGCTAGATCTAGCAGAGCCCAAAACTAAGATTGTGCTCTTTACGAAGGAGCGCGTCCCTAGAGTGCAGACGCTCGGACTCAATCAGTCCCTGATGAGGAGCCGTAGCGAGCTCGAAACGTTGGACAACTCTTCAATTAGGTAAGGGTGTTGGGGACAGTCAGACTGCACTTTACTAACAAAGAATTTTTTCAGCTAATATTTTATTTTCAGACTAATCTACTGATTAGTATACTAATTTTTAATTTTTATTTTTTTTTTTATTTAGTTTTATTTTTATTTTATTTTTAGATTGAATTGATTGGACTGTAAAACCAATAAAAAAATATATATTAATTTTATAATATATAAATTTTATAATATATAAATTTTATAATATATATATATATATATATATATATATATACATATATAATTCAAATTACTAATATATTAGTGTAGAAATTAATAACTCTGGAGGGACAGAGGCACACATTTTTTTACCTTTTCGAACCCAGAGAAAAAATAAGCTCGTGTTCACTAGTAAACTTCAGGTGTGCTTTGTCAAGGAAAATTGTATTTAAATTCAACAGATTATAGAGAACATCTATTTTATTCGGCCCCTCTCTATAAAAGCACATCTCGAAGTTAAGTCCGCGTCATAAATTGTGTAACCGAATAGGAAGAGTATGGAGACGAATAGATCGACGCCACCCTCCTCTAAAATAAAATCCGATTCCTATTTTTCTTAATCTCGAGTTAGATAGGTAATCCTTGATTGAAAGGATGGTTCCTCAAAGTGATAAGTACTAGCTAGACTGGACAACTGATGGAGAAAAGAAGCATCCATTGGAGTTATTGGAACAAGATGAAGATATTCAATGGAATTTAGAAGCCTCTCGATTGCACTTGAGTGTGGATCTGCCCACCCAGACTGATATGGATGAGCAGACGACTGCAGGAGGCCTACTCTTCCTAAACGAACAGTCGGGACATGCAACCCCACCCGCATCGTCAAGCGCATTCGCCAACCCTCAATCTGGTAGTCTGCCTCCATGTACAATGGAACATATTGTGCGGTATATGGCAGTACAAGATCTCCGAACAAAGAGGTTAGAGAAGGTTTATCTTCAGAATTCAGCACAATTATCTGCTCCATCGCAGATACGTTCCACGCCGGTCAGCATTACAAGACTGGTCGACGATTCTGCATGAAGAATGTGCGAATACAAGATACGTTTGTATCAAGCATCCACCATGAATGAAGCATCATCGGTTCCTCTGCAGCCTCGAGCCAGTGGTCTTTCAACGCCACGTCTAAGTCCACCTGTCCGTGAATATAGCTGGAAGGGGGGAACGTGTCGAGGCCAACAGGAGCCGCGAGAGTTACTCTGTCTGAAGGATTCCCCAGTGATAAATCAGAAATCATTGCGAAATCCAAAAGTGACATAGGTCTTGTGGTTCGTAAATGGGATAATGGATGCGAGGATTCCCATCAAGACCTAGATTTATTTCTCAAGCGGATTAAGAAGCGTCAACAAAGTGCACAGATAACTGATGAAGAGTTAACGCTGGTGTTCCCCGAAATATTCAAGGGGAAGGCAGATTTGTGGTTCGGCCTTTTTGTAAAAGGGGCCTAAAACAACCAGGGGTCTAATCCATACTGTTGCGAAAAAGTGGTACGGACCCGGTCAAGAGTATCGAGCAAAATGAGTCAGAGAGGCTGAAACACGAACGCAAGAAGCTAGTGAACCTTCTAGTGAATATAGTATTGTCTCATCTCGATATTCGAACCGTTAGATCCACCTCTCTCCGAAACAAAGCTGTTGGATAGACAGTTGCGCAATGCGCGCCTCGAAGTCTTCAATTGACAGAAGTGCTCAAAGTACTAGCTTATATAGAGTTAAAATTCGGGCAGGTGGGGATACTTAATCGACCATCTACTTCTCAGGGTGGTCGAGGGCCTTAAGCACCAGAAGAAAGAATAGGGTCTACGAAACTGAACCACCAACCCTGGAGGCGGAATCCGACAACCCCAAAGAAGAATCGACTAGGACTACCAGTCTGGAGCATATCAAAAAACCTCCGAAGGGCCGCACTCTGGATAGGAAGAAAAGTCTAGCCGGTCCAGTAAGATGTTTTAAGTGTGAAGAATTAAGTTACCGCACTTAAAGCTGCCCGAAGTGTTCGTGAAATCAAAAGCGAAGCGATGATTCGGGTACCGGTCCACTTGAAATCACAACGTGACCACGGACGAAACCATTCGAGAATCTTGTTCCTCGTATCCTCAGTCGTCCTTCGCTGATAAGGCTGAATATAGGCCTGATCCGGTTGAAGAAATGTCAACGACTGAGCAACCTTATGGTACCGAAGGAAACCTCGGCCAAATAGTTGTACGCACGGAGATCAATTGAGAGTAAAAGAGAGAGAGAGAGAGAGAGAGAAATTTGAGAACAAATTGGAGAGTACCAAATTCGTGCATTATATGACACTGACGCTTTACGCACTGTCATCGGTAAAGCTGGCTTGCAATTAGCCAGTGTTTGCCAATGAGAGTTCTTCCCTATATCTGGAGTTGTTGCTAGAGGTCCAGGAAACTCTCGGCGTAATGTCACAGGTAAGGTCGAATTGCCGTTCAAACTGGTAGGAATCACGCACGATGTATTGGTCGCTCAGATCCCAAACTTAGAAGTAGATAGCTACGTAGGTGCCAATTTCATACATATGTTCCGAACCATCCATGAGCCAACTGATAATTCGCTGTATGCTAAAGCAGCGAATTGACGGGTCAGGTTGGAAATTGCTGCAGTTACACATAACGAAATACAACGTCTGGCATTATTGCAATTGACTGTTGGCTTATCTTCTGAAGCTCTCCGACTACGCGGAGAAGATTCAGAAGACAATACTGATTTCGATCTAACTAATGAATTCTCCAGATTGGCATCGATCGGTCTCGTGGATATCACCCGACAGGAACAAGAGTAATTGAAGAAGTTATTGGACGATCCTGCCGGCGGGAAAAGTACCCCTGGGACATGTGACTTGGACGGAGCATATTATAGATGTGGGAGATGGTCGTCCTATAGTTAAAAGTCTTATCTAGTCTCTAAAAAAATTCAAGAAGAAAGCATTCTCAAGATAAAGAGATGCTAGAGACTGGAGCAATCGAACCATTCACTAGTGGTTGGTCAAGTTCAATGGTGATGGTACCCAAAAGCAACGGAAAATATAGATTTTATATTCTTTATCAAAAAGTACATTTATTTTCAAAACCCAATGCATACCCGTTGTCTAACATGGACTCGATTCTGAGGAAGCTGCAATCAGCTAAATGTATTTCTACCTTAGATCTGAGTAGCTCATACCATCAAATACTACTTCATCTAGAACCCAAACCGATTACGGCATTTACAGTACCTGGAGTAGGATTGTTCCAGTTTAGCAGGATGCCCTTCGATCTATCTAATGGCGTCGAACGCTTTCTCGCATCTCAATGATATTATCGTTGTAACAGAAATATTCAAAGAACATGTAGACTGGGTACGTCGTGTATTAACTCGAGTATCCGAAGCTGGACTGACTGACTTTTTTGTGGAAAATTCGGTTCTTTATATACCCGATTTTCCTATCACTATCCGCAATCTCTCTCTCTCAGCTCCTCGTTTTTCTAGCTTATTTTATTACTTTATTGATTTTTTTTATTTCTGGTCTTAATATTAATATAATTTTATAATGTTTATTAGGAACGTTTCTTATAATATTTATACCAACTATTCATTTTATTTATAATATGGTTTAGTTGTTAAAAGAAGTAGTTGTACCGCAAATTAAACATAAAAAATGTTAAGCTAGCGTATCGCTAATGTACACATTGCGCTACCTAAAAGACCTTCATCGGAAAAACATACGCTTCTGCCGTATGAACATGCGTAAGTCAAACGCCATATTTCGGCAATTATTACGAAGTTGTTTTTCTCGCTCCAATAGGATGATGACATACGTATCTCTTGAAATTTGGTGATTTTAGTTTAGACAGATTTTATTTTATTCTACAAAACTTATATCTTTATTATCGCTATATATATTTATTATTATTTGTAGACCTAATACGTATTGCAACCTATATTATATATATATATATATATTAATATACTTTAATATTTATACGTTGTTATATTCTTTTATAGTATCAAAAAAATTTTATATTTCTTAAGATTAATATTATTTTATTATAATTATATAGATCGATGTTACACCCCTTGCGTAAGATGGTTGTTAGAGGTATGAAAACAATCGTCTGCCTCTGTTAAGGCAATGCGTCATTGAGTACTGTACATATGACAAAAATATTTTCTCCCTATTCGATTTTTGCATTCGCCCAGAGTAGTATGTCTGTGAACGAGGGAAAACCGAAGGAAAGAAAACCCAGTGGGAAAAAATCTCCATAGGAAAACCACGTTCGAAGATGCGTGGGGCTCATATTCTTTGCATCGCAACTTACTCTACTTACATTGATACGTGTTAAAATTTTTATGCGAAATTCGATATCTGGAAATTATGGAAATATGAAATATACTTTTATTGTTTCGTCTAATTCTGGAAAAGTCGCGTGAGTTGAGAACTTACTTTTATAGTTTTGCAGAAAATAACGTTTGTTTTTCTTTTGTTTCATCGACAGTGGTTTGTACTGGTTTTGGTTTGGGTTCTGGCTCTGGCTCTGGTTGAGCGCTCATTTCGTAGCTGTTTTTAGCCTCTTGTTTCGTTAGTGGTTGTTTAAGGGATATGAAGAAGTGTGCGGCTGTGCTCCAAATGGCAGATAGTAGGTATATGGACCAACCGCATACGCGATGAAGGGCGTATCCGTAGAGTGCAACCCCTATGAATGTTTTTATCACTTGTATAATCATCAGGACTGCTATTATACCCGCGCTTGCGGATCGGAAGGTGATAAATTTATTCCACAATGTTTTGCAAGCAGAATTTACTAAACGATATTATTTACATTTTTATTACGATATTATTACATTTATTTGCACGCAGAATTTACTAAACGATATTATTTACTAATATATATTAATAAACAGAATTATGCCAATGCATCCCTCAGTAATATGTAGTTCTCCGCACCTTCATTTTACATTGTAGTGCTTTACTTTCTTGCAAGTCGTCGATTTGAAGTAGCTGTAGATACACTGTTGTATTCTTCTTTGAATGTCTTCCCTTAAGTTATTCCAACAATACTTCTGTATGATTCAATTATATGTCTTGGACTCTCCTCTATGTCCGCCTATTGGTGACTTATTTAACTCGTAGAAAATTTCGTCCTTCCTTTTCTGTGGGACGAAGGGTGTCAGTGCAAATGATAATTTCAATCGGGGAATTCATAAAAGATGCTTTTATTGTTTCAAGAATGTCTTGCCATTCTATGTTTTCAATGTTCTTGCTTTTGGCAATGCCAATAATGCTTTCTCCTATTTTGATTACAATTTCCTTTAAGATCGACAAAGTTTTATATACATTGGTTTATATTATAGTCATGGATATGGGTATTTCTCCTCGTATACATAACGCGAAGAGGTTTTTGCAGTGCGCCCCTTTTATTTGTTGGACGTCTCCAATATCCATTGGACTAATGCTTATGTCATTATTTTGCAGTAGTTTATTAGTACCGTCGTCACAGGGCTTTCCGTCACCAGTTACGAAGAAAATGATGTTCTCGTTGCGGTGGGATATTAAATCTTTAGTTTCTATTCCTCTGCCTCTATCAACCTTGTATTTTTTGTCGTGATTTGGACTAAATGACGAGTCGGTGGAGGATATTGATTTTGTCTCTTCCGGCTGATTAGCGGTTATCAGTTGGAGTAAGACTGTTCATTCAGCCTCAAACTCTTCGTGTGATTCTGGTTCGCTTTCAGGATAACAAGGCGTCTGTAGTACCGCGTCACGCGTGGGCTTTTTTCTTATCGGAGATATTTGGTTAGTTTCCCCGTGCGTAATGTTCTTTGTACATTGATTTTCGATTACCTGTAAAGGAGATTTTCCAGATTCCCCTTGTGTAATCTTTTTAGGTCGTTCCCTTTCTTTTAGCTGCGTAATTGTTTTTGGATTTGATTTATTTTTATGCGTGTGTCCTGGCGCACTGCCGAGTTCTCGTCCTGATCTCGTCACGATATTTGTCGTGACTATTTCAGGTGGACTACATGATAATGCGTCTGCATAAGAATTTAGTTTTCCTGGTTTATACAATACGGTATAATTGTATTCGGAGAGTTTGAAACGCCATTTTTGCACTCGTGTATTCAGATCTGCTGATTTAAACCAAACTAAGGGTTGATGGTCAGTGATAATTGTTATTTTTCTTTCATATACGTAAGAACGAAATGCCTGTACATTATGTACGACTGCTAGGGCTTCCTTTTCGTAAACCTCGTATTTAAATTCTGTATTGCGTAAAACTCTAGAAGTAGATGCTATGGGTCTATCTTTCCCTATTTCCCCCTGGGACAGAATATCTCCTATAGCATATCCTGCGGCAGCAGTTGTTATATTAAATGGTTGAGTAAGGTCGGGGAATTGTAATAAACGTGCATTACATTGAATGTTTTTAAAGTCTGAAAGGCTGTTTCGGTTTTGTTTGACCATTCAAATGGTACTATGCAGCAATTTGACCATTCAAATAGTATTATGCAGCAACTAAACCAAGAAACTGTCCCACGTTCTTTGCGTTTTTTGGTCGTAGGAAATCTTTTACAGCTTCTACCTTTTTTTCGTCGGGACTAAGTCCTTTTTCACTTAAACGGTGTCTTAGATAATTCACTTCTCTTTTCAGAAATTCGCACTTGTCGGTTTGTAATTTCAATCCGGCGTCTCGAAGTCTGTTGAATTATAGGCTCAATTTTCTATCGTGTTCTGCCAGTGTCTTTGCATATATTACAATGTCGTCCAGGTACACAAACAGTTCTGTGCCTTGTAGTCCTCTTAATAAGGTATCCATTAACCTTCGAAAAGTAGCAGGTGTATTTTTCAACCCAGAAGGCATACGAACGAATTGATAGTGTTCAAATGGCTTACTAAAAGCTGTTTTATGTGCATCTCTCGGGTCCATCTTAATTTGATGATACCCTGTCGCAAGATCCATTACAGAATAATATTTTGCATCTCCTACTTGGTCAAATATCTCAGTGATCTTCGGCAGTGGATAGGCATCGCTTACTCGTTTTTCGTTCAAAGCTCTGTAGTCAAACATCATTCGCCATCTCGGTCGACCTTGTAAGTCTGCTTTCTCTTTTACAATCAAAATTGGGCTGTTAAACGGGGAATCGGAGTTCTCTATTACCCCTTGGGTTATTAAATCATTCATCTGTCTATTTATTTCTTCTTTGAGCGAGTGAGGAAATTTTTATTGTCGGGCATTCATTGGTTGTTTATCCGTAGTTTTTGGGGAGATCCGTAGTTTTAGGAAATAGATGCCATGTTCCCGGCATTAAATCTCCGGGTAGAAAGAAGATATCGCGATTTTTTTCGACTAAATGATATACGTATTCTTTTTCGGTTTCATCAAGGTGGTCTGTGCGTATTATATCTCTTATAGATGCGATTTGAACTGAATTAAGTTTTCCGTGGGGAAAACGGTGGGTTCATGATTGATTGCCTTTGAGGGGATATTTAGTTCTTCGGATATTAGTTATTGTGTAAGTGAATAAATTGTCTTTGTAGATATACTTTCATTATCGAAGTAATTATTTAAAAATTCATCATTTTCGTCATCTATGTGTAACTATTCTTCGTTCAACCTTGCTTGTTCATCGTGTATTTCGCTCTCGTCGCTCTGACTATCGATAGATGCGTTCGCAAGTAACGAGTCTACCGTATGATCTATTCCTCTTCCATCCATTTCCGCGGCTCAATTTTTGCGAAGCATCTCTGGTGACACAAATTCGATAGGTTGGTCATGTGTATGAAATTCAAGTCGTTTCGTATCGTAGTTCAGTGTTACTCGAGCGTAACTTAAATATCGTGCCCCCAAAATACCAGAATACGTTATTGGAAAATGGTCGGGGACGACGTGGAAACTAGAGATGCCTCCCAAAACTTTAAGTTTTAAAGTTCCTAGGGTAGAAAATTGTTCCGAGCATATCCACCTCAAGAGTCCCTTCTGTGACTCGTTAATTTTGTATTGATCGCATATGGTTCCTCTTTTTATTGAATTTCCCTCAGATCCTGTGTCTACTAGGAATCTAGATTTGCCGCCTGTTGGGTTCTTGGTAATCACGATAAGGAGTAACTCCGTTTCCTGTTCGATGTGGATATTGACGATCCTCTATGCAGGGATGCCTAAGATTTCATTTCCTATTCGTAAATTCGTCGTTTGGTCAGCTATGATGAGTTGTTTATGGGTAAAGTTTAATTCGGCGATAGTTTTCGTTATGAATACCGATCCTATAATTCCATTGTGTGGAATAGGGAAATTTTCTGATACAGCGAGAAGTTCGATTCTTTGTCCGGTAATTTTCAATGATACGGTACCTAGCGTTGTTTCTTTACTATCTCCCACTCCTGTTAGTGTGTAGATTTTTGATTCATTTATGCGTGCCCCTTTTGGTATTATTCCTATTTTAATAATGCTTACTTCGGATCCACTGTACATCATAAAAGAAAGAAGACATTGTGGCCCGAACTGAACCTCTAGGTATGGTACGTAGTTGGTTATTCTGGCTCCACGGTTATTATTTCGCCTAGCAGATTCGATAGTTGGTTCGTGTTCATTGAGCGCATTGGTCTGTCGCAGTCCCTTTGTTCGCGCTCTCTTGCTGGAGACTTCCTCCATTTCCTTGGTTATATTGCCTCTTTCGACATTCCGATATGGTGTGCCTTGGGTACTTGCAATAAGCACATATGGGTCTGTTGGAAATGGTTGCGATTTGCTGAGCATGATCGCGTACCCTACAGACAGTTTCAGACTGCCCTAACCGTCCACATTTTTGGCATTTTAAAATTAGTTTTTGCTTATTCGTTTGATAAGTTCCACAGAAATAAGCTGTATGGCCAGGCTTATTGCATAACTGGCATACTATAAACGGAGGTCTATTGTTACTTCTGCAGTCGCGGGAATTATGACCGATTTTGTTACATGCTTGCAAAGTAGTAGTTTTCTTGAAAATTAAACTTAAAAAAATGTAAACAAACGTATCGTCAATATATATATATATTTTTAATATTTATATATTGTTATATACTTTTTAGTATATATATCATATTTTTATATTTTGCGACGAGACAATAGTCTCGCGCAAAAATTAAATATATTGTAAATAAGTCGCGAAGTCGCAAGCGGCGCGGCGCGGCGAAGGGGGAGCGCCGAAAGCTTCGTGGCGCGGCGCGGCGCGTGGATAAAGCGCCGGCAGCGGCGAGGATGAGCGAGCGCTCTCTGGCCGCAGGCGGCTCGAAGAGCAGCCGCGAGCGATAATTCGCGAATCAATTCGCGAATTCTCGCGAGCGGCGACGGCGCTGCCTAATACTAAGGCGCGCTACAGTGCGGTAAGGGGAGAGCGAGCGCTCTCTCCCAATTCTCAAATAGAGCCGCACTGACTGCGAAAATTCAGTGTGCCAGCGACCCCGAAACTGGCTATTCGAGGGGGACCTGTCGTCGGCGCGATAGCGGGCGACAAGTCTCAGCACACTCGGGGCGAGACGCGAACACGAAATAGATAATAAATAAAATTTTTGAAATTACGCTCACGCGGAGCGTTAATTTTAAGTTAGAATTAATTTTTTAAATTTTTTATATCATAAAATAAATATATTTTATGATTTTTTATTTATTACAGCGGATAATGGCGCGACAAAACAAGTAGAGAGTAGCGGCTAAGCTATCAAATGGCCGAAAAATAAAATAATTAATTAGTTTCTTTTTTATTAATTTTGTTAATCATTTGTTATTAAATTATGTTAAATAAATTTGTTTATTATTTAATAAATAGAAATTTATTTAGATCCTGAATCCAGCAACGAAAAGAAAATTAAAAATTGCAAATAAATTAAATAAAATCCAATTCAAACTCTGGCGGGTTGAGCGAGAGTGAGAATTGGATTTCGCGGGTTCGGTGTGTACTAGAACAAACTTGGTGGCGGGTTGAGCGACCAAGGGCCTAGGCGTGTTGAGCGTGGGCCAAAGTATAGTAGACACCGTAAAAATTTAAAACAAATTATTTGCACAAACGAACCTAGTGGCGCGTTGAGCCGGAGCCACTCGTTTATGCAAGTTGAAACGAATCGAACATAGTCTTTGGTGGGGTGAAAAGAACCCGATGACGTGCTGAGCGATCGGGGCCGAGGCGCGTTGAGCCGGAGCACGAACTAGCTCTCACCAAAGTGCTTATGTTACAATTTCTTGAAATTAATATTATCTTATTATAATTGTTTATCTCGATGTTACAGGTTTCAAAAATTCGATTTTTGATTTAAAAAAATCATTTAAATCAAATAAATATTCTTTAATAACATAATATTTTACTATCATATAGCTTAATAAAATATTAAAGAAAATTTTAATTTTTCACTTATTATGCAGTAATTATCGAAATCTTTAACTATATGAGCGACTAAGCGTACACTATTTAATATGTTGCAATTAAAAATAATTCTATTTAAAAATTTTTACAGAATTTTCATTGTATTACACACAAAAATGGGCTCCTTCTTAAAGCTGATGCTTAGATAGTACCATTTTAAACCGTAGCTACGATATGTATTTAATTAAAACAATTAAATGATAGAAAATTTTTTGTTCACTTGAAAAAAAATTGGCTTAACATTTAAATGATCTTAATAATCATTGTCAGTATTAGATATATATTTGCAAATTCAATGGATCTCAATAAATCCGCTAATTCAGGATTTTACATTTTATCCACAACTCATTTGACTGTTTTGAACATATTCAGAACATCCTATATAATTAGATTTGATATGTAACATGTTTAGATAGGACACAGTGAGAAAGAAAGAGGGAGGGAGTGAAAGAGAGAGAGAGAGAGAAGAAAAACCCAAGATGAATAACGGGGATTACCCGATATTGGTGAGTGTTCTTTATAATACATGCTTGCGCGAGTGAGGTTATTCCAGGATATGCTATACCTTTCCTGCTCTCTCTCTCACTCACTCTCTCTCTCTCTCTCTCTCTATCTCTCTCTCTCTCTCTCTCTCTTTCTTATCTCCCTCTTCACATAAAGTCACGTATAAAGTGTGGATGAACAGATAAAAAAGAGAGAAGGGCCAGTATAGGTATAGTCCGGTAAAGCCATGGTATAGCGTAAACCTGAAGTAAGCTGGGTTGCGCGCGAATGTGCTATAGACAACAATTACTGCCATCGGTGATTTCCATTACACCCCTTCGGTCTTTTAATCCGGGAGCCTGCGACATTTTTATGTCATTTATTTATCCTCAGCCGAAAATTAGTTTAAATGATTCGTTTCAATGTTCTCTAAAGCGTAATGATCGTCCGCTGCGTCAATTAATCTCAAGGTGGCAACGCCAGGCACCTAAACTTTATAAAAATGTTAAAAACCAGGATTTGTGAAATAATTTTCAGTTTAGAAAAAAATTGTTCAAACAATAGTTGTAGATCCTATTAAAACAAATTTTTTTATGTTCTATCCATTTTTGCTCTAAAGCTAATAATTACGGGAAAAAAAACGAAATTAATTATGAACATTTCGAGCTCTGTCGACCAAAATCATAGTCGATACATCAGGGATCTACCTCGCCACTCAGATCGTACATGGTACAAGTACTTTTTAGCTTCAAATTTTGCTCGGAAAATTAATTTTAAAGTGAAAA
Organism: Sycobia sp. Sy_11; assembly: GCA_018907035.1. NCBI lineage: Eukaryota > Metazoa > Arthropoda > Insecta > Hymenoptera > Epichrysomallidae > Sycobia > Sycobia sp. Sy_11. Next base: position 853,589 of record JACCIC010000162.1, on the reverse strand, counting down.
TATATCGAATGTAATAAATTTATTTTCTTGAGATCTCCAAATTTTGTTTAAAATCATTTTTAACAAACTCTCTATTGTTTCATATACTATCATTTATTTATTATTATATACAAAGTTTTTGATGCTTTTCACTATTTCAGTATTAATTCAGCCAATATGATGTATAATATTAATGCTCCAAAGCTCGAAAAATTATTTGTAAAAATCTTTTCCTAATTGTTATAAATTTTTCATTACAAATAAATAAGAAATGCTAAAATACAATAACGGTGAGAGAAATTTGTTATATGGAAGTATGGTAGTGATATATCAATATAAATATTGTTTATGTCTTTAAATTTTACAGAATTTTGTTCCAGAAAAATTTATAAATTATTACAATAATATATACGACTCTTTAATTTATAATAATTACATATTTGTATACTGGTATAATGCATGCGATAAAATCATTTAAATGTGCTTGCAAAATTACAGCAATTATATACGCTCGTATCACATTCTGTCAGAGAATCATATAACAGATAAATATGAAAAAAATTATTCAAATGACAATAACATTCTGAAAAATCTATTAGGTGATTCGATGACATTGCACCACGCGAGATATCCATCGTCTTGCAGTTTCCCCGAAAGCGTGTGCAGTTATATCCATCAGTTCTCATTTATCCTCGTGAAATTCTTTTTCGATCTTCTTCTACAATACATGTAAGTTCATTTATAATAATGTTTAGGATTGCAACAATCTGGAATGTATGTCCACTGAAACAATGAAAATTACGTTCCCTATAACAGAAACGTGAGTAAAGTGGACTCGAAAACGCGTGCTTCAACTACAGTTTAAAATTTTTAGCTTCATTCCAGATCGTTGTACTCCTAAATATTATTGCAAATAATCTTACATGTATTGTAGAACAAATATAATGACAAGTATAAATGATAAATGATTAAGTATAAATGAACAAGTATAAATCACAACTGATAGGTAAAACTGCAGTTGTAGCACGTGCTTTCGGGGAACCTGGAACACGATAGATATCTCGTGTATTGTACTGTCATCGAATTACCTAATAAATTTTCCAGAATCTTGTTGTCATTTGAAGAATTTTTGTCATATTTATCTGTTATATTATTCTTTGACAGAGTGTGAGGCGAGTGTAAATTTTTTTCCTAAGTTTGAAACCACTTTTAAATACAGCGCCTTCCAAACCACTCTAACATATTATAATAGGAAAATGTATTTCTAATAAATTAAAGAGACTGTATATATCAGTTTTCTAACTTAAACATATTTGTGATAATCAGATTAGAAAAATGAATGTTCTAGACTAATTTCTCCAATTTTATGGTGAAAAGCGTCAAAAACTTTGTATATAATAACATATAAATGACGATATATAAAACAGTAGAGAGTTTGTTAAATATTGTTTTAAACAAAATTTGGAGACCTCCCTATAATAAATTTTTTACATTCCATATGTTTTTGCTTTAAAACTAAACTTTAATGAGCAAAATTACAAATTAAAAATTACTTGTATCATGTATCATCTGAGCGACGGGATAGATCCCTGACGTATTGACTGTAACTTGGGATGATTATAGTAGCTGAAAATGCTTATGATTAATTGCGTTTTTCTCGATAATTATTAGCCTTACAGCAAAAATGGATAGAATATAAAAAATTCATATGAATAGGATCTACAACTTTTGTTTGAACAATTTTTTCTAAACTCACAATTATTCCTTAAAACTTGATTTTTATCATTTTTACAAAGTTTAGGTGCCAGGTGTTGCCACATCCAGATTAGGTACCGCAGCAGACGATCACTCCACTCTTCAGTACATTCAAAGGAATCATTTAAACTAATTTTCAGCTGAGGTTAAATTGGTCACTAAAAATGTCGCTGGCTCCCGGAATGTTTGATCTCTCTCTCTCTCTCTCTCTCTCTCTCTCTCTCTCTCTCTCTCTCTCGGCCTATGAAGGACGATGAGTCCTTAGGCTTTAATAAATGAATTTCAAATTCAAATTCAAATTCTCTCTCTCTCTCTCTCTTTCTCTCTTCCATCTAGAAATTTCCCTGTGCCATACCTACATCTGATCCGATACCGATAAAATATCCTCATTGTGTTCGCATTTACCTAAATTGCGCCTGATTCATACAATATTCGCATAAATCATCCTTACGCTATTGAACAGTTTAAATATATTCATTTAATCAGCATCACATCCCATTGTCTTACTTTATTCCTATTCAGAATAAACACATAAAATATAATTCTAGTTGGATTCGAATATTTTGATCGTATATTCGTATAATCACATATGGAGAAAAATTTGTATTTTAATAAGTTCAAATCAAATTTACTTACACAAAAATTTAACATAACAATTTTTGTCTTGAGTTTAAATAAATCAAACTCAAATTTACACTTTTTAAATTCATAAACATCAATGAAGCTTTAAAAAAAATTGAAATTCAAATGTGATATATATATTTAAATATTTATTATTGTTACACACAAACACATTAATTGAAACAAAATTCTGAAGAATATATATAATGTAAAATATCGATTTAATTTATTGCATTAAACGAAAAACTGAAATAAATTGATACAGCATCAAATTTATGTTAATATAAAATCTCTTTGAACTTTGTATTAAAAAATTACAATTTAGTATATATATTTTTACAAACTCAGCTTTATTTAACCTTATTTTAATATTATTTTTTATTGGCAAATCAATTATCAAGTTAATTTTCCAATAACAATATATTAAAAAATAATTGAAATCTCTAAATTAAAAACTTTTAACAAAGTAAAATTGTTAGACGACTTTGATATTTTTCACATATTATGAACATCAAAACCTAAACATAATCATGTCTTTTTTAATACATGTATACAATAATTTTTTTTCAAAAATGTTTCAAAAATATTGTTTCGAAATATATTTAAAAAATGAATTATATAACAGATATTCTAGTCGTGATGAAAGAAAATATAATAATATTGTAGCCACTAAAAAATAGGGTTATCCAAAAACATAGTAAATTTTTATCTTATTTTCATATAAAACAAAGTACATAAAAATATTTAAATTTAAATACTAAAAGCACTTAAATACTCTAATAATTGACTAAATTATTAGCTAATTTTTGATGTTCAATTATAGAACGAAATGAAAGATCAGATCATTGAAACGGTCAGATGTTCTGTTTCTAATGAAGGAAAGCATATTATATTTTTTCATTATATTGTTTTATTTATTGTTATATATATATATATATATATATATATATATATATATATATATATATTTTATTTGCTCACCTATAAGCTTTGTGGGAACGGGCCTGGCAAGTTCGTACCTAATTTTTTTAATAATAATGAATTATCAGAAAAAATAGCAGAAAAATGTTCACTTAAAAACATCGATGATTCAAAATAATTGATTCTTTTTTATGAGTCCACACGTGGACCAAATGATGTGAAAATAAACTCGGCTATTTGTAAATGATCTCATTACTTTATTAAGCAGCATTTTCATTAAAACTATTTATTTATTATTATTTTTTAGAAATTGATATATATTTTCATTGGTCTTACAGTCCAATTAAATCAATCGAAAAAAATACGTAATAATATCAATATATATTTATATTAATATTGATACGTCAATATCAAAAATAACAAAAATAAAAATAAAATTAAAAATTATAATGACAGTCAGACTGTCCTTGTATACAGTCACCCCCGTAGACTAAATTTTTGTTAGTAAAGTGCAATCTAGTGAATTATTAATAATAATTAATAATTATTAATAATCTAAAGAATTATATTTTAGAGTTTAAGATATAATTGTGTAAACTATACATGCTGTTATTTATAGGGATGCATATAAAATACACTTAGCCATTTGTTTTAATGGTCCTTTATTAAGGTGCTATTGTGTTATATATTTTTATATAATATCACATATTATTCTGGTATATGAACATTTTTTTTATTTTACTATGAAAACATTTAAAGATAATTACATATAATATTATGTTTCCCTCTTGGTTTCCCTTTATTACAATCAGTAGAGCATCTAACTACATCCGTGAACTGATTTCTAATTTAACAATAGAATGTTTTTTCTGATAAAATATTTTGAACTTTTGGAAAGTATTCTATATAAATTTTTTATGAAATACATGAGAAGGTGTATTTAAAATTGTTACTATGTTAAGAACACATCAAATTCGCCTAACTATTTTACTTTCTTTAAAAGTTCTTTTTTTGGAGATTTCAATTCTTTTCCAAAGAATTATAATTTAATGAATTTAATGCAAAAATTTTATAATACAATATAAAATATATATATATATATATATATATATATATATATATATATATAATTACATAAAAATATTTAGATATAAATATTAAAAGTAATACTCTAATAATAAATTAAATTATTAGCTGATTTATATGTATTTATATTAATGAAAAGCAGAATTATATATTCTGATTTCCTTCATCACAAACAGGACATCTTACTTTAATGATTTGTTTTTGAATTTCTTTCTATAATAATACATGAAAAATCAGCTAATAATTTAGTCTATTATTAGAGTCTTTTTTTGTGATATCGTGACATACCGCGACAATGTAAGAACTAAAACTAACAAAGGAGCGATACTGCCCAAAATCTTAAATGTAATATAATCTTTAATTTCTATTATATTATATTTAAGATCTCCCGATATTTAAATAATTATGAATACTATTTATAAATCTTTAGTACCTAATATAATAATTATATATAATAATAAAACTCATAGTTTTCCTTTATATTTAGATTAGTGATGCTTTTTTTTATGTTATTTAACGTCGCTCTATTTCTACTTCCAAATATTGGTGCTAATCACCGACGGAGATCTACGATATGTTTGTAAACAAAGCACATGTAAATTATTACAGCGGTGCTTGTGTCAATCGGCCGAAACCGGGATTTGAACTCAGATCACCAAATTACTAGCCATCGGCTCTAGCGATCGAGCTATCGTAGGCCTCTTATTAGAATATTGCATTTAATATTTAAGTCTAAATATTTTGATGTACAGTTTTTCTATATGAAAATAAGATAAAAAGTTGCTATATTTTTGGATGCTCCTTTTTTTTGTAATTTTTATTTATACTAAGTTTAAAGTGATGTTATATTAACATAAATTTCATAATTAATAAATTTATTTCAGTTCTCTTTTCATTTAATGCATTAAAGTAAATAGATATTTTACATTATATATATGTATTATAAAATACCCCGCCTCTTCTAAGGTTCTACCTAGTTCTAATTTTGTACCTTTGCTCTTACACTGACTCTTTACCAGTGAGTCCAGGTCGTGTTACGCCCCCTTTATGGCTAGGCTCAGGCCCGAGCTCAGGCCGCCCAAGGCTCGCTCGAAGGCCTCGGAAGGCTCCCAAAGAACTCCCTGAGTTATTTTTACACACAAGTATATATGGTGTACTGTGCCTAGAGCTGCAAAGAGTTTTCTCGGGAGCTGCGAGAGCCACAAAGAATTTGCTCGGAAGCCGCGAGAGCCGCATAGAGTTTTCTCGGGAGCCCCAAAAAGCCGCAAAGAGCTGTTTCACGGAGCCCGCGAGTGATTTGCCCCTCGTTCCTGTGTCTCCTATAATATTTCCTTTGGCTGTGCTCCTCGGCAAAAGTGAAATAATTAGATTCAAAAATGGCTGACAACGGTGTCAGGGAAAAAGTTAAAAAATCTACAAAACATCTTTGAAAGCAAGTATAATATTTAGAGGACAATTTCACAAAAAAAAAAAAAAATGGAATCAGAAAAAGTTTTGGCAATATAGGTTATTAGCTCAGTGTATACGGTTTAGACAAGTATTGGATAAATATAGGTTATTTGCACAGTGCATTTTGTTGTAGTGATTAATTGTAATTGTAAACATACATGTCTTGCAACCATTACTTGTCTTAAGAAACGATATTAAAATACTTCAATACTTTCAGGTAATAAAATAACAATGTACATTTTGAGCAACTTAACTAAAAATTTAATTCGCGAATTGATTCCGGCCATCGGCGAAAGAATAATATTTCTTTGATATTGGAATTTTAATTTCAAAAAGCAAATTACAGACAATACTTCTTTAAAAAGAGTATACGAAGTATTTTTTATGCTGAAGAAATGTGTTTAAATAAAATAATTTTAAGATTTACTTGAAATGTTTAATTTTTTAGCAACATGTTCTAGAAGATTTCATTTCGTTAAAGATTTTTAAAGAAAATGAATGTTTAAATGAATCCTTATTCAATAAATTATTTAGTAATAGAGATACATTTAATTTACGCAAGCTATTGGAAGAATACGAAATTGACAAAAGAATCTCGAATGCGTGCAAAACAATGAATCATTTAACTCACAATGAAAGAACTAAAATTTGTGATATTATATTTACAGATTTGGAAAATCTTTCTAGTACGTAGGAGTGTGTATATATATATATATATATATATATATATATGTTGGGATTGAGCACCAACCATGCTGGGCTTATATAGTGTGTGTGTGTACCATCTGTATGAGCGGTACAGATGCTGTGTGTGAGAGCGGCGCTGCGAGAGCGCCCTTTATAGAGAGTGCAGTTAGTAGACTGCTAAACGTTGTGCGAGTTGGTTGATTGTGAATAAAGCTCTGAGTAATAGAAATACTTTGTCTTTGTCTTATTCCTTTATTTCCACTCTGCTTGTATTTTATATATTAGATCTAGATTCCAACAGGTTATGGGACCCGCCCACGTCCACTGAGCATTTTTAGAATATTTTAAAATTTTTAAATTTCGTGTAAAGTGTGAAACTGTTTCGAAAGTGCGTGCTCGTGGAGAAAGTGCTTTGTTCGAGAGAGAGAGGTCGAGCACGTGTTGCGCCCTGAAACAAAGCGAAGGAAAAACCGTTGCCAATCTTGAAGGAGATTCATTTTACTGCAGCTAGAAATTTTCCAAAAGAGGGAAAATTATTTATTGAAATGGACTTCAATAAAAGTTCGATCTCGAGCGCAAACGCTGGAAAGCGTAAGTTGAAGTTTGGTTTTGTTCAAAATCAAAAGGAGAAGGTTGAGTAAAATTTAATTTATTAATAATTAAATTTATTGCAATAATGCAAAAGTATTGAATTAGTTTAAAAGTGAATTTAGATTTGTACATATGAATTATAGTGTAATTATCGCTATGGTTTGAATGGAAAATCTAAAAGAGTGATTTCGAGATTTTAATAGTTGAAAATTCATCTAACTAAAGTTATTTAATACTTTATTGTTAGATAATTGAGTAAACTAATTGTTGAAATGAAAATTTTTAAGAGAGTGAAAAGCTAAAGTAAAATTTCATAATCCATTGAAATTTGATTTTAAGAAAGATAAGTTTTAATATTGCAATTTATTTACTAAATAGTTTAAACAAATAGTAATTATGTATTAAAATTGTTTCAGATTATTAAAATTCATCTTAATAATTATTGAATTCTTAAAATTTAAAGTAGCTTACGTAGAGATTAGCTAATGTAAAAATCGCGCGGGAAAGATTTTAATATTTTACCGCGAATCGAATATAACGAATTTGTTGCAATAATAATTCGAGATAAATCTTTAGATTTCTTAGAATTCGATTTCAAAGTTCAAACAGGAATTTTTAACCGAAAAGAGTAAGTGCGTGTGCACCGGTATACACGGGCGCGCGGTGCGGCGTAGAGGGGGGGGGGGGCTCGCGGGCGACCCCAGGCGCGCGCGCGTATCGGTATACGTGAGGTAGTATACGTGCGCGTCCACCATATAGTCGTACATATATACTGTACGGGTATATATATAGAGGTAGGCTACGCGCTTTAATATAGGTTGTGAGGGTTTATATGTGTGTGTCTGCTATATGGTCGTGCATACATACTGCACGGGTATATATATAGATACATTGTAGCATCTAATATACGTGAGTCTATCCCGCGGCATATAGAGTCCAATCCGACGCTATAGCTAGGGGGGCCCTGGGTACCCGCCCAGGCCCGTGCCCTCACGTGAGGGGGCCCCGGGTTCTTGCCAGGACCGTATCCTTATACCAGAGGGCCCCGATGCCTAATACGGGATAGGTATATACAGTGTGTAGGCGCGATATATGCACGCGCGTGTGAGCCTCTTGCGGTATATATATATAAATCCGCCGGTATCATTACATATAACCAGAAGTAAGAGGGAGTGTGTAGTGCACCGTACTTGTACGGGGCAGCAGTGCTGCGACCGCAAACCCCCTGCGTATGCTGGACAGTATACGATTTGGCTGGTTTGTCAAGCGCAGTTGCTGCTGCGTTCGCACTAGTTTGAAGGGCCTGCCTGCCGATCCATACCGCCTAGACAGAGGGGGTGCATACATTTCTGTATTCTCTCGACGTGAAAGTGACTTTATAGAGCGAGACGTCGCTCTCCGGGGCTCTTATACATACTTAAGGGTTTCGAGGATTTAGTGCAAAACACTGTTCTTTTCCAAGAAGAAAAATCGCTATCGTACTTACGGGAACTGAACGCGTTAGTAGTGAGGGGGAAAGAGATCTCTACTTAAGGTGGTTTAGTCACGCCACAAAACGTAAAATCTAGCTAGTACTTACGTTACATAAAATCCTATAGGTAACGACGCCGCAGTGAGTGATACCTTGGGAAGGAAGGTATGGAAGGCGATTGAGAAGGTATGGAGGAGGCACGGCCACGAGAGATATTTTCATGACAGAGAGTATACCTTTATCGCTCGCAAGAGCGAACATTGTCCGCTGCGATCGTGTTTTCGGACACGAAGGTGGTTGAGGATTGGGCACCTGTTGCGCCAGAGGAGCTCGAGGAGCTTGATCGAGCTTGGCCTACCGGCAACGTACTGGTAGAATTCTTTCCGGAGCAGACCATCGCTCCGAGGAAAGAACAAGAAAGTGAAAGCAAGCTCGAGGGGAGTGCTTCGTGACATACATACTGTCGCGAAGCAGGCCTCCGAGCGTATGGACAAGTGGGAGGAAACCATGAAAGGCATGGTGGATGCGAAACTCCATTTTACAGGAGCGCCAGCTAAACAACCTGGCGAGATGGCTGTCGTCCGAAAGGATAGAGTCTGCAGTCATGACACTGGCGGAGAAAGCTGGTTCCAGCAATCCTGGAAGTAGCTGCTGCTCGGCCTGTCCTGCCATCATCTAGTCGGCAGGAGCCGACATCAAACATTCCGCCACTGGAACCAGACGTGGAGATCCTGGACAGCTCTCGAGGATCTCGCCAAGAGGACGAACAGCCGACCCATGGGAAGCTGCCTCGATCCGTCAACGACAAGGATTTCAACCCCTACGAAGACGTGACGGACGAGATGATAAAGGTTCTGGTGAACCACATGGACGCTAGCTCGACACCGCCATCCAAGGAGAAGGGAGCGCAGCCGTCACTGGATCACCGAGACTGTGAATACAACCCAGGCGCAGTTTCAGAGGGAGATTCGAGATATAATGTAAGGCTATCAGACTCTGATAATAATAACAATAATCTTATTATTTCTGATTTCAATTTAAATGTAAATAAGTCTCACGATAACCTGCATTGCTCGAGAACAGAGTCGAGCAATCTTCCAGCAAACGCTCTGCCTGATAATCTCAGTGCGAGCGTGGCTGATGATCGCATCGTTTCTGAAGGCGATAAGTGCAGCGAAGTGAACGATAAATTAACAGAAAAGGTAGAGAGTAGTAATTCTGTATTGAATGATTCAGATAGTCATTTGCTTGAAAGGGTTTTGAACCAAATCACTAACAGTTCAAATAAAGAGAATAGTTCATTCAGAAAATACAGACTTACAAATGATATGCGTTTCGATATATTTGAGGATTATCTTAACTCGGAATTACGTGTGAAAAGGTTGAGCCACGTTCTGACGATAGGGGAGAACGATGTCGTTGATGAGAAAGCTCGTGACGACATGTTCAGAGCCCGTGATATAATCATCAATCATATTGATATCACGTATTATCAAAAGATAGTAAACCTTAAATCTCCTAGGGAGATACTCGAAAAGCTAAAAGAACACAAACGACTTGAGAGTAAGACTACACGTATTTCGGCTCGGAGAGCGTTATACACTATAAAGTACAATCCTTCTAAGGAGCGTGCTGTAGAATTCTGGGATAAATTCGAGGACAGAGTCCGAATTTATGAGAGTGTGCCTAATGCAGACAAACTGTCTGATAAAGAAAAGAGAGATATGTTTGTGCAAGCAATCACAGACGCAGTACCTGAAGTGACTCTCGCAGAGGTTATAAGCCTCGAGTCAACAGGTAAAGAAATGACGTACGAGGCACTTAAACATTTTATTTTACAGAAGGAAGCAACGAAGCCCACAGCCGAGCGGAGGGGAGATCAGCTGATTGCTGAAAGCGGACACAGGAGGACCTTCCGCAACCCCTACAGCAACAACCGCAGGAGCGGCGACAGCGCGGGTCGTAGGGACGACCGCGCTCTCAAATGCAGAGCATGTGGCAAGCTTGGGCACATGCTGAAAGAGTGCCCAACTCCAACGCTCATACAGTGCTATAACTGTAATGAGCTGGGCAATCACATCGCCCGAGACTGCCCCAATAAACATGCCAAGCCGACCAAACGGCCACACGACCAGAACCGCCACGAAGGGGGCAAAGACAACCCCTTCAGTAGTAGGAAGAAGGGGCGTACGGCCTACGCCGTAGAAAAAGAGGTCGGTAGCGACGAAAATCGCGGAGCTGAGGGTGAGTTGACCAATTATTCAAAGTATAATGACTTATTACTGTGTGATTTCATAGCCGACTCTGGTGCTACCGAGCACATAGCCGGATCTAAGTTGATATTAACAAACGTTAAACCGATCAATTGCCAAATGCGTTGCGCGAATAAAAATAAGTATCTAAGCATTAACACTGAAGGAACGGTTGAAGCGCGTGCGGTAAACGGCAAAATTATTAGGCTATCTGATACACTCTATTCAAATGAAGTTGCCAGAAACTTATTGTCACTTAGGAAGTTCGTAGAAAACGGAATGGAGATTTATCTTAACAACGAACGAATCGACGTAATTGATAAGAATACAAAGGAGAAAATACTTACCGGTAATTATAAATCTCCCTTCTGGACGATTTCATTAGAAATTCCGAAACTTAAAATAGGTAGCGGTTTAACAGCAGAGAACTCGAGCGTATCAATGAACACGCGTAGTAGATCGTACGTAGCGAATTCAAACTTGCCTGACACACCTGTCACTTCCGAAACAGGTTTAGAAGATCAACTAATCACGGTTATTCCGAAAGAGGGAGAAAGTGAGGTTAGGAGTTCGGAAGAACCGGAAGTTATCTGTAGAAATCGCAACGTATCAAACTCCAAGACACTATCAGCAGCTATGCTGTGGCATACGAGACTAGGTCATGCGTCGGTCAAGTATCTTAAACAGTTCGCGAAGAAAAATAACAATTTAATCAACGAAAAGGATTTATTAGATACAACCGAAATAGATAATTGCGAAGTTTGCCATCTAACTAAAACAGTAAAGCTACCGTTTAATAAAACGCGAACGCGGGCAGACAAACCATTGCAAATACTGCACGGTGACACCATGGGGCCTATTAAACCAGCCTCATATCCAGGAGGGCATAAATTCGTAATCGTTCTAGTAGATGATTATTCTAGGGTAGCTTGTGCATACCCAGTTAAAAGCAAGACCGAAGCAGGGAAATGCATAGACTCGTGCGTTAGAAAATTAAGAAACGCGATAGGGTCGGATGAAAAATTCTGTTATCTGCGTACCGACCAAGGCACGGAATTCACTAGCAGGGAAACTATAGATAGGCTAGCGGAACTAGGTGCAGAATTGCAACTTGCGTGCCCAGATACTCCGGAACATAACGGAGTCGCAGAAAGGTTTAATAGAACGCTTGAAATGAAAGTACGTGCGATGATGTGCGATTCAGGTCTACCTCTCAGTAACTGGGATCTCGCGGTAGACGCGGCAGTCTACACCTATAATAGAAGCCCGCACAAAGCGTTAGACATGAACATACCGCTGTTCAAATTGCGAAACAGCTTCAGCTTGGATTTAGGACAGCTTAGAAGATTCGGCAGCTTAGGCTTCTTTAAGAAACCGCGAAACTTAGATCATAAATTCGGATTACAGGGTATTCGAGGTGTAGTTGTAGGATACACTCAAACCGGTTATAAATTGCTTGTACCTGAGGAAAGAAAAATGTATGAAACAAGACACCTCAAATCACTTGAACACATTGTCTACGGAGATGTATTCGACAAAGAAAAGAACAAATTATCATTTGCGAAAAATCAGGAAGAATCACTAGACTCAGAGGGAGAGGAAAATAACAACTCTCCTATTAAACATAGTCCGACGGTCAAACGCGGAAGACCAAAGAAAGTTAGATCAGCGATAGACTATCATGTTATTAACAATGATAATAGATAGAACTGCGTGACGAAGCTAGGGATATACTGATAGCATCAATAAATAAAGATCCCGTTAATTATCGTGAAGCAGTCAGCTCACCGAACAGCAAAAATTGGATAGAAGCGATAGAGAATGAAATTAAGTCACTAGTAGATAAAAATGTGTTCGAAACCGTGAATAAGAGGGAGTTAATGTCAAGTGTTAGCAATCCGAATGTCTTAGATTCAAGGTGGGTCTTTAAAACCAAGCTTAACGATAAAAACGAGGTTAGATACAAAGCTCGTCTCGTAATCAGAGGGTTTAAAGACAAAAACGAATACTCGATTAGCGAAATTTACGCGCCAGTCTCTAGGTTGCCACTAGTTCGAGCGTGCTTAGCGATAACAAATTATTACGACTGGGAAATTCGCCAACTCGATGTAGAAACCGCCTTCTTGTACGGAGAAGTCGAAGAGGATATATACATGCATATACCAGAGGGAGTCAAATCGGATGAAAACGACAAACAACTGTGGAAACTAAACGCTCACTATATGGCTTAAAAATCAGCCCGAAAAGATGGATGTCAAATTTACTGAAACTATCAATAAATTTGGATATACATCCGATTCAGTAGATCCGTGTTTATTCGTAAAAAGAATAGAAGACACCATTTGTTATGTACTCTTGTATGTGGATGATATCCTCGTCTCTAGTAACGATAGAAAAGAAATCGACGATATAACCGCGAAATTAGGCGCCGAGTTCAAAGTTAAAGACTTCGGTGAACCCCGAGAATTCCTGGGAATTAGGTTAGATCGCGATCGAGCGAAGAAAACGCTTAGACTGTCTCAGGGAAAATTTGCGCGAAGTCTACTGATTAAATTCGGATACGAAAGAACGCACTCAGTGGATACACCACTGCCAATTGCATACGCGAACGATCGATCGCGCAAAAGCAGAGAAAATGAAGATTGCGCAGTAGAAGCGTCTACCGATAGGATGTTTCGCGAATTGGTAGGATCGCTACTGTATCTGGCCAATTCTACTAGACCGGATATAACCTATGCGGTAAATATTCTATGCAGACATCAGATAAGCCCTACACAGGAAGACTGGAAGATGGCTTCCCGTGTTTGCAAGTATCTGTCGGGATCGATCGACAAAGGTCTTGTTTATAAAGGCTTGTCTGACAGAATGACGGCCTTCTCGGACGCCAGTCTATCAGACTGTAAAAATGCGCTTACAACGAGCGGTCTAATAGTGAGATTGTTTGGCGATTCGATCGTATGGAAAACAAAAAGACAACAGAGTGTTGCTCTATCAACATGCCAATCGGAGTATGTAGCAATGAGCGATGCGTGTCAAGAAATCCTCGCAGTACACGACTCGATTAAATTCGTAATATCAGAAAGTCTAATGCCAGTTACACTGTACTGCGACAACTTGGCTGCCAAGTCTTGCGCGAAACCGACGGTAGCAATAGATTAAGACATATGATAGAAAGAAAAGAGCACTTTATTAAAGAGTGCGTTAAACGTAACTACGTTCGGATAGAATGGATCTGCTCGAAAAATCAATTAGCAGATATATTCACCAAAGCGTTGTGCGCTCAGCTGCATGATAAGCTGAGCACGAGAATAATGCTAGGAGATTAACTGATTTCTCTATTTGCAGGTTCGGAACCAGAAAACTGGGACTGAAGCCTGCCCGTAGCGTAAGTTTACGCTGGCCGTAACTGAGGCCAGAATGGTCGACAGCGGAAGCCGAGAAAAGTCCCGCTGAGACCTGAGTCAACATCAAAGAGCGTGAAGAACCACAGAGAGAAATCAGCCAAAGCAAGCAGCATGGTGGTGAGAGGGAGTGTTGGGATAGAGCACCAACCATGCTATGCTTATATAGTGTGTGCGTTGTACCATCTGTACGAGCGGTACAGATGCTGTGTGGTGAGAGCGGCGCTGCGAGAGCGCCCTTTATAGAGAGTGCAGTTAGTAGACTGCTAAACGTTGTGCGAGTTGGTTGATTGTGAATAAGCTCTGAGTAATCGAATACTTGTCTTTGTCTTATTCCTTTATATCCACTCTGCTTGTATTTTATATATTAGATCTAGATTCCAACATATATATATTTATAAAGTATCGCGCGCTAATCCAATTATTTCGAATTCTGGGATTTCTCTTTCTATTATTTCTGTATTATATATATTTATCCGCACGGCTCGATTCGTCACTTACACGACAGTGCTTCTAACAATTTTATTTCGGAATGACACTTGTTCGTTTTTATATACTCTAAGCTGTATCTCAATCAATATATAAAAGATCGAAATTTTAATAAGAATAAATTCAATTCTTATCAAAATTATTGGTCCCAAGCTTATCTTACATAAATTAAATAATTATATGATTGAACAGTCAGTCCTCTATTGACATGACCTGCAATTTTTCAACATCTGTCTGATAGAGCCTTAGTTGCCTTAGTTGTATAATAATTTCGATCGCAGAAAAGTGACATATTTTCTCCGAATAAATTATATTCGGTTTCGAAATTAATCGCTTTTATTCCGCTGACTTTTCCTATACTTTTCTAGATTAAATAAAAATTACCTTTTCAGAAGTCGAGTTTGCTCATTTTTCTAATCTGGGTAAGTTTTTACTCTTTCATACGAGTAAAGGTGACTTCCTTTTGCCTTGTAAAAAATTTTTTCACTAGAAAAGGGAACGAACTCATCAGTAGGTAAAGTTTTGATTCGTTTCGTTCCTCAAGAAGTATCCTTCCTCAACGAGTACTAAATTAAATCTGTCCCAGGGAAAAGCAGAATTAGTCGAAGTCTATCGATTTCATTTCGTTAGTCGAGAGCTATCCTTCCTCAACGAGTGCCGAAAATGAACCACGCTCTTGGTAAAAATTAACGCACTTTTATACATTGTAAAAGTATGTTAACAAAAAATTGATTGATTAACGTTTAATTAATTTAAATAAATATTATTTCAATTGGTTAATATGTAAATTAAATTAAATTATTAAATTAAATTAATTATCTATAATTCATAGTTTATTATATATAAATATAATATATAAATATATTAATAAAATATATAATAAAATATATAAATATATTACACAAATATACGAGGGTGGATTGATAAGTTTCCGACTTGACCAAGAGATGGCGCCACTAGGCCTACCTTGAGGTGGCGTTCTATAGTACTATCCTTAGATAGCTGCAGCTATAGTTTCAGTCCGACCGCCATGTTAATTTAGGCTTGAGAGCACACTGAACAAGATGCCTCTGTGTTTTTCGTAAAAATGGAAAAGCTGGAAAATCATGCTGTCATCAAATACTTTTATTTGAAGGGAATTAACGCCAAAGGAAATTAAAGAAGAGTGGACTCAACACTGGAGACATCCCTCCATCATATTCAAACGTTAAGCAGTGGGTTTCCGAGTTTAAAAAGGGTCGTGTGAGCACCTCTGATGAGCCTCGCTCAGGACGCCCCATTGAGGTCACAACTCCAGATATGATCGAAAAAATCCATCAAATAGTGCTGCAAGACCGCAGATTAAAAATGCGTGAGATAGCTGAAACCTGTAAGATGTCATATAAACGTGTACAAAATATTTTGCTCCAACATTTGTATATGGAAAAGCTCTGTGCAAGATGGGTGTCGCGTTTGCTAACAGTCGACCAAAAATTGATTCGAATTACCGCCAATTTGGCGTTGTATAAGCGTAATTCAAGCGAATTTTTCGTCGATTCGTAACCGTTGACGAAACTTGGGTCCACCACTACACCCCTGAAAGCAAACATCAGTTGAAACAGTGGATTGGACCAGGGGAACCAACTCCAAAGAAGGCAAAAAACAATTTTTTCGGCGAACAAGGTTATGGCTACTGTTTTTTGGGATACAAGAGATATATACATTGATTACCTTGAAAAGGGTAAGACTATCACTGGTCAATACTACGCAGATTTGTTGCAGCGTTTGAGCCACGAAGTGACAATTAAACGACCTCATCTGACGAAGAAAAAAATCTTGTTTCATCACAATAACGCACCAGCGCACACATCAATCGTTGCAATGGTTTAAATCAACCGATCTGATGTTTGAATTGATGCCGCACCCTCCCTACTCTCCAGACGTAGCCCCGAGTGACTATTATCTGTTTTGTTTAGATAAACGTATAAATATTAAAAATATTATTATTTTCTTGCCTACCTACAGTGTGCACCCGCTTTCTACTACTTAATTACCTGAAGCGAAGTCTCAATCCTAATAGATATATGTCAAATTACCGCAAAAGAATTATAAGATTTATTTGATCACCCAGTATATATCTATTATAGATGGTGTAATAATTATCCTCGCAACACTCCGCTTCAGTCTGCTTGTGTGGGTAAACAACCAGCGCAGTAGCACCGATGCGTAGAAACTACTTAATATCATTTAGGTTGTGTTGGTGTGGTTCTCGCTCGAACCAACGTTCACGCAAACAAGTAATATAAATACACGCTGCCGTTACAATTTATTTAATTCGCGAAAGAAATAATATCAGCTATTTTATTTCCCCTAGCTAGCTACTCGCATAGTAACTAGCCGTCATTTACTGATTTTTATAATGCAATCGATCGCATAATAAAATTATTATCAATTAGACTTATGTCTCAGTGAGATTTCGGTTAAATATGCGGGTCCGATATCTTCGATGCTGTCACATTGCTTTTGGAATCTTGTTCAAGACATGCCGTATTGTTAAGGAATTAAACACAACGATCGTTTTCACACTCGTTTATATTTTCCACAACACCACGTAATATGTATTTACTGTATGAAAATTATGTCTTAGTCCATCAAGTATAAGAAAAAAGAAAGGTATATATGTCATAATTTAATTGTGGTTTTGTCGACTGCGTATATACCCTACTCTCCAGATCTAGCCCCGAGTGACTAGTATCTGTTTCCTAACCTCAAAAAATGGCTTGGCAATAAGAAATTTGCGGACAATGAAGAAGTAATCGAAGCTGTAAATGGGGAGCTTGACGAATCAGTCTATAGAGATCGCATTACTAGACTAGAACACCGCTATGAGAAATGTATCAACTTTGGAAGAAATTATGTTGAGAAATAAAAACAAATTTTTAAAAACGTTGTTTTTCTTGGTCAGGCCGAAAACTTATCAATCCATCCTCATATATATATATATATATATATATATGTATTGTGATGAGTGTCACAAGGCGCCCGCGCCAACTTGTCCAGGAGATCGAAGACGACGCGCGCCCCATCCCACGATGAGAGAAACCTCAAGGCGCTCGCGCGCGCCGTCGCACCTTGTGCGCAGCACCGTCTCACGTCCCCTTACCTCACCGCTCCACGAGTCACGCACAGCCGTTTGCGGATGCACAGTCAGGTTATGTTACATAACCAAGGCCATCGCACGGATTGGAGTGCCGGGATGTACTCCGGCAAGAAATAGTGAACGATCGGTTTATGCATCATGAATCGTCCAATGAGAGAGGATATAGATTTTGCCAGTGTTTTCCTAATTGGTCCACATTCGAGGCTTTATTTAATAAGTTTAAGTTAAAGGCTACGTTTAAGTTAAAGGTTACTTTTAGGTTTAAAACAAAGACAATGAATAAAAAACTGAGTAAACAAGCAACTATAAATAAAATTGATGATACTACAAATAAATAGTGAATCTAAAACAATCTGGTTAAGTGATAGTGGTAATATTACAAATCTAGGTAATAAGAAGAGAAAAGAAAGGCAACTTAAATAATTTGATAACACTATAAATTAAATGGTAAGTCGAAAACAGCCTATTATATAGAGATGACAATATTTCAAATCTAGACAATCGAAAAAAAAGAAAGAAAAACAACTGTAAATAAACGTAACAAAATAATAACGAAATTTAACCAATCTAAACAGTGCCAATGAGTAATAATAAAAACACTGCAAATCTAGATAATGAATAAAAAAAGAGTGATTTAGATAATATTGTAAATAAAGAAAAAATACTAACTCTGTAGAAAGGAGGAGGCATAATAGTGAAATTATTATAAGTAAGAATACTAAAATAATTGGGGACCTGATGAATAGGCGTAGCGAGCTCGAAACGTTGGACTGGATCTTCAATTAGGTAAGGGTGTTGGGGACAGTCAGACTGCAGTTTACTAACAAAGAATTTTTTCAGCTAATATTTTATGTTCAGATTAGTCTACGGGGGGTGACTGTATACAAAGACAGTCTGACTGTCATTATAATTTTTAATTTTTATTTTTATTATTTTTGTGTATTGATGTATTAATGTTAATGTAGATATGTTATATTGTTGCATATTGTTTTCGATTGATTTGAGTGGACTGTAAGACCAATGAAAAATTTTTATTAATTTGTATATAAGCAGTCGACAAAAGAACAATTAAAGTACACTACATAAAAAAATACTAAACCTATTACAATAAAAAAAAAAACAATAAATCCAGAAGTGAGTCCAACTAATAACAAATATTGTATTTAAGAATAATCAACCTAAAACATTAACAATCAATAATAGAAACAGATTGTGAATAAAGTAACTAAATTGGAAAGTAAGTTACTAATAGTCTTGAAGATATTACAAAGGAAAATAGTGACTGTCAAGAGATAAACAAAGCTAATGACTCAAGACAAAAAACAAAGCTAATGAAAATATTAAATGTATCTGAAGGTGCATCTGTGAATAATTCTGAAAAAAATAATGAACAGAAAGAATAAATTAATAGAAATATCGAAATAACAATATTGCTAATGCCAAGGATAAAATTAAAAGAGTTATTTCCAAGGAAGATTACCAAGAAGTATTTGCAACGGGATGTTATTATTTTTTTTATACTTTCATAAACTTATTCAAGAGGCAGAGTTATAAACTCATTCGATAGATTATATTAATGTAGATTAGTTTAGTCCCTGATAAGCAGCCGTAGCGAGCTCGAAACGTTGGACAACCTCATTCATTATTCAATTGGGTAAAGGTGGTAGGGACAGTCAGATTGCACTTCACTAATAAAGAATTATTATACGTTATTTAATTATTATAATTATTATAAAGAATTGTTATAATTAATCTACGGGGGTGATTTTAAACAAGGTCAGTCTGACTGTCATTATAATTTTCAATTAATTATGTATTGATATGTACTAGTGTTGACATAATATATATTGATATTACTATATATTAGTTTTAATTTATTTAATTGGACTGTAAGACCAATAGAAATATTTATTTATTTACCTAAATTCAGTCGAGGTAAGCACAATTAAAGTATGTATATCACACTTGAAGGTATTTATTATTTTCATAGATAAGCGTATGATACTATAAATTTGTTATATTAAAATTTTTGTAAACACATACTTATTTTTTTTTTTTGAAATTCTAAATTTTGTATTATTCTTCGATAATCATATATTATTTTAGAAAAGTTTGTGTAACTAAAATAAAAAAAAATTAATCTTACTTTAATTAATCGTAGCACTATACATAAAGTTGTAGATCAGATATTTTAATTGCGTGTCCCTTAATCCAAAACTGCCATGACAGGCCGCTTCTAAAAATTTAAGTAATGTCAAAGAAAAAAGGAGAGCTGAAATTCATGCAGGACGTGGCGACTAATGTTAATTACAAATACATAAAATTAAATGCCGGTAAAATTTGTGTTGAATTCGATTATGAGTTTAGGAATTATAAGTAATTAGAATTTCTTAGTTTCTGGAAAGTTTTGATGTATCTGCAAGCTGCAAATATGATTAATCTGTGGATTATAATTCTAACATAGTTAATGTAGAAGATCAAAATAATAATTTTTTTTTGGGCGAATGTCAAAATTTATAACCATAAATATTATAGAGCAATTATAATTTGAATCAGTTATATAGACTTTTAATGTGCTATAAAGACTCGCTATAAAATATAGTTTACTGAAAAAAATTTTTTTTTTGTTATGTTAAATTTAAGAGAGATGACATTTTCCCGTTATAGTTCAAATTTTACTCTTGGGAATTGTGACGTTATCAGAAAAGGAATTTTTGTTGGAGAAGCAGGTTAAGGAAAAATAAGTCTGATTTGACCACTGTTTATGTAGACATGTTGAATCAATAATTTGTAAATCACGTTGCAAGCATCGCGTCAGACGGGGCTCGGTCGTCGTTGTCCGTCCTCGTATGAAACCCCCCTTTTTTCTCTTCATGCTCGAAAGTGTAAAGACATGCGGCGCGCGTAACTTCGCTCTGGGTCGTCGAGGTGACGAGGGAGGTCAAAGGATAAGCGGGATGTGAAAAAATAAAGAAAGAGAGGGATGGAACAGAGAAAGTGAAGAGATAAATAAAGAGAGCGACGGGATAAAGAAGTAAAGAAATAAAGGAAGAAAGAAGAAAAGAAAAGGGAAAGAGTAAAGAGAGAGAGAGAGAGAAATCAAAGGACCGGGGAAGATAATAAAAGAGTGTGAAGAAGTAAGAAAGGAACGAAGGAGAAGTGGCGTCCTCCCCTAGTATCAAGCACATCGTTGGCATAGCCACAGCCCCTTCCCTCTCCCCGGCAGATCCAAGAGCTTCCTTAAGGTGATCTAGAGAGGTGAGTGCGCTTCGACAAGTTGCGACACGACAAGTAACTGGATGATCGAAGCATCACCTGACATCAAGGACAAGCTTCTTAAATGCAAGAGAGTCTACGTTGAGTTCTCTTGCTAAATATAGGACTACATACGGGTAACAAGGTACCACAAATGCCAAGGCTACGGACATGTAGTCAAACGGGACATGGCAGCAAGGAATGCACAAATAAAGAATCAGCGCCTAAATGTATTAACTGCAAAAATGGAAAAAGGCAGTATAACCATGGCTGAATGAACACAAAATATCCAGCATACAAGGCTGACATGGAGAGAATAGTGAACTCCACGGATTATGGACAGTAAAGCACGTAAGAGTCAAAGGGGACCTGTTCTGCGCGTTCTCAGCTAAATACTAGAAAGGCGCACAGGATAACTCCAGAGATAAGGTCAAAATATGTGGAAAGAGGAGTAGACATCCGACTTCTCCAGGAGCCATACCAGCGCAGCAGCCGAATAGAGAGCTTTGGGCTGCGCACAAGAATGGTATATTTAGATGCGAATATCCCCTGGGCGGCTATAGCAGTTCGTAATCCTAAGGTGATCGTGCTAAAACTAACGCACCACACAAATACGCACTTCTCATTAGCGGAGGTGAGGTTGCGGTCTTTATCGATGTATGTAATCAGTGGATACTTCCAGCTGAGCTACGAAAGAGGGATGCACCTTACGCAGCTGAATATGGTGCTGCATGCATTTCAGAGGAGGATGGTGCTAATCAGTGTCAATTCCAATGCCAGACCCCTCTGTGGGGATCAGATCGCACCGACCGCAAAGGGGAGGAATTGGAAAATGTTATAGCGCAGTGGAATCTAAGCGAATGTGCCAGGCAGTATTGTTACCGTCTCCGATAAAGTTGGAGAAGGAAATGTGGATGTAACTCTTGTCACCGCGAATCTCGAGACACTGATCACAGGATGGGTAGTAGGGAGGACGGGACCTCCAGTGATCATAGAACGATCACCTTCCACCTAAATGTAGCAAGCACACGTGCAAGTACAGATGTTGCAAATCAGGCACAAAAGCTAGAGCGATACTGCAAATAGAAAGCAAACTGGAATACATCCTTCTCTGTGCTCGTGGATGAATGGGACGAGTTCTCTAAAGACATGGCCGACTCCAAAATGGAAACTATTGAAAGAGTTTTCATGAACAGGCACTTTGAGAGAAGTGCAATGCTGTCATACTAAGGAGTAGGGTAGCTGGTAGATGAGTTCCCTGGTGGAACTCTGAATTAGATAAGATATATTCAATGGGAATACTCGAGCCCGTCGAGTATTCTCGTCAGATAGGAACACCTCAAGAAAGAATACAAAGCGGCCAGAAAGAAGTATCTCCGTAGACTCAGGCATACTAAAGAGACTAAATGGCAGGATCTTGTCACAATTAAGGGTAATCAGAACCCTTAGAACATGGTTTACCGGCTACATGCAGATACGCTGTGCATAAAGGTAGTTGCTTGCAAAGTCAGTCTGAATGATAACACCTACACGATGGACTGGGTGAGTACTGCTGCTGCAGTACTAAACACCCTGTTCACTCCAGACAATATACAGGATGAAACGCAAGAGCAGAAAGACATGAGGTACTTGACCAACACCCTCCCGTCCGGAGGGGAAGAGGGTGAATTTTATCTCGCTGAGTTGGATCAGGTCTTGGCCAAGATGAAGTGGGTAAAACCCCTGGCCCAGACAGCTTCGACTTGGCCATCATTTGCTTTTGATCAAGTAGAGGATCAAGGATAAGGTTCCACAGAGTCGGATCAAGAATGTCATCAGGCATTCTCGAAGGCGCCTTTTATGTCCAGGAAAATTACTACAACACGTTTTCTGCACGATTCGCTCACGGATTTGTACAACTGAATAATGGCATCCTTTGTGGATTCTCTTCTTATAAAGCCGGTTTTAGAATCCTATTTAATTAGTTCAGTATTACTAGGGATTTACCTAATGTAGGTAGTAGACATATGGGTCTGTAAGATACAGGGTCCTCTGCCTCCTTGTCTTCCATTTTCCTTACTGTAATCACTTGTCCAACTTTCCACTCATTGGAGTAGACTCAAAAATCTCAAGCATGAATAATAGATGCTAATTATGTGCTGCGTAATGCAAAGCAGTGTAGTACGAATAATGGCCAAGTTAAAGCTCTCTGGGTTAGGAGATTTAACCACCTTCACATTGGCCAAGACCTGATCCAATTCGGCGAGTCTGAATTCAACTTCGACTCCCATAGGCGGAAGTGCGTTGGCCATAAATCTTATGTGCTATTATTCTGGTGTCTCGCTATCTGTCCGTAGTAAATAGGCAATTTAGACCTGCTGTTACTGTGCTCACTCAGTCCTTCGTGTAGGTGTTCTCCAGACGGCCGTTGCATGCAACTTCGTTTATGGAAAGTTTACCGGCTTGAATTCGGTAAGCTATGCCCCAAGGGTTCTAATTACCTGTAACTGTAACAAAATCCTGCCATTTGCTATTTTTGGTATGCATGAGTGTAGAGACATACTCTTTCCTGGCCGTTTTGTACAGTTGTCTCTTTCTGAAAGACTCTACGAGCTCGATTAGTAGCTATGTTTAAGCTATTTAATAAAGGGTTCCAGCAGGGAAGCCTTCTAGCAGCTACTCTACTCCGCGGTATGGCAACATTGCATACCTTCATCAAAGTGGCTGTTAATGAACGAATTTTCTCACTTGTCTCGATTTTGAAGCCGGGTATTTCTTTAGCGACTTCTACTCATTTTTCCTTTATTACAGCGCAGAGAGTATCCCAGTCCGCCTGATGTGTGGAGTATCGCTTTAGTTTCTGACCTATTTTTGCATCATCTGGACTAGCAGATATGCCTGCTCCAATAGTTTGGTACGTGATAGTTCTGTGATCACTCGAAGTGCAATCTTCTGTAAGGGTCCATCCTGTGATGAGTGTTTCGTGATTCATGTAGACAAGATTTATGGCCATATTTTCTTCTACAAATGCGTTGGAGACATACTACCTGGCACATTGGCCATCCTGAGATTCCAATGCGCTATAAAATTACCTAATTCCTTCCCTTTGTGGTGGGTGCGATCATATCACCACAGAGGGTACCTGGCATTGGAATTAACACCGATTAGCGCCATCCTCCCCCGAAGTGCGTGTACCACCGTATTTAATTGCATAAGGTGCACTCGTATGTCACTCAGCTCGAAGTATCCAGTAACCACATAGATAGTTGAATTACGCAGCTCACCTTCACTACCGCAAAGTGTGGGTTGGTGAGGTACGTCAATTTTAGTCCTGTCACTTAGGATTGAAGACGGTAATCGCCGCCCAGGGCGATATGCCCTTTCATGTATACCATACGAATGCTCAGGCTGAATCCCTCTATTTGGCCGTTGCACTGGTATGGCTCCTGGCCTTCTCTTCCTCTATTTGCTGACTTATACTTGCTAGTATTAATTTTCGACGTTTTTGAATTAAAAAGGACTTTTATAATGGAAAATGGATACACGTTAGTTTAATCAAATTATTTTCCATCATTTTCTACTACTTTCTCCCATATTTCTGGTAAAACGGCGATACCATGGCGAAAGAACGTTGGCGGTTTCGAGACAATTAACGAGGTCCTGTTGCATGGATTTGCATAGGTAATAACTAGAGGAGCTTTAACAGGGTGTTTTTGATGGTTTTCACAACATATTACCGAGCGTTGTTGTGCAAGAGAATGATTTTGCATCGATTGTTCGCGATTGCTGTTATACGTTCGATCAATTTCTGTTGAAAATCATTCAGTTGGAGTTTGTATATCTCGGCAATGGTTTTATTCGGTTTTATCAGCTCGTAGTACAGTTGATCCCACCAAATGCACAGCAATACCTTTTGGCTGCGAATGATCCAACAAAATAGAACCGTGGTCCTATTCCATTATTCCATGCACACAAAAGAAAACAAAGATTGCTCAGTTATGCTTTGTTACACTTCAAATTGCCGGCTGCACTTTTCGCTTTATCGGTCGGTTGTGCTCCAAAACTTTTCATTTTTGCCGAACTTTTCTTTAGTTGCAGGGCCATGGATGTTCCGTTTAGGTATCGATGTGGACGGTTGCTCTGAATCCACCCATGACCTTTTGCGCTTAGGATTGCACAGCAGATCCACTTTTCATCACCAGTCACAATATGCCATAGAAAACTTCTTTTTTGCACAGCAAGCAAAGACAGTGCGATGTTGACGATTGCAAACAATTATAATGTTTACACAATGATGGCACTGTTAACTAAATTTTATTGTTAAACATCAAAACTAAAAAA
This sequence comes from Sycobia sp. Sy_11, assembly GCA_018907035.1. Lineage (NCBI taxonomy): Eukaryota > Metazoa > Arthropoda > Insecta > Hymenoptera > Epichrysomallidae > Sycobia > Sycobia sp. Sy_11. The sequence goes on along the minus strand of JACCIC010000162.1, from coordinate 828,173 downwards.
TAAGTACTAGGTCCGACACATCTGACTTTTCGTATTACTTATATATTATAAGTTCGACTCCTAATATTCCCCTGTCTATCTGACTTGCAGCTTGCCAGATTTGCTCTTCTAGAATTCTATAGTGACACCAAGGTAAAATGTCTATAGTATTAGGCAATAAGTATTTTTTATCATCAAACAAACTTAGAACAACTTTTTTCTATTTTTCTGTACGTACTATGTGTAATTTTGACCGAATGTTGCACTGATCTCACTATATAATCACGAGTTCTTCCATACATCTTCGATAATCTTCTAGTGTGATTGAATTTGGTTGATTGCAACGATCAATTTTATTCCTTTACCTTGTTTTATTACTATCGCCCCTCCATCAACTAAAATACTGCCCATTTTACTCAGTAAACCGATCATTTACATAATGATCTTTCCCTTATATACATATTTCATTAGTTCAGGAACTTTTTTATTTTTACGTGGAATACCATACTGATTATTTTCAGAAATATCAAATCTATGAATATGTTTGCTCATTATTCGATACATATTAATATCTTCTACTTGATATAGTAAGCTATGAGTGTCAGTATACAAAACTTTACATTTTTCGCTAATGTCTTTGATAAATCGAGGATATAAAGCCCAGCGATTATAAGCTTTTTGGATGTTACACTTGTTTTCTACAGCTGAATTACAACTAAATTTTAATCGATAATGCACAGCTATAATAATTAGGGAGAGATTTGCGTGCCTCTGCTCTATATCGAGAAGTGAATTTATTTGCATCAGACTATTATCAAGCGCCTGCTTAAGGGTACGATAATGAATTACATACTTTTTCTATCGTTTAATGTAGTTAAAATTTTTTTCTGTTTTAAACAAGGTGGTGCACGATGCTCTAAACAAAAAAATGCTTGTTGAAGTATTTCTTCAGAATACTTCGAATTTACCTCAGTAATATAGCCGATACATAGGTTGTTATTTATATTTTAAGCCAAATAATGAAAAGACAGTAATTTATTATTGAAAATGGTTTTATTTTTTTTCGAAGTATTCTCCATGATGATCAATATACTTCTGCATGCACTCGAACCAATTATCGACCGTGATCATTAGTTTTACATTGTATCAAAATAAGACTTATTCCGAGCAGACTTATGGCATATTTATATTGTTTCCGTCCTTTTTGCCCCATTTAATTATTTTATTAGATATGCTTTTGGACAACAATCTGTCTATTTTTAGACGCTCACTTCCACGTGAATTTTGTGCGAGGAAGTTTGTAACTACCGAAATGGCGTGTATGTGATTTTAAAAACCAAGTATGCGGGCGCGTTGTCGGAGAAGCACGAAGTGCGACCAGTTATAGTATACGACGAGTGCCGCGAACGGAAAGAGAAGAAGAAAGAAAAGAGAGAGTCCTTGTCCCTGGATTAGCCATTGAAGCCAACAGGCGCAAAAGCAAATTGTTTGAATACTACTATCTGAATCTGCTGGGGCATTAAGGAAGAGTGGATTGGATTCATAGTCAATTCATTTCAATTTTTCAATTGGCAGATTTTGTGCCATCTCTCATCCATATAAATTATTAATATCATAATAGAGAAGTGTTTTCATTTTCTTTGTTTCATCGTATAATAAATTCATTTACGCATTATTTTCCTTCACATATCGATTAAAGTACTGGCTGATTACTCCTTGAAAAGCTGATTCAATCAATAAGAACATAGCGAAATCTGTAAGAATTACTAATTTAACTTTCATCATTGTAAAAGCTGCTGAAAATATCAAATCTGAAGCAGTGCAAAAGTGAGCAGAACATAAGCCCTAAGCTTTAATAGATATTCGTCCAAAATGTTCAAAAACATCAACTAACAGTAGAACATTTGTTTTTAAATATAAGTCCGATACTTCCCTCATGTTCTTAAATTAAACCTATCCCATTCTTGCACAGTACAAGTCATACAGTTACAAAATCAGAAAGAAATATGCGTTTATGTCAAGAAGATCAATATTTACATTTAAGAATCCATTTAAATGAAATTCCTTTATTGCTATTGGTACATTAGCAGGTGTAACGTAAGATTATCTAAGGATGATGATAAAGATCGCCAAAATCTATGAATTTAAGACTTAAATTACAGTCATTCATATACTTTGTGAATGAAATATATTTTTCCTTGTTAGAGTAACTCTACTATTCATAGTGAAGCAGTTCCAATTACTTTTAAAATAAAAACTTTATCATAATTAAGATTATGAAAAATTACGGAAATGAATTTGGAGTATTTAATGTTCAAATTACATGAGTTATGAGTAGTACTGCTGAGCAGCACCTTAAAGAGAAAATATTAATTTTTAAAAAATCAACTAAATTTTATTTTCTTAATCTAATTCAATTTGAAGAAAAAAAATTATCTTCGTGTAAGAGGACAATGATCGCGTGCTACCAATTGCTCATCTTGAAATCGTTTGAGACCTATACAGCAAACAGTTCACCACTTAAAAATGAATTCTTTAAGGTCTGTATGAAATATTTAATCTGTGTTATTCCCTCTTCATTTTTCTGCTTAAAAAACTCTGCTTGTAAGTAACTCTTGTAAGCGTGCTTAAATTTTATATTGAAAAAGCTTCTGTGCATCATTCAGAAATCTTAGAATATCCATATATTTTATATTAGCAACAACTCCCATCCATATTCGAATTTTAAAAGCTGATTGATCTCTTCATTCTACTTTAGCTATTTCTAAAGAGCTTAGACTACCTACAACTGCCACTAAATGATGAAGATAGTATCTAAACCCTGCTTGTCAACGCGAAAGATGAATAACAAAGTCAAATCCTTTTGATTTTCTGCTCGAGAGAGAACTGATTTTTTTATAAATTTTCTCTGTTCTGTTACAACCTGAGCAGTCATTTTTTAATTATATATTCGAATATATTCAATTCGCTGACACGTTAGTAAAGATCACAAAGTTGTTGCACTTGATATTCCACAGATAAAAGTAAATCCATCCTTACTTTTAACGTAAACTAATCAAATATTAAGTGTACAACTTTGCTTCCATCGTTTTGCAAGATATGGCTTAGCGGTAAGTGGTAGTCAAAATAAATAGATTGTAGATATCATACAATAAGCTTAGGTATTTGTATACATAACATCGTCGAAATATTAGTCGATATTGTATATTTGTAAACATAATGTCGCCGAAATATTAGTCAAATGTTTGTGTCTGCATCATAGAGTTATTCTTGATTAATTCTCCTTATATGCGGGAGGTTTGAATTTTCTGCTGTAATATGAAGAAACTTGCATCTGAGGATCGTCGGATGCTCTCAAATACCTATGATAAGGCCGCTATTAGTGAATGAACGCGCCGAATGTGGTTTCAACGCTTCAACAACGGTGATTTGGACGTTGAAGACCAGCAAGGCGGTGGAAGAGAGGTTTTCGAAGATGTAGAATTGGAGATATTACTTGATCAAGACTCGTGTTAAATGCGACAAGAATTGGCTGAATTATTGGGAGTAACGCAACAAGCGATTTCAAAACGCCTGAAAGTTATGGCATGAATTTAGAAACAAGGATATTGGGTGCCGTACGAGTTAAACCCGAGAGATGTTGATCGGCATCTTTTTGCTTGTGAACAGATGCTTTCAAGACAAAGATGGAAGGGATTTTTGCATCACATTGTGACGAAAAATGGATTCATTGCAATAATCCGAAGCGCAGAAAATCATGGAGATATCCTGGATTTGCTTCCACGTCGACGGCCAAACCGAATATTCATGGGTCCAATGTCATGCTTAGTATTTGATGGGACCAGCTCAGCATAGTGTATTATGAGTTGTTAAAATCGACTGAAGCAATTACAGGCGATCGTTATTGAACGCAATTCATGCGTTGAAACCGATCATTGAAAGCGAAATACAATACAACGATACAATACAATGCAATACAACGATAGAGATGCAAAAGTAATTTTACAGCATGACAATGATCAACCCCATGTTGCGAAAATGGTCAAGATATACTTGGAGTCGTTGAAATATGAAGTTCAACCCCACCCGCAGTATTCTCCAGACGTTGCTCTCTCTCGTTTAGATTAATGGCACACGACCTAGCTGACCAGCACTTCCGGTCTTATGACGAAGTAAAAAATTAGATCGATTCGTTGATCGTTTCAAAAGAGAACCAGTTTTTTTCAATACGAAATTCGTATGGTGCTCGAAAGATGGGAAAAAGTATTGACAGACAATGGACAATACTTTGAATTATAAATTTATAACCAGTAATTAATACTAACTGACAAAAGTAATAAAAATATGACATCAATACACTACAACACACTCATATAGCTGACAAAGGTAAAAATAGAAAAGATGTAGTTGAACTTATTTGACTATGATACAGAAACTGTGTTGTTTCAAGAAAATGTTCAGCTTTTAAAGGAAATGAAATAAAGAGAAGGAAAAACAGAAGTCAACGGAGAAGATCAAGCCTGCTTTAGAAAATGTTAAATAGTGTGTTAGAACGAGAAAAAAGTATACATTATCTTTCTAGAGCCAATACAATATCAACCTTTTACTAGATGCACATAAATCAACGCCATTCTCCTTGAACGTCCAATCATAAACGTAATTTCTATTGGGAGATAGTAGAGGTGTAACGTTTTAGGACCAATAGAATATCTATATTTACGCCTGTTCAATCATATGTCGTAGAATGGAGGGCATGTATTGCGTTGTAACCAATTAAAATCTATATTTATTTTTCTTTAAACAGCCAATTGTAAGAAATGATCATTTCAGGAGGCGGAGAAATATCATATAAAATTAAGGTGTAAACACAGATCTTTACATTCCTGACTATCCCTCTTACTTATAAAATAAATATATAACATGTGATATGCAGAAATATTACAGAAAGAGTATACAAAGATTCATTCGAAAGAAATTCAGTTTACTGAGTTTAGAAAGACATGCATTACTCATGGTGTACTTCTTTAAACCGCCAGCTCTATGAAATGAATTGATAGGGGGTGAAAAAGAATCTAACAAGTGGCTAAAATTTAATTTTTTTCAGGGGGGTGCTATAATGTATATGTACGAGTATGCCTATCGTCTATCTACTATTCTGATTAAGTAATAAATGCTGTACTAATACTAAAACCAGTGAAACAGTACAAAAATTTTCTCATTTGTATAAGTGTAATTCACTCTACAGAAGTCTATCTATCTTATCTTACTCATCCATATCATATACTTTTCTACAAAGCAATTTTAAAGAGATAGATTTATATAGAGAGACTATTTTTACGTAGACATTAGTTAACAACTTAATAAATGCGTTACATTACTATTTCGGGAGAAGCCAAGACGGAGGCTGCTAATAAAGTAGAAAATATATGATTTGATTCATAGCCGCTACTCAAAATATGTTAAAAACACATCATTCTCACCTAACTGTTTTACTTTTATGAAAAGTTTTTTTGTAAACGTAAAGCATGAGCGGTTTTAATATTGTATACGTGGAATTATTAATAAGAATTAGTATTTCTAACAGTGAAATGATCAGTTAGAATGAAATAAAGTTGTTTACTAACTTATGTCAGATGGATTATACTAATGTATATTAGTGCATAAATTAGAGATTTACTAGTGTACTATTCAAAGGTCCCAAAATAATTTCCATTATCTGCGCTTTTTGCCAAGGGCTTCTTCAACAGAAGAATATGCGACTGGGATGCTTGAAGATATCATCAATATGGCTCATGATACTAATAATAGAGAGTTGGATCGCCATAAATTTTTTAATATGTTTTTGAATACATTTAAGATACCGTTTTCCATGAGACACGAGTTTAATTTATTAAAAATTTATTCATTTAGAACTTGGCATGTGATCTTTCTAGTTCTTTGCAGTTTTAAAACCATCATTCCTATTTATTATTTAACTATCTGCGAAAAGACTCGTATAAACATCATTTTTCGAAGGCAATACTATGTGTTACTAGGCAATACTATGATTTTTTCGAAGGCAAGACTATGCAATACTATGTGTTTAATCTATAAAATATGTAATGTATTCGACATAAATACAATTTTTAATTTTAATGTAACGAAATCATATGAAAAGATAAGTTTTCTATATAGCAAAGCTGTTCTTCCAAAAGTTTATGTTCTTAATATAGGTTTAGGTTTATTATATTGTTATTTTCAAGAGATGAGACCAATATTTCAAGAGTTATAACCAATATTTCAAAAGTTATACTGTATATATATAGAATGTGCAGAATTCGATGAATTCTAAATTGATATCCATTACTTTAATATAATTTATAATGCGATCAGAATTGATCAAAATTATTCCACAATATAGTATTGTCAAATTTTTTCGAGTTATATAGTTTTCAAATAATATCAAAATTACAAAATTGTCATTTAAAAAATTTAAAGATTTTTGATTGAATTAATTATTTCACGCTTAGCTAATAAATATCTCTCCATGGCAAACAATGGACCAACAATTTGTATGTATTGTATGCCTATCATGTAAACATTCTTTCTATCGATATTTAGTGACACATATCTATTAAGCTCAATTTTTTATGAAAATTTTAGCAATATTTCAACGCATGCCTATAATATGTCATGTGAAATATTACGTCACAACATATACATTTATATTTATCTAAAAGATGTTGTAGTTTTTTAAAAATATTTCTTATATTTTGTTATATTGCATAGAGATTTCATTTTTATACCAACAAGATTTTGGCGGTAGAGAAATATAATATATTTGAAATATATTTTAAGTATTTCTATTATATTTCAAATATATATCCGTAATATGTCAGTAAAATTTATTTGTAATTCTTCGGACATTCCTTATTATAGAACTATTTTAGATAAATTTTTAAAATACTGTAGAAATGTTTTTTCAAGAAATTAAATATTTAAAAATATCTTAGAAATATTTTGTTGTTGCCATGACTTAAGATACATATATTTTCAGTGAAATTTAAAATAGGTAATGTTTTAAACGTCTAGTTTTCTATAGCATGGTGTTAAAATTATTTTCTTAAGATTGCATTACTTTTCAAACATCTTTTCGTGTGGGTATATATTCATAGACATGTTGATGGAGTTGAATGATTCTGCGCAGTAAGTTATCTGTACTCAGCATTTGTGAAATTACGTTCTAAACAGTTACAGAAAAAGTGTACATTTGAATGTATACTTTTTTAAATTTCAAATTTTCGAAAATATTTTTTCTTAAATGTGCTTCTTTTCAATTTCATATGATATCCATAAGGAGATTTTGCGATTATTTGACAATGAGAATACACATTCTTTTAAGTCTTCACTTATGCTTTGGCAAGTACAGTTTTATTTTCTTCTTTCATAAATAATTTCATAATATAACTTTATATATAATTGATTCTACTGATAAATTTTTAATAGCTATTATTATTTTTATTACTTTTTTTATATTGCATACGTGCCTGTATATGTCAAAATCATGTATTTAGACACTACTGAAATAGTAACCAATATTTAAAAAATAAATCATATTGTATTAATCAATAGAAAAGAATTCTGATATATTAAGATAACTTCAAATTTATTGTTAGTTATACTATTCAATAACCACATAACGCTAATAGACAATTAATTGATTTAATTATTATAATAATTTGATACAATATGTTATTCGAACAATATATAGTTCATTTAATAATTGTTTAATACTTAACAGAAAGAATATTAACATGGTAAACTGTTGCATGATATAAATTTTGAAATTATTTTCATTCTTTTAATAATCTAAATTGTAATTTCAAGCTTTAATATACACATTAATATTTCTTCATTATCCTAATTAATATTAAGTAAGCAAGACGTATCCACGTAAGCCAATGCGTATAAAATTATACATTGGCATCTTTATCAATCAATATTAGATTTACTAGTAATGTGCTATATATTAAAAATCATCATTGCTTTAGAAAACACGATCTACTTCAACTGCAATATCATATGCGAAAGAATTTGCAAGGGCAGCTTAAATTAAAAAATTACCAAAATTCATAGTTGATTTCATAGTTGAGTTCTCATGTGTTTTTTAAGCAAAGATCTCGTATAGGTCCTAGCATAGACATATGTACCTGATATCAATCTATACCAGCCTTAGTCTTCATTCTCTTCAAACTAAGAAATAATTTTTTCCAATGTTTCCTTGTACCCTGCATTTTCAATATCTTTCTTGCCTATATTTCAAAATATATCTTACGAATCTATAAGGATTCCATATTTTACCTTGATTAATTTTTGGAAAATTTTCAATAGTGTAGTTTCCTCACTTTCGAATAAATTTTTTATTATTACATTATGTTATTTTGAGACAATTTTTTATCTATTTGGATAAAGAATTATGTTTGAACGCTTTTATATATTCTATTGTTTGGAATTCGGGATGATGATTCTGAGGTCTCCTTATCGCAGACTTTCAAAAGTATGTTCCTTTTTCTGTATTGATTCGAGCTTCTCTGCTATCTAGTCAACTTGTTTTGTCTATTTTTTTGGTGCCAGTGAAATGAATCCCAATGTCTCAACGCTAACATCCATCTGACCCATCTTACGCAAGTCGTATGCAAAATGGATTCAAAAAGAGATAGATATAAAATAACAGCTCACTTATTGAAAGAATGTAAATTAGATAAATTACTTAAGACTCTTTACGGAAGCCATCAAGAAGAGAAATTGAAAGTCTGTTAGACAGAACAATAAATGAATCCCTTTTTGAATGTAGGCGGAGAGATACAATCTTAGTATTACCAGAACTAAAGGTTCTATAAATGCTTAGATCATAAAACTGTGGTATTTGTATTATAGCTAAAAGTTATTTAATTAGTAAATAGAATCAGAAATAGAAAATACTACTACTAATTATTAGTCTTACTGTTTTTATAAAATTATATAATATAATTCCTATATTATATATATACCGTTGTTTATATTCATCTCCATAATATCTAAAATAAAAAATCAATATAATATTGTTAGTATGGGCGATTAGACTATGCCTAACACTACATTTGACCAATTGATTTTTTTCTTTTTTCAAATTATACGGGGTAATAATAAATAAGGTCCGTCTCACTATCATTATATAATTTTAGGTAGGTAACTTTGCTTTTTCCGTTTTCGATAGATAGCTCTAGCGGCAAGTGCCGGTTGAAATAAGCAGGTTAAAAATTTCATACAGTAAGTTTGGATTTCTGCCAATATAACTATAGTTCGAAATGAATGAATTTGTGTCTGCATCGGAAGCGTATTCTCGGTTGAAAATATTGTCATTTGCAGGAAGTATTAATTTTCTGCTTTAATGTGAAGAAAATTGAGGCTGAGACTTATTGAATGCCTAAAATTACCTACTTTAAGACTGTTCTTAGTGATAAAACATGTCCTGAGTGATTTAAAATCTTCACGAACAGCGATGTTGATGTTGAAGACCGCCATGGTAGCGAAAGAGAAACAGTTTTCGAAGACTTCAAACTGGATGCATTACTTGTTCAAACTCGTGCGAAGCAAATAAAGAATTAATAGAATTGTTGGAAATCACTTGACAAGCAATTTCGATATGTCTCAAAGCCGTGAGAATGATTCCGAATTGGGTTACATACAAATTAAAGCCGCAAAATTTTGAAAGGCATTTTTTTTTGCTTATGAAAAGCTGCTTCGAAGAATTCAAAAAATCAAAAGGGATTGTTACATTGTATTATAATACACAACGAAAAATGGGTCTACTACGATAATCCTAAGTGTACAAATTAAGGGGAGTACCTGGACATGCCTACACATCGACGCTTAGACCGAATATTCACGGTGCCAATATTATCTTCTGCTTTTGGTAGGGCCAGCTCAGTGTGGTGTACTATGACTTGTGGAATAAATCATAGTACAGATTTGTCGAAATCGTGTGAAACCATCCCAAGGAATTGGTTTCGATCACAATTGATGCATTTGTCCCGCGCATTGAAGGCGAAACGGCCACAGTATCAAGCGAGATACGATAAAGCTATCCTGCAACATGACAATGCTTAGCCATACGTTAAAAATTCGATCAAGACATACGGTAAATCGTAAAATGTGAAGTCTTACCTCACCAAGCATACGCTTCAAACATTGTTCCTTCGAACTACCATTTATAGGTAAGATTATCTGTTATCTTATTAAGGCAGTGGGAATATTAGTATAAACATAATTAAAATTACAGTAAAATACACAAAGATTAAATAAAATATAAACTTTTTAAAAGTAATATCTCGAACACATCCAAGAAAGACCGTTTTTATAAATGCTAGGTTTATGTAAGTAAAAATAATATAACCATAAAATAAATTTAAAATTAAAAATGTCTGATAGACTATTTATACATATTTATACAGAATGTAGATAATACAAGTGTAAGCAACACATAAAATAAATTTGTTGCACTTGCTAGCAGACGTAAAGCTTTAATTATTATTTTATACATATTATTAAATAACTTATTATCTTAATGAATAAGCGACCTGGTTTGATCCATTGGACAGGGTAAATACACAAATTCGATAAATTTTATTGTGTGTATAGTCTTATTAATATTTGCTACTAATGTTGAATTTATTATTTTTATTTTTAATATTGGTTACTTTTATATTTCAGATTCAATTTACTGGGGGTGTTCATAAATAACGACTGTTAATTATAATTTGTTGAGGATAGGGCTGGTTTAAGGTTAAATAAGTCTTCTGAATTTACAATTTAAATTTTGTTCAATATAATAATTTTCTTCTTTTCCTCGCAAATATAAATCTCGCGCCTGACGCTCTCCCTTATATAGATGTTACGCCACTGAACCTTTTTTTTTGATAATATTCTACGCTTGGTTTCTACAATTTGAGAATGGAATCAGTACTACAACATGTAATTTGATGACGAAGGCTCGCTACGAATCACCCAGCCAACCCTACTAGACTCGACCCCAGGTCTCGCCATTCACATGCAACCACGTGTTCATCTAACGAATCAAGGTTGAATGAGTTGCCCGTGAGCTTTTGTTCGTTGGCTTCTACTAAATATTTGTATTTAAGAGTTCGCCTTCTTTCTCAAATTCACTTTCGCGACAATAATATTGAAGTTGTTAAGCTTTCTCAGAACAATTACAGATTTACAGAAACAACACGTGATGAATTTTGGCGAACAATTAATATCTTAAACAAAACAAAACATATCAAATGATACATAATACCTTTATATTACTGCACTCATGAATCCATGTGCATTTTAATAAATAAATATTTATATCTTTATTTATTTTTTTAAATATTGGGTGTACAAATAATCGTTTTTTTATAAAGAAATAAGAATTTATTATAAAATAACGGTACAAATAATGTCATTTAAAATATTCTCCATCACTTTCTAATACTTTTGATCATCTTTCGAGCAGCAAGTGGATACCCCGTCTAAAAACTTACTCGTCTTTTGAGGCGATCCACGAATGGACACATTTCTTCAATTCCTCGTAAGAAGTCAAGCGCTGCTCAGCCAGACCATGAGACATCGAGCGCAATAAGTGGTAGTCTGAAGGAGCAGTGTCTCGTGAATACGACAGGTGGGGTAAAGCGTCCCAATTCAATGCTTCTAACGTTTGCTTTACGATTTTGCAACATGTGGTCGAGCGTTGTGATACTGAAAAATGGTTTTATCCTGCCTTTTGGAATATTGTGGACGTTTAATCGTCAATGCTCGGCTCAATTATATCAGCTGTTGTTGGTAACGTTCACCGATGACGATTTGATTGTGTTGAAGTAATTCATAATAGATTATTCCAAGCTGATCCCACTAAATGCACAGCATGGGTTCTTGCCATGAATGTTTGGCTTGGCCATCGAATTAGAGGCATGCCTGGGTTTACCCATTTCTACGCTTCGGATTGCGGTTGCGAATTCACTTTTCTTCTCCCGTCATGATTTAATGTAGAAATTCTTTCCAATTTTTCCTGTTGAGCAATTGTTCCCATGCGAATAAGCCACGCTCGACGTCTCTTAGCTTCATTTCATAAGAAACCCAATTTCCTTGCTGTTGGATCATACCCAGGGTATTTAGACGCTGTGAAATAGTTTGCTGAGTCACTCCTAACTCCTGTGCTATTTCTTTTTGCGTTGGGCATGGATCTTGCTGAAGTAAAGGTTCCAATTTTGAGTCACCATGCACTTTGGGCCTTCCACTGTGTGTTTTATCCTCCACGTCAAAATCACCAGTTTTAAATTATTAGAATCACTTCCGTCAACTTCTCTCACTCAAATTAAGATCACCATATGCTTATATGAGTAGCCGATGTGCTTCAGCTGCAGATTGCTTTAAATGAAAGAAGTGAATTAACAATTCCCTCAAATGACGCTTACTTGGCTCAAAATTTGGCATCTTAACACGATGAAAACTAAATGATGCTAGCAAAAAGTCAGAGCTATTAAAAGGTCATAATGTTTTCAGATGTCAGCATATACTATACGACTTTTTACAGCTGACAATTTCGATGTTATCTTATCGGTGGCGCTCTTTTCAAAACGGCGGAAACTTATTTGAACATCTAATATATGATTGCTATTTTTTATCAATATAAAATTATATAATACAATGCATATTTCACATAATTATACGTCATCTCCGTATTGCCTTTTTACACAATAATAACGTAACCGATTTCTTAAATACTTTAATAATATATACTTGAAAAATGCAGTACATGTAATTGTATTTCTATAGATTAAGTTATTGGAAGATAATATTTTTGGAGAAAAAATAAAGAGTACATCTGCGGATCCCCCTGTTGTATCAGACGTGACTCCATTTATATGAAAAATCGTATTAAAATTTTTATGTAGTGCTGATTATAAATATGTAACTGCTCTTTATGGAAATGGAATATTTCTGATGGAATTCATAAAAAATCCATTTATGGTTTTTCCAATTAACCGCAAAAGAAAAATCTAAAAAAAATTTAATATTATGTTCTAGCTCTCATCTAATACAATTTTATTTTATACAGTTTTTCGGTGCAAATAGTATTTCTGAAAAAAAAATTTAAATTCCATGTGAGCTCCATTGAACGGTTCCCCAAATACATTTGCTAAAGAGATTCGCTGTGTAAAAAGGCATAAAACGTATTATTGGAGAAAAGACATAACCTGCTACTTATCAAATAAGAGAAAAGGAAATGTCCAATAGGTGCGTAGTAGCGTGCGTAACTGAATCCATTTTGAATAAAGTTGTTCATCACTCCACTTCTAAGAACTTTGTATATACAAGTCATGCGACATAGATGTGCGTATAGCAGACGTCGGCCATCATGTGAGTCCACGTATGCATTCGTAAGAGCAGCTAGGAAGCAATTGCCTGACGGTGTTTCTAATTTTTTCTTGTGCAATAGCGCTGTTGGACTAGTCACAATTTATGTGTGTATATTTAAATGAACTGATTGGTACTAATATATTAATTTGGTTATTTTCAGTTTTAATTGGATAATACGGACTCCTGATTAAACTGCTTCTTAAGAACATGTGTATGGTTCTACTTTACTTATATACTACTTTACCACGAGTACGACGATATGCGGAGATGCCGCCCAAACCGGCTATATGGCTATTAATACAACACTTATAATGTATTGCACAGATATATTATTGATTTTAGTAAGATCATTTTCAAAGCAACCCACAGATCATGTCAAAGATAATAAAGAATTTAAAATCCTAAGTTCGGAGAAATCAGTACACTAGTTCTCTTTCACATTGTTTCACTTCACTCAAAAACACGCTTAGACTTTGTTTCATAGTATGACATTCTGTGGTAGAAAAAATAACAAGGTCCGTTTAGAATCAAAAGGGATAGCATAATGCAGGAAAGTGTCCGAATAGAAACAGTTCTTGTAATATATTTATTGATCAAGAAAAATAGTTTTTACATTTATAATCTTCATTTATAATCTTCTTCAATAAACAAAGTAACGCTTTTACATTTCTTTAGAGAAACAGTATCGTAATGTGTTGATAGAGAGTGCTCATACATTATAGTACCTATTATATTTAATAGAGAATAAATTATATATTTAATAGAAACTAATCATTTTGTATTAGGTGTTACATTTGCAAAAACTCTTATAAAGTATTTTAAGTGTTACTTATCATCAAAATTTGATGAAAAAAACTTGACAATTTATTATTTATATTCTTATTCTAATAATAAGCGAGATGAGGGAGAGATTACGGTCTTATGTGTCTAGTAATATTTACAGTTATTTATAGAATTGGTCACAGATGACATTATATACATTCGTTAGCCAGAAATATAAATTAAAAATGCTTTTTTATTGTGATTATTTTTTTTACGAGTCTGTAAATGCTATTTATGTATTTCCAACGTCTATTCAGGATATATGTGCGACAGGAAACCCATGTCACTACGCACTAAACACATATCTCCGTATTGTTGCACCGACACCAGCCCGGAACTGTTATTCACATTACTTCAGCTTGAGCGGCAGTCCTTGCGTGGTCCATTCACGAGCATTCCTTTCGTCCTAGAATCTCAAGCATACTCGAAACTGCATTCACTCTTCACAGTCTTTCAATCATGTAGACATCCATCCTCTGTTTTCCGATCACCTGTCTGCTGTCCGCGTCCGTCTTCATAAGTCTTGTCACGTTTGCTGGCGTGATCGCGTCTATCCTCGCCTGTACCCCTAGTCGTAACTCGGTCCAATGCTTGCATACGACAATCGTGTGTTTCACATCGTCTCAAGCCCATCCGCAATACTTACATTCTGAAAAGGTAATCATCTTCATCCTGCAGAGATACTTACGGAAGTATCCATGTCTGGAAAGAAACTGGATAAGGTACAAGTTCACTTCCCCGTGTTGCGTCCGCTTCCACAGATCGATTTCGAGATTAGTCTTTTTGTCAATTGTACTCGTACGTCCATCGTCAACCGTCTCTGCCATGTCTCGATCGTCTTTATCCGTTTTTCAGTCGCAACGTCTTCCTTTCCAACATTCGGGCTCCGCTCATAATACGCTTTCGTTAAGCTGCGAGCAGATTGATGGGAATAACCCCAGAGATCACATAACCGCGCTCTCAGATACAGTGCGATACGCGCACACAATACTAATCGCACCGACCCTTCGTATGCATTTCATTGCGTTCGCTCGATTTCCTACATTCATCGCATCAGTCCAAACTTCCGCCACGTAAAGCAAGATCGAGTGGATAACGCTTAGCACCAGTCTACCTACGTTCTGTATAGGTCCATTTGTGTTGGCCATTAGTCTGTTTAGAGCCTTGGCCTTTTCTTCTGCCTATTCGTCACGTTTTGTAAGCGAGGCGAGAAACTTACTTTGTATCCAAGGATATCCCATCATACTTAAATTTACTACTGGTCTCCAATCTTTCCGTCCCTACTGTCATGGAGACCACCGTCTCTATATGTCTAGGAGTCAGGAGCAATAACTCGGTCTTTTGCAGCGGGAGTTTCTTTCCGTGGTCTGTTATTCATTCAGTTACATCGTCAGTATAGGCGACGAGGCATACGTCCAAAGGAATGTCCAGTCTTAGTAAGCCGTCGTACGGTATGTTTCAGAAGTCGGACAACCCCTGCTGTCCCGTAGAGAGTCCTGTATGAGACATAGAAGGTAGAAATCTATTTTGAAAGTAGAGTCCAGCGCTGCCAGTATCTCTGTCCATTGCGGAAGTGAAGGCGTTTTGGACGTTTCGGGTCACCAGTAGAACAAGTTTTCTGGTCGCATGGCAGCATCTGTTCGCCGAGTGAAAGATATTTGCCACGTCATCTACAGCTCCGATTATCGACCGTTCTTTCCTGAATGCGGTTTGGATAGGTTTCCGACATTTTTAATTGCCTGTAGTAGTCATGGACTTAACAGGAACTCCATCAACTTCCCTACTGTAATAAGTAGGCAGAGAGGCCTGTATAAAGAAGGCAAATTAGGGTCCCCTTTAGTCTTACTGATGAGAAACAATCAAGCCTCCTTCCAGAGTCTGCTAAAAACGGCTTCCACCAGGCTCCCGTTGTACAATTTCAAAATGATATCCGGGCGGCGTAAAGCGACCACCCGGAGTACCTCTCTTCAACACATTCTAAGCCCTGTCGAACTCTTTTTGCGTGAAGGCAGGGATATCTGTCTCCGTGATTTCATTCGTCACATCCATTATGTCCGAATGGGTCGGAAAAAGTCTTTGAACTATCCATTCCAGAATTTCCGCGTCTCGTAATATTGGGGGACCGCGGCCCCCCAGTACGCATATTACAATTGTGTAACTGTTTCTCCAGGGGTCCGATTCCACCTCATCAACGAGTTGTGTCCAACACCGTTTCTTATTATCGTTGATCGCAAGCCTCGACTTCGAGCTCATTCAACTTTTCGTATCAGCTTCAAACAGTTGCTTCGTCTTTCTTATTGACTGACTTCTGTTCTATTCCTGCGAGGGGCCTTTTAACGTATTGTCCGTATAACGTCCACATACATCTGCCCCTCAGCCGGCTTGATATGATCGCTTCTCTCCTAACTTTAACATTAGGGCGATCAGATACGCGGCCTTGGAGTCTCGTTTAGATTCTTTCTGTCGTTTGTTGTTTTATTATTTTTAGGCCCGTCTCGGCTCTTTTCTGTATTTTGTGTTTAGAGACCACCGTCACCCAGGTTTCGGTCTGGGTTGTTCGCTGTTGTGCGGCCGCCTGTTCCGGAGTAGGATAGACGGTTTCTTTCCCGTTTTTGAGGAGTTGTCTCCTTACATTCACTCCGTACCTTATCTTTTTCTGTCTGTCGAAGCACTCTCATTCTCTTTAATTCGTACTGTCCGATTTCTACTGTTGCATTAATATCACTGAGACGTTTTTGATCACTTGGCTAAAATTTTTTTCTATGCCAGTCCTTCCCATCATTTTACTTAGGACGCTTCTTATTATGTAAACTTGTTCTTGCAATTTACTTTCAGCAGCATCCTAAGTTGCTGACGATTTATTCACATTTAGTCCTACATTTCCATCCATACGTACATTCACACTGCTACCTGTCACAGATTCTGCACGCCAACCAATCGCCTACTGGCGTGCTAGGAGAGCTAGGAAGCTCCATTGACTCTACTGAGTCGGTTGTAGGCGGCACCCTAGAGCCTGCCATCTTCTTTATATTTTTCACCTTTACTAAATCAATTTTGTGTTAAATGTGTTATATTTGTGATGGTCAAGAGGATTACTTGTTCGAGCTGATGGATCAGCGTCCTGAATCTCTCCATTACTCAAGCCGTTTTACATTCCGGTGCTCTCCGCTGCTTCCTCCCCCTGACGACTCACACCAGGCTCCCATCCGTATGCCAAATGGCACTACCTCAAGAAGTGGGAAGACAAAGAAAAAAAAATCAGAAAAAGAAAAAAATCAATAAGAATGCCTGATGAACGCCTTACCAATGTGCGGGGCAGCCTCCCATGTTGGCTAGACTGGGTTCTGGCTCCCCACTTGTAACAGTCCAGGAGTGTCATCTGGTTTTACAACTGTACCCTTCAGAAAGGAGCGCACATACGCATGAAGTGATTTCCTCATAACTAACCCCACCAGTCAATTAGTAATCGCTGCATCCACTAGTTCTAATCGTCTCTCACACTGGTCACAATCATACTTGAGAGATGCCCATTTATAGGGCCTCTCATTCATTCATAACCCGCCTGGAAGTCACCTCTTTATAGGGTGTCCATCTCCACCATGCATGGGAAATATCCTTTTATAGGGTTTCCGATATACTCCCCAGTCAGCACGGCAGACTTACAGATATATGGATGTGTGAATGATGAGTGCGTATAAAGACGGGCGAATAACACTATTTTCGCTACGAAGTTCTTATCCGCGGTTACTTATTCGTCACTCTCAGTAGTGCTTATTTCGTGACTGACGTTCCTCTATCCACAACCACGGGGATGCGTGTGGTAGCTGAACTCAAGGCCCCACATTGTGATTAGTATTATTATTACTATTATTACTAATAATGTTCAAATTCTATTTCACTAAATAGGATTATTACATTTGCATTGTATAATATTGTTTTAATTTTAGATCTAATTTTTTTCACCTAAGTATAAGAAAAATTCGTAAGGAATAACACCATTTTTTGTGTTTTTTTTCAAAATATAATTCGTTCGGAAAAAACTTATTTTCTTGTATTTTTACTGCTTGAGGATAGTGATTTCTCGTTGTGAGTTTCAACATATGATAAGCGTATGGATATATCATTAGGTCGTTTATTTTTTTGTTTGTAATGTATTTTAGAAAATTGCTTTGTAAGAATCTATTGAAATTGAAAGAGCCATTTAAGCTTTTCCTGTCAAAGATTTTCGACTTGTTTATCATTGAAGTTGAAATGATGTATTGGACAACCATGTATTAGAATTGGCCTTATTAACACTTGCTAACATAAAATTGGTTTTACTATGGAGTTGTTTATTATAAAATAATTTTTTCGTTTTCCAGATTGCGTTGTAACCTTTCGCTAGTTGAATTTCAATGTGTGGGTTATTATTTTAAGTTCTTATGCGGATACATTATGAATACCATTGGACATGATAAAACATTTTTCAGACGTCATACACTATACGGGTTTGCATATTCTCATATAAGGTATATGAGAAAATTCTTTTTAATCATTCAATTGCTTTTTCAAAATCTATTAAACAAACTACTACGTGTTTTTCGGAATTCATAGCTCAACAGATATCCACTGTCAATTGATATTAAATCTTGAATTATTTCTTTTTTTAACTTATTTGTTTAGTTTAAGACTATACTGCTTTTAAGTTTCGTGCTGCCTAAGTGTTTATTCTGGTTGTGCGTTTTGGCAAAATCTGTACCTATTCAATTTAATTTTTCGATAGGATTCGATATGATAAAATTTCATTGATTATCTATATTAACAATTTTTAAGGACAAACCAGCTGTAATAAAGCGACAGAGTAGCTTTTTTTTAGTGAAAGATTGAGGAATGGTTGAGGAATCTTGAAATCTGAAGATTTGATTGAATAGGTAAAACATATTAGATCCATCGTTTTTTGGTATATTCTTTATTTTGTTCGATTAGCGTTGGGTTATGACTTTTAAAAATTCTTGTTGGGTATGATCCAAAAGCAAGGAAATTGGGTTTCTTATGAAATGAAGCTAAGAGACGTCGAGCGTGGCTTATTCGCATGGGAACAATTGCTCAACAGGAAAAATCGCAAAGGATTTCTACATCAAATCGTGACGGGAAATGAAAAGTGGATTCACTATGAAAATACGACAACCCGAAGTGTAGGAAGTCATGGGGTAAACCCGGGGATGCCTCTACTTCGATGGCCAAGCCAAACATCCATGGCAAGAAACTAGTGCTGTGCATTTGGTGGGTCAGCTTGTAGTAACCTATTACGAACAACTCCAACACAATCAAACCGTCACCGGAGAACGTTATCAACAACAGCTGATGCAATTGAGCCGAGCATTGAAGATTAAACGTCCAGAATATGCCAAAAGGCACGATAAAATCATTTTTCAGCATGACAACGCTCGGTCACATGTTGCAAAAATCGCAAAGGACACGTTAGTAGCACTGAATTGGGACGTCCTACCCGAACCGCCGTATTCATCAGACATTGCTCCTTCAGATTACCACGTATTCCGGTCGATGACACGTGGTCTGGCTGAGCAGTACTTCACTTCTTACGGGGAATTGAAGAAATTATTTGATTCATGGATCGTCCCAAAAGACGAGCAATTTTTTAGACTGAGTATCCACTTGCTGCCCGAAAGATGGTCAACAGTAGTAAAAAGTGATGGACAATATTTCGAATAACATTATTTGTACCTTTATTTGTACTCGTATTTCTTTCTAAAAAAAACGTCGGAAACTTATTTGTACAACCAATAGTTAAAATATTCATTTTTCTAATCGCGAAATACGGTGAATAATTAAACTAAAACTACATTTTTATTTCAGGAAGAAGAGAAAAATACATGAAATTTTTCCTCTATAATACTTGTTAGATTTTAGGAAAATTATTATAGTAATTTGAAATAATATGTAAACTTCCCCTTCGTACTTAAGCCTCTGGCAGACATAACTGTTAATGTGATATGCAGGTTCGAACTTGTTGGAACCAAATGTGGCAGGTATTTGTCATGATATCATTAGAGCGATCGACTGCGTCAATAATGTAACGATAAAGTTTGTGTGCCCGAGCTATTGTAATGCTCCCAGTGGAGGTTAGAACTTACTTCGTGTTTCGACGCTAAATAAAAAGGTTGCAAGCCTAAAGCTTAGCTAGCAACCTATATCGTGTATATAATATTTTACTTGTTATTTATTTTATTAATATTTTACTTGTTATATATAATATTTTACTTGTTATTTATTTATTTTACTCTATTCTGCTGTAGTTGCGTCTACAGGTTATGCGCCCAGGTCTAACTTGCCTGTGCCAGTGAAGTAGTGTTTGTTTTTTTTATTGAAGAATATAGTTAGTGCCAAGCTGGTATACTATCGCGATAATAGCGCCGCGTCAAACAGTTGTGTGAACAGTGCCGTATTTGTGTAGTTTATTTCCATTCTCAATGAAACGTAATATAGAATTTCTTATCATGACTGATAAAGAAATTTTTGAGCTCACGAAGCTGACTAGAAATAATTATGGCATCTGGAAATTCGGCATCGAATTTTCCTTATACGCAAAGGACCTGATAAGATTCATTGACGGCAGTGGAGTGGAGCAAAATGAAGTGTCAAAAGAAGCAGAATGGAGAAAATGGAAACAGTTATCCTCGCAAGCTGCGGTGATATTGCTGAACTCTGTGAATAGATCTCATCATGCAAATTTACAAAATTGCAGAACGCCGAAGGAAATTTGGAATAAATTACAAGAATTGTATTATTCAGCAGACCATAATGCAAGAGATAACGCCTTGCAGCAATTTTCTGATTTCAAAATCAAAGATGGCGAATCTATTGCTCTACGAAATCCGAACAAACAAAAAATAATCTGATCGCGCGATTATTGAGAGAAGATAAACGCCTAGGCGAAGCAGAATCTGAAACGGAAACTTTAGCTCTTCAGTGGGAAACAATAAAAATGCAACTAAATAACAAGCAGCGCGGAGCAATGAAAACAGCAGATGAAAAATCCAAAGGAAAGAAAAATATTCAGGAGTTGAAAAAACGAACAAAATGTGCTATTTGTAAACAGAAAGGACATTGAGCGTGTGAATTTACGAACAAGCAATGCAGTGATAATCATTAACATCTTCATACATAGCATCGGCAAATATCAGTGATGTAAGTGCGTTTTACTCCAAAACAAGCGATTGTGATGAAGATATCTGGTTAGCCAATTCAGGTGCTAGGATGCACATATCCTTTCAAAAAGAATTTTTCACGGCATTAGATCCCGTTGGAGAAACTCAATTCGTAAAAATAGCGGACGATAAAGTCTTGCTTGCAGCAGGAATAGGTATAGTAATTATTAAAGAGCAAGTGAACGGAAAGCTCGTAGAAAGAAAAATGGAGAACGTGCTTTATGTTTCGGAATTAAGAAGAAATTTGTTTTCGAATGCTTCGATTAATGATAAAAAGTTCTCGTTTCATGCTTATGAAATCTATTGTGAAGTTCGCGATAAAAATGGAGAGCGTACGTCAAGCGGCGTACGGCACAGAGGATTGTTTAAGATGCTGTTTGAAGTTACGATACCAGTGCAGTTGCAATACCGTTGAGTGCAAGAAAAAAAATTACGTCTGTGGCACGATTGCATGAGTCACGTTAATGTACGAGCTTTAATTAATACAAAGAAAGTGCTCAGCGATACAGATTTTGTATTTGAAAAAGACGAGGTATAAGATTTTCAATGCAAGATATGCATTATCGGTAAACAAATGCGGAAACCGCACCCGTCTATAAAAAATGAGAGGAATTTCAAGTCTGGCGAAAAAATTCATACCGATGTATGTGGGCCTATAAACGTAGAATCTCCGCGAGGCACGCGATATTTTCTACTGTTTAACGATGAATGCGCATCATATCGAAAAGTGTTAGACATAAGTCAGAAGTTTTAGAAAAATTTTAAAATTTTCAGAATTTGTTGCGCTCAGATAATGGCCGAGAATACGTCGGGGAAGAATTTCGTAAGCATACAGCCGCAGCAAGCATAATACATGAATTTTGGTCGCCGTATATTCATGAACAGAATGGACGCGCCGAGTGAGAAATGTGTACCATCGTGGAAAATTGCAGAACGATGCTGATCAGTAGTGGAGTTGACGTCAAAGTTTGACCGGAAGCTATTAACACCGCTTACTATGTATTAAACCGAATAGCAATGCCAGGAAATCAGACGAGTCCGTTTGAGCGTTTCCGTCATCTGCGCAAATTCGGTATTGATGCTTATTTAAATATATGAAAAGAGAGGCGTACTAAGCTTTAGCCGAAAAGTAAGCCGCTCGTCTTCGTAGGATATGAGGGTGAGTCCAGAAATTATAGTCTTTGGGATAAAAATTTAGGCAAAATTCACATAAGTAGCGACGTTTACTTTGATGAAAAAAATTATGCTAATGTAGAAGAAAAAGCCGACGTTTATCATTATCATCTCAATTTTAATTTGCAAGATGTGAACACACAACTGACTATATAAATCGTCATGAGGCAACGCGATTTCATAATCAACCGCCCGTACAGGTCAAAACAATATTTCTCAGTAGAAACCGTATTTAAAATGTGTATATATAATATGTACAATATAATATACATACAATATATATTACATATTTCGTATATTTTGGATTTTTCAATTAAATATCGTGAATATTTTCGTAGCAGACGATGGATATTGCCTTTTGATGCAGAAGTGACCATATATATATATATATATATATATATATATATATATATAGTTTCGAGGTTGTTAGTAAAAGAACATGAAAACGTCTAAGCACTGCGGCAGACAGCAATTGATTATTTATTATTCAAGATTATTATTTTTTCTACCATATCCATGGCATTAATCGGAGGGCATATGCTCAGCAATTGGCAACGAACAATGGATATTGTAAAGATAGCTCGATAAGCAGTTTACTTAAGTCATGCCGTAATTAATAAATGACGTTACTGAAACCATAAGTCGAGCTGCGAGCCATGGAAACGGTCCCATTCTGCACGTATAGTCGGTAACTTATTTATGTATTATATTCAGTAATGATGCAAACGACTTTCAAGAAGAGACTAATGAGGAAGTAAAGAAGGTGTTACTTAACGAAACATATTGTATTGCAAAAAAAGAAATTATTCTCGAGTTGAGAAAATGGGGATGCAAAGCATGTGAAAATATGTAGTACAACATATTTCGTATGAATTAGAAACATTAGTAAAGCTAGAGATCAGCAGATGTAATCAAATAGAGAATATGAGTTCGAAAAGCGAAGGCGATATTAAAATAAATTATATCGAAAGTATCACGGTAGAGATGTGAAGTTACAATTTCCTTTAAAGAGAAATGTTTGGAAGGCATTTAACGAAAGACTAGAACTTTATTTTATACATGATTTTCATCAAATGCAGGCGAAAGAAAAAGATAATTTTTGTAAATTCTTTTATAATAGAATTGAAGCAGATCCCTTATTTGTTTACAATTCCAGACGGTATATACAAAATGACTGTAAAAAATTTTTAATAGCTATGACCAACATGGAATTACCATCTTGAATTAAGAATCTGACTTAGATACGGAAATCCTTTGATATTCCATGAACTCTCATGAAGTCCTTGCATATCAAATTTTGTGAAAATATTAGATTAAATTGAAAAAGACTCAAAAACTCATGTATGAATTTCTATTTTGCGTGTAAAAATATATCAATTATATTGTAAACTGTAATCATCAGTGTTTAAAATTTGAATCTAGAATTTTTTCAATTAAATTATTAGGATTCAATCAAATCGTATAGTGCCCTCGATGAAAATTCCTTAATATTATGTAAATTCAATGTATTAGTTGTTTTCAGCCTGGTACTCGATGTCTGATAAGACGCTATGAAGTTCGGATTTTTAAACACATAATTAGAACAATTGAATTGTACTTTCGTCGACTGCCCATATACAAATTAATAAATATTTTTTTATTGGTCTTACAGTCCAATCAATTTAATCTAAAAATAAAATAAAAATTAAAAATAAAAATTAAATTAAAATTATAATGACAGTCAGATTGTCCTTGTTTACAGTCACCCCTGTAGATTAATCTGAAAATAAAATATTAGCTGAAAAAATTCTTTGTTAGTAAAGTGCAGTCTGACAGTCCCTAACACCCTTACCTAATTGAAGACTTGTCTAACCACACCTAGTTGGTCCCACCATATACAGAGCATGAGCTTGGCGCCATGAATATTTGGCTTGGCCGTCGATGATGATGCATGGCCGGGTAGTCCTCATGATTTTCTTCGCTTCGGATTATCATAACGTATCCACTTTTCATCGCCAGTCACGATACGATGCAGAAAACCCTTTCTTTTATGTCGCTGAAGCAGCTGTTCGCAAGTGAAAAAACGCCGTTCGACGTCTCTCAGCTTCAGTTCGTACGGCACCCAATTTCGTTGCTTTTGGATCATTCCCATGGCTTTCAAACGCTTGGAAATGGTTGTTCGGTCAACTCCCAATGCTTCAGCAAGTTCTTCTTGCGTTTGACAAGAATCTTCATCAAGCAAAGTCGCCAATTCTCGATCTTCAAAGATTTGCGGCCGCCCGGAACGCTCCTTGTCTTCCACGTCGAAATCACCGCTTTTGAAGCGTCGAAACCATCCGCGAACACTTGAATCATCGACACAACCTTCTCCATAAGCCTCCTGAAGCAATCGATGCGTCTCGGCAGCAGATTTCTTCAAATTGAACCAATAAAGTGAAACTTCCCGCAAATGACGTCGACTCGGCTCAAATTTCGACATTTTCACGATATCAAAAATTTATGATGCGAAAAAATTTTTAACTAATGTATTAGTATGGAATTGTTTACATATGAATAAGCTTTGATTATGACATATGTAACCATTGAATACTCGCACAGTATTGGTGGCGCCATCTCTTACAAAAAACGGGAAAGACTTATTCACACTCCTAATATTATTAGGAGACAGTTACCCATATAAAAAAAATCAAAACAATGGGTGGTAAGTGTGAAGAGAAAATTACAAAATGTTATTAAGAATTCGTTATATATATATATATATATATATATATATATAATTTATTTAAATAAATGATTAATTAGAACTTTATATAAACTAACAGCTACGCCGGTTCTTTATCTAGATTATATATTAAAATTCTATTACATGGACTATAAATCGCCCTCTTCACATCTCTCTTTAGACGTGCTCTTCTCTCTCTCTCTCTCTCTCTCTCTCTCTCTCTCTCTCTCTCTCTCTCTCTCTCTCTCTCTCTCTCTCTCTCTTTCTCTCTATTCTCTAATTTATTTTGAATTTCCACGCCTTCTTGCACAATTTGCTTTAATCAATAAACTACATCTATACGCCTCTATATAATTCCATATTCACAAATACTCTAATGACGCTGATCGGGAAATCTCGTCAGAAAATAAATTCGGAATGCAGACAATAAAATGAAGTTGCACTGATGTGAAAATTTTCGAACATGACCAGTCTTAACGAAGCCCAAGGGACAAGAGAGCTCGCAAAGCGTGCATTTTCTTTACATTTCTCCTTAAGAAAAGGAAATAGGCGAAAACACATCTCTCCCTTTTTCCCCCATAAATCCTCGCGCCTAATTCTCACCAATCATTCGGAGACAGCATGCCTCGATGTCATAAACAAATACACCGATGGCTCGCTTCTCCTTAAATCTTTCCACACTCACACTGTTAAACAGATATTTATACATAGTAAAAAGAAAATAAACCGCGTGGAAGAGGTCCTCGATGCTCGCAAAAGTTTAGAGTGATGGATACCCGGTCGCATGCTTTAAGTACGTGTAAAACGTATAAAACGTGTGAAATGTGTCGATAGCTCGCGTATAAGATCTTTTAACTATGAGATATGTTGGAATGTTTACAAAAGAGGTGACAATTTTTAATTTATTTACATACAGCTAGAAAATAATTTTATGATTAGTAAGATAAATTATTGTTACTAAGAAAAATTATTTATATTAAAAAAAAATCACTGGATTATTATGTATTCATAAATAATTCACTTAAAAAGCAATATATTATTTCTACGTTTATATCTTGCGATAGTTTTATATATATTTATGTATTTGTTTATTATTTATAATTATGGTTTAATTATTTATTAATACTTATTATTTATTATATACAGGTACCTTTTTCCTAAAGTGAAGTATACAAAAATTTCTTTGACAGCGGATAATTTGAAAAAAAAAATTTAATTTAATTTAATTTTTAATTGTTTATTTATTTGCAAGAATTAATTGTTATAAATTGTTAATTATTCGTTTTAGTTTTCTATCTAATTTATTAGTTAATTTGTTTATTTTCTTGTTGATATTTTGTTATTACCTACCATATTGTTATTTTATTATTTATTATTTAATTTTATTGTTTGTGGTTTAAATTGTGGAATAAAAACGCACTGTTTTAAGGTTCGTAATAAATATAATTTAATGCTATACTACATAAATGCAAGTAATGAATTTATACAGAAAAATTGAAATAGTAAGAGGTTTAATATTATTTTCCTGCCGATCATATTCGGTCGGCGTCCAGACTGTAACTGTCACTGTTCATGCCCCGATCTCAGGGGTGCCCCCCGGATGCGGCGGAACTCCTCTTTCAGGTATAGTTGATCCTAATTAGGCAGATGCTTGGTAGCATTGGTTTTGGCGCTCGGCATGGTGTATAATTAGCAGTGGTTGATCCCCGCTTGTTGGTAATTGTCACGTACGATAATATAATACAACCAATCCTACCCTAAGTGTAATTGTGGAAAATCTTCACATCTGGCGGCCATACATGGAGTGTTTGTCTATTGAAGAAGGGGCAATAATATAAATTCTGCCATTCCTCTCCAAAGTATTCAGTGCTTGAACATATACCGCCCACCTTGAAAGAATATCTTTCTATAACCTTCAAATTAGAATGTATACGAATAATATTTTAAGTATCTCTCATCGTTGTCTCGTTTCTATGATCTTATATTATTCGATTTAAAGTGATTCATTAATGGGTAAAATACAGATTTTGGTCGTGGGTCTTTTAATTTCTCCTCGTGCTGTCCTCACGGTAACTACTCTTGTTAAGCCGTCCTTACCAGGGTGTAATTCAATGATGCGGCCTAGAGGCCACTGCATTGGTGGTGCATTGTCTTCTCTCAGCAATACCATCATACCTGGTTTTAATATAAATGTATTTTGACTGCGCCATTTCTCCCTTTTCTGCAATTGTGGCAAGTATTCTTGATGCCACCGCTGCCAAAAATGCTGTAACATATACTGGATATGTTGAAATTTATTAAGTCTATATGGATTTATTTCACGTAAATCGCTTTGCGGAAGTGCTTTCAGAGAGTCTCCTATTAAAAAGTGTCCAGGAGTTAGTGGTGTAAGATCTTTAGGATCACTGGAAAAGGGGGATAAGGGACGGGAGTTTAAACACGCTTCAACCTGTGTTAATAACGTATAAAATTCTTCGTAAGTGAGCTTGGTTTCGCCGACGACGCGCCTTAGATGATACTTAGCGGATTTCACGGCACTCTCCCAAAGACCGCCAAAGTGCGGGCTGCGCGGCGGTGTTAAATGCCAATTAATGCCTTGGCTTTGTAAAAAATGAAACGAATCTGTTTCACTACTCACAGATTCTAACATTTTCCTTAAGTCATCTAAATCATTTTTTGCGCCTACAAAGTTTGTGCCATTGTCCGAATGAATATTTTTACATATACCGCGCCGTGAAATGAATCTTTTTAAACAATTGAAAAATGCCTCAGTACTTAAGTCACGGGCCAACTCTATGTGTACTGCCTTTGTAGAGAAGCAAACAAAAATACAAATGTAAGTTTTTATATACGTACGGGAACGCGTCCTTTCCTTAATGTAGAAAGGTCCGGCATAATCTACCCCGCAATTGTAGAAAGCGCGCGCGGGTCTTACACGAGAGCAAGGCAAATCTCCCATAAACTGAGATATTCCAGTCGGACGCGTCCGAAAGCAAGTAACACATTCTCGGAGAATTTTTTTTACTGAATTTTTCATCGAGACTATCCAATAGCGTAACCGTAGTGAATATATCACTGCTTGACATCCTGCATGGAGCAATCGATTATGTTCGTGTTTTATTAGCAAATGGGATAACGCGCTGGAAGAGTCTAATATAAAAGGATGTTTTTCATTGTAGGGTATATTCGCATTACTTAACCTGCCGCCCACTCGTAAAAGTTCGTCCTTGTCCATGAATGGCGATAAGTTGCGTAGTTTGCTGGTTTTCGAAACATCCTTATTTCTCATTATAGCTTCTATCTCATTTGAAAAGGATGCCCTTTGCGCACCTCGTAAAATCATCTGTAAAGCGCGGTCAAGTTCGTCAATTGTTAAAGGGTTAGATTTATATATATCTTGAATATCTATTGTCGCTACAACAGCTTTAGTGTGCTTCTTTTTACAGTTATAAATATAACGAAAAACATAAGCTATGGTCCTATGTAGTCTTGTAAATGAGGAAAAACGATCGTAGTCTATGATTTTATGAGCGCCAGCTGGTTCCTTGCGTTGGTTCACTTCCGCGGCTAAGCATTTTAT
The DNA here is from genome assembly GCA_018907035.1 of Sycobia sp. Sy_11. NCBI lineage: Eukaryota > Metazoa > Arthropoda > Insecta > Hymenoptera > Epichrysomallidae > Sycobia > Sycobia sp. Sy_11. Next base: position 799,288 of record JACCIC010000162.1, on the reverse strand, counting down.
ATTTTCTCGTTGTTCCATAGTCTCATGCTGTTTGCTAGCAGCAAGGGGCATTGGCCAGCTGTCCCTTTCTTTCGAAAGCCATGATGGTCCCGCCCACCATAACGTTGCGTTGAGTAATTCTGTTGCGTTAAGGCCACGGGAGATCAAGTCTGCGGGATTCATTGATGATCTCACATGATTCCAATTACCATTTGAAAGTTCTTGTATTTCTGTTACTCGATTTGCCACAAATGTTTTCCAGGTATGGGAAGGCGCCTTTATCCATGCAAGAGTGATAGTAGAATCAGTCCAAAAATGCCATTCTTCCATGGATAAATTACATGCTGAACTTACTTTATGAGCTAATTGTGCAAGTAACAGTGCTCCTGATAGCTCTAATCGCGGTAGAGAGAGCTTCTTCAGAGGAGCCACTTTAGACTTTGCGCATAACAATCGCACTGTGTAAGTGCCGTCGTTATTAATAGAACGACAGTAAATGCACGCTCCGTATGCAGACTCAGAGGCATCGCAGAAGCCGTGAAATTCTACGGAACTTACGTTGGGAGATATCACACATCTATCAATGTCAACCTTATTTATATTTATTAAAGTATCGTATATTCGTTCCCAACTAGTATGCAGATCCTGTGGAATCGATTCATCCCAGTCTAACTTTAAGTTCCATAATCTTTGTAAGATTACCTTTGCTTCAACTATGGCCGGACCGGCCAGACCAAGCGGATCAAAGATTTGAGCTATAATCGAGGTAATCGTACGCTTCGTAAATCTATGTGCTGCAGTGCGGTTCATTTCGTAGGTAAGTTTGTCTCTTTTCGCATCCCACATTAATCCGAGCGTTTTTGCATCCTTATCGCCTTGAATATAAATAGCTTCGTTATTCGTGTGCTCATTATCAGTGAGTATTCGTGAATCGTTGGATGCCCACTTTCTAAGCTCCATTCCAGCAGTTCGCAGAATATCTGTTACATCGGTTTTTAAATTTATCGCGGCCTTTATAGTGTCAGCACCAGTTAGCATGTCGTCGACATAAAAATCGCGAAGTATTACACTACTTGCAGCAGGATATTTGTTTTTAGATGTAAGCCCCAGCTCGCGGAGGCATCGCGTAGCAAGAAAGGCGGCAGATGCTGTGCCATACGTTACCGTTTTTAGTTCATATTCACGAATAGGCAGTGATGGGTTCTCGCGCCATAATATTCGCTGAAATGCGCACTGTTCTTCCCGCACGTCTATCTGACGATACATTTTGGAAATATCGGCCGCAATTACGTATTTATACTGCCGAAATCTTAATATTATTTTCAATAAGTCATCTTGCACCATAGGACCTACGTGCTGCACATCATTAAGAGATAATCCCGAATCTGTTTTTGCTGAACCGTCAAAGACAACTCGTAACTTAGTGGTCTTACTCCCTTCCTTTATTACCGCATGGTGAGGCAGATAAAAATTTGGCTTTAGCTGATTATCTTCACAAATGATTTTCATGTGTCCTAGCTCTTCATATTCTCTTAAGAAACTTACATATGACTGACGAAGTGTAGGCATCTTTGTAAATTTTCGTTCTAATCCGAGGAGACGTTTGACAGCGATGTCCTTGGAGTTGCCAAGTTCCCGAACCCTTTCATTAAATGGAATACTAACGATGAATCGTCCCGTCAAGTCATTTCGCCGAAAAGTTTCACGAAAATGCCGTTCGCTGTAATCGCTTTCGGCGATTTTAGCATTTGTTTCGACAAAATTATTTTCAATCGTCCAAAAACGTTCAAGCTGCTCGTTTAATTGCGCATTTTTTATTAGATTACAGGATAACTTTCCCGCCCTAGTTTGCAGTGGTATATTACCCGCGAGTATCCATCCTAGTAGTGTTTTTTGAAAGGTTGGTTGATGATTCTCGACCCTTATTTGTCCGACGGCAAGCAACTCATAAAACAAAGACGCTCCTATTAAAAGATCGATGCGCTGCGGGAGGCTGAAGTTAGGATCAGCTAACGTAATGCCTTCCGGTATTTTTATGACATTTTTACAAATGAGCACGTCAGGTATCCGTTCATTAATTTTGTCCACTATGAGGCATGTTAATTTTGTAGAAAATGTATTCACACGCGATTGCATTTGCACCGTTGTTTTTTCACAAACTCTTTTTATACCATTTCCTATGCCTGATATATCAATTTCCGATTTAATGCGGTGAAGTCCTAAGCGCTTACTCATTGAACTCGTAATAATGTGCGGTTGTGAGCAAGAGTCCAATAAGGCTCGGCATTCATGCCTCATACCCTTCCGATCGAGTAAGTATACGCTTGCCGTCGGTAGAAGAACATACGGTTCCTTGCGCTCCAGTTCTTGCGCCGCAAGATAAGTATTCTTCAGGTTCGACGAACAAGCAGGCTCCGCGTCGGGAGAAGCATAGATAACTGTCTCTGAGTTTTGTGGGCGTGTCTCGGTTGGTTCCAAGTGAAGGAGTGTATGGTGTCTTTTTCTGCACTTACGACAGGTACCAGCCTTGCAGTCCATGTTTCTGTGTCCACTCGATAGGCAGTTGAAGCAAACCTTTAGATTAAATGCTTTGGACACGCGTTCAGAAGGCGAAAGACGCTTAAAATCCTCACATGCATACAATCCGTGATTATCCTTGCAAAGTACACAATGCTTTCGCTCATTTACCGCATAAGCCTTTAGGTCAGAGTTTTTGGAGCCTTTCGGTTTTGCCACTAACTTACCTTGCCGTTCATCATTTATGTTTATTTTATCCATCCTTGTTTTCTCCAAAATCTTGCAATAGTCTTCTAAATACTTGGTCATTTTTTCTAATGTTGGTTTACCTGATAAATTTGATAAGTGTTTTTCCCAGTCAGTTTTTATTTTCGCGTTCAACCTCATTCCTAGCATATACATGATTAAGGTGTCCCAGTATTCTGTTTTTTCGTCGAAAGCCTTTAATGCATGCAAATGATTATTGGTAGTATCTATTAGCTGTCGAAGTTCTGACGGGGAATCACGCGGCACGTTTGGTAATTCGAAGAGCCCGTTCACGTGATGGTGTATTAAAGTCCTACTATCCTCATATCTTTCTTTTAATCTTTGCCAAGCCACATCGTAATTTGCCTCACTTATTCCAAGAGTTTCGATTGTACGCGCTGCGATCCCGCCAATAGATGCATTTAGGTAATGGAATTTTTGTATTTTGCTGAGCGTTGCGTTTTCATGAATAAGCGCTTGAAATGTATCCCGAAAACGTAGCCATTCACCGTAGGCTCCAGAAAATTTGGGTAATTGTATTTTCGGTAGCTGAATACCTAGCGAAGGCTTGTGCTCTGAAGGTGAAGAAGCATACGCGATGTTTGAATTAGACGCACGCAGCTCTATAGCGTTAGAATCCGTGACAGCCTTAGCGGCTGCGATCAAAGTTTTTGCTCGTGTTGTTATCAGAAAATAATGTTCCTCGAATTGTTCGCGTTCTTGTGATTGAAGAAAATCTGTTGTGGTGTCGACGTTCATCATTTCTATTTCGGTTTGAATTTCGTCAAATGTCTCATATAACGGTTCCGCCTTTACTAACCTAGCTTCTAAAATTGAGATATCGACGTCGTCAGTTATGGAATTTACGAAGTTCGCAAAACGCGTGAGTTTAGCTTTAATGTGAGCGCGCCTTTTCTTTAAAATATCCATTTCAACTCTTACGTAAAACTGTGAAGTCGTGCAGGAAAGGAAATTAAGGATTATTGGAGACTTACTCTGAGTAGTAGTGCTGTATATTCAGTTCGCTGATACAGAAGTCACTATTTTCACTGTATCTCATGGATTATATGTAACGCTTAGTCTTAACTCATGTTCCAAGCATCTTGAAGATTATGTACGCCATCCTAGTTTCTTATATAGTTCTCTCCCGTCCTCGAATACAGAAGGTTCATTAGCACTACTGACCTTTATAAATCATAACACACACTCAAAAATGTTTATGCACAGCAAAATTATGGTTCATAACACACTACACTATAGTCCGTTACAATTGCTTCTTGAGAGTTCGTTCACAAACACTTCTTACTATTGTCCGTATGCACGCACTATTCGTATGTATAGTCACTTGAATTATATTCGCTATAGGGCACAAGTCGTTATAATTCCCTGACAGTTCTATTGCGCAAATCGTAATAGTTCAAGTCATTACAAACCAAGTTCTATATCCGGCTCGAAGGACCAATGTTTGTGGTTTAAATTGTGGAATAAAAACGCACTGTTTTAAGGTTCGTAATAAATATAATTTAATGCTATACTACATAAATGCAAGTAATGAATTTATACAGAAAAATTGAAATAGTAAGAGGTTTAATATTATTTTCCTGCCGATCATATTCGGTCGGCGTCCAGACTGTAACTGTCACTGTTCATGCCCCGATCTCAGGGGTGCCCCCCGGATGCGGCGGAACTCCTCTTTCAGGTATAGTTGATCCTAATTAGGCAGATGCTTGGTAGCATTGGTTTTGGCGCTCGGCATGGTGTATAATTAGCAGTGGTTGATCCCCGCTTGTTGGTAATTGTCACGTACGATAATATAATACAACCAATCCTACCCTAAGTGTAATTGTGGAAAATCTTCACATCTGGCGGCCATACATGGAGTGTTTGTCTATTGAAGAAGGGGCAATAATATAAATTCTGCCATTCCTCTCCAAAGTATTCAGTGCTTGAACATTTATTATTTTATTTTTTAATTCATTGTTATTTTGTAATTATCCATAATTTATACTGCTATTTCCTTTGTGGTGATTATTTTTAATTGTTAGATCTGAAAATTCTTTTTCTCCTCCCTTTTTTTGAAAAATACCACAAAAGGTGAAATTAAAAGAAAAAATAAGAATTATTATTAAAATTTGAATTAATAAACTAATAATAAGAATTATAAAATATAAAGATATATAAAATCGAAAAAAGGAAAAAGTCATAGGGAGCAAAATCTGGCGAATACGATGGCTGAGCGATAACTTTCATTTCGTATTTGGCCAAAAAATCAGACACAATCATGCTGGAATGTGCCGGCGCATTATCGTAGTGAAAATACCATGAATTGTCTGTCCACAAATCCGATCGTTTATGACGATTTGCTTCACGTAGATGCCTCAAAATGGCCATGTAGTACTCCTTATTGAACGTTTGCGTTACGACCCCAGCTACGTTTTGAAGCATCGCTTTTGCGACGTCTACTCCACGTTGTTTTTGCAAAAAATTCAGATGTTTTGCAACAAGTCTAGCATTGACACACTTCATATGCAAAACATTAACCAAAATATGTTAAATCGATCCATAAACGTTCAGAGCCTCTGCTATCTCGCTGATGTCAACACGACGATTTTGGAGCACCATTTCCTCAACTTTTTCGATGTTATCGTCGTTAACAGAGGTGGATGGGCGACTTCCAAGAAACCAAGTTCTCGTTTTCACGACCTTCACTGAATGCTTTGTACCACTCAAATACTTGGGTTCGCGATAAAGTAGACACCCAACACACCGTTATTCCATTAGAAACGCAATTTCAAGCAAAGTCGTTAATCAAATTTTTTTTCCATAGTCAATATCACCAAACAAACTTTTTGCGTCGGAAACAAATAGCTGGCATGGTAAACGCACTAATGGAGATATGGCGCTCCAATTTCACACGAATATCAAGAAAGATTGTACCAATATAAGAAAAAGAAATTGCACTGATTCAGTTTACGCGCGCAGTTTTAATGCAGTAGCCCGGTGTAAATTTCATCATATTATTCTAGTTGGTTTACTTAATTGTATTTTAAAATCCTACATGTTCATATTAGTATGGTGGTGATTATTATTCAGTGCTGATAACCTCCTATTAAGGAACATATCTCTTCTATTTGCCACATTTATCGTTTATTTATTAATTAATTATTAAATATTTAAGAATTTTTTATATTAATTATTTCTACAAAAATATGTACTCATTTGCTTCAGTATTTCTGTCATCTTCTAAATTTCAACCTGAGTAAAATTTCTATTGAGAGACGCTTGCTATTCAGTTACAGATACGTTGCATGTTGTTGATAAAAAATGCTAATTAATTCATCTTCTGAAAATTAGTAATTTGGCTTAAAAGTTTGCAGATTTTATTTCAACCATTGTACTGAATATTTCCAACTGGAAGTATTTTTCAGAATTGAAAAAATTCCTTTCCTTCATATACGAGGGTGGTTCAATAAGTAGCCGTTGCAGAAATGAAGACGGGTAATACGGAAGGTGTGGCAGCAATTGATAATTCTTCTTTGGATCAAATTCACCGCAAAAAATCCATTGTTTTGATTGTTGCTTAGTTTTCGTGTGTAATGATGAATCCAGGTTTCATCAACGGTGACAACACGAAGTAAAAAGTCCTTCAGATCTCGCTTAAATTGTTCCAAACGCTGCTTCACTGTTGACTTTTAACAGCGACTGTTAACAGCTGCTTCCGCTTGTTGCCTTCGGTGAGCAATCGCAGCACCCATCGGGCCGACAATTTTTTCATAGCCAACTAATCATGTAAAATATTATTACCAATCTTTCCTAAGGAACGTCCTCTGTCTTTAAACGTGGGTACTTATTGAACGCCCTCGTACTTTTGGCACTTTCAATTTTTTACAGGTCACAGCAATCTTTGATAGGTATAGGTTATTGCTGTATTTATAGCTAGAACAGTCTATCTTGTCTTGATAAAAAAAGGAGAAAACAGAATTACATCTGTTCTCTATATAAGATTTCTCTTCTCTTTTTTGTGTGTCAAACAGCTGCTAGCATTGAAGGCGAATATCAATGCGAGGGTCTATATGGGTTATAGGGGTATTGTCACTGGACTTATTCTCCCATAGGTATTCTTCTTAAAAATTACACATTTTAATTAAACCTTTTGGAATTAATTTCCACCATTACCATGGATGTTCCCGATTTATAGCAATTTTGAGAATTGAAAGATTCCAATTTTTTCTATGGCAAAAGGGTTTGATATGTAGACTGCTATTTATATTTTGAGCCTAATAATAAAAAGACAGTAGTTTAATATTGAAAATGGTTTTATTGTTTTTTGAAGTGTTCTCCATGATGATCAATAAACTTTTGCATGCGTTCGAACCAATTTTCGTAACACTCCTTCCACTCCGATTGAGGTAGCTCCGAAATATGGTTTTTGAATGCACTAACGGCTTCTTCATGTGCGGATTATTTTTGAGGTGCAATTTATTTTTGGTGTGCGAGAATAAAAAGAAGTTATTTGGTTTTAAAATCAGGGATATAAGGCCAATGACCCATAAACGCCATGTTGTCGCTTGTCAAAAATTCGTTTGTTTGAACAGATGTGTGAGAGCTCACATGAAGAATAATCTTTCGTTGCCGGTTGTTTTTTCGTATGTCACAAAGCAGTTTTGGCAAACAAACGGTTATGTATCGTTCAGAATTCCTCGTTCTACGTTGCTCTAACAGCACGACTGCCACATGTACAGTTATTCCAAAGAAACTGGCGATTATTTTGCTTCGAGGAGCTTTGAGCACGAATCACTTTTGTCGAATTGACAACCGTCTTGGACAATCGATACAGTGGATTGCTGTTTTTTTCAGGCTCATAGACATAGATCCAAAATTCGTCACCATTAGTTTTTGAATTTTCAAGTTACTGTAGATAACATAAATTATAATTAAATGATAAGATGGTCTAAACAAGGTTATGGTTAGAAAGGTCAAACTTTCAACTGGGCGCATAAGATGGCACCTGAAAACACTTGGTTCACCAAAGCTGAAAATATCAATAGCAATCCTCGTACATATCTATCCCAATTTGTATAGGGGCTAGTAACTATGGACATATACAGCCAGTATCTTAGATGTGCATACAAAGGGGTTGAAGAAAAGGGGATATAATTACATATTGTTTTAGGTTTATGGGAAGAATTAAATCATTTTTCTCAATCGGAGCATAGTAGGTAAGACAACAAATTGAACTACAATACGAATATAAAAAATTATATCATATATGATCTTTAAAATATAACTGTATTCCGCATTAAATGTTCCTACAGCATCAAAAGCAGTAATTCCAACATTTTTAATTCAGAATGTAAATATTATGAAATCATTATCTAACCGGTTATATTATAATTTTCAATAGCATCCTCGGTGTAGCCAACTATACAGCTTGTAAGTAAACCATTTTTCAGTTAATCTAGATAAATTGGAAGATGTTTTTTTAAAGTTGGAGAAAGTTGTAGATAAATACAATTACAGAGAGAACCAATACAGATTAAATGAATTTAAAAGAGGCCATGAATTTCCTCTATCGCTACGTATATCAATAGTGCACGAGTGGTGCACTCTAAAATGAGTCATGGCAGATCTCATAGGACTTTGAATTTCATTTTGGAATTTTTCCACGATATTCTTGAAGTAATAAACTAATTTTTTATGCAAAAAAATGAAGATGTTGAAAATAATTCACGTTCAGGTCGCTCTTCTACAGAAAATTTTGTGAGGCTTTTGATCATATAATAATTCATACATACATAATCTTGTTTTTAATTAAATAGTATTTGACAAAATTTCAATTATTATGAATAATATTCAATATATTGACCTATTTTAAATCTTTTACGCGTATAGTTAATTATTTGGCATGTATATTTTTCATTTTTAATCACGATTTATAAGCAATATTGCAATAATTTCACACATACCTTTCAAAAAAGTATCTTCCCGTTCTTTTTTACGATATTTATAATTTATTGTAAAACATTAAAGCTAATCTTGTCTCACAGTCTACTCATACAGCAAATCAACAATTAATTGGATATATACTTATACGTTTACATATTCATAAAAATGTCTGTCAGATCTGTTTACAACTTGAATCAAATAGTTGAAGATATTAATGCGACTAGGTGGGTATGTTAGCAACCCTCTTGAATAAAGCTAGAATGATATATAGCTATCTTCAGGCAATTTTCTTAGAAATTTATTAAAATATTTTCACTAAATATATAATTCTTTTAGTAAATGATTTTAACAAATTATCATTTTACAGCATTTGTTTTAGGATTGAAAGAAGTTCGTATTCAAACTCCTATTGCAGTAAGAAAAGGTGAGAACACCAAGTTGTACTGTTGGTATGATACAGAAGGTGATCCATTGTATATTGTAAAATGGTATAAATCTGGACATGAATTCTATAGATATGTTCCTCAAGAGAATCCTGCAAGTAAATCATTCCCACTTGGAAACTTGCAAATCCAGGTAAACTATTTGAATAATCTATTTTTATTATCAGTACAGTCCTCAGCAACTTCTGTTATGATAATTAGAGAATTCTCCAAAGATATTTTCTTCAGTTTTTCAACGTTTTCGTCAGTTGTTGTTAGCATGTATTTGATATAAACCTTTTTCATTAGATTAAAAATGGATTCATATAACAATAAAATTAAGTCGCAACAGAATATTTAACGATTAAACTTATGAAAGTCATAGATAAGGTCTGTATTGAGAAAAGTATACAAAAGACACACGCAGGTTCGTAAACAATCAGAGCAAAGGTAAAAATGTGCACTGCGCTTTCACGTGCACAATGGTAATCTACACGCATGTTTTATGAGCTCCAAATACAGGAAACCCCGAACGATTACGCTATCAGATGTACAACTTTGTTTCCGCCGTTTTTTTCGACTTTCGAGGTTTTATTGTAAAAAACTGGTTATACATTTAGAATTTAAAGTATTGTCCATCGCTGGTCACTACTTTCTCCCATCTTTCGGACAACATACAAATCCCGCGTTGAAAAAATTGGTCATCTTTTGAAGCACTCAACGAATTGATCCAATTTTTTATTTCTTCATAAGATCGGAAGTACTGGTCAGCCAGGCCGTTTGCCATTCATCGAAACAAGTGATAGTCTGAGAAAGCAATGTCTGGAAAATACGGCGAGTCGGTTAGTACTTCCTATTTCAACGACTCCAAGTATGTCTTGATCACTTTCGCAACATGGGGTCGAGCATTGTCATGCTGTAAAATCACCTTTTCATCTCTATCGTGGTATTGCGGCCGTTGGTCTTTCAATGCTCGGTTCAAATGCATTAATTGCGTTCGATAACGATCGCCATGGTTTCAGTCGATTTTTACGACCCATAATACACTACGCCGAGCTGGTCCGACCAAATAATGGTCATGACCTTGGAAACGTGAAAATTATTTTTGGCTGTCGACATGGAAACATGGTCGGGATATCCTCATGATTTTCTACGCTTGAGATTATCGTAATGAACCCATTTTTCGTCCCCAGTCACAATGTGATGCAAAAATTCCTTCTGTCTTTGTCTTGCAAACAGCTGTTCACAATCAAGCAAACGCCGTTCAACATCTCTCGGCTTCATCTCGTAAGGCAGCCAATTTCGTTGTTCATGAGTCATTCCCATGAACTTCAGGCATTTGAAAATGGATTGTTGCATCACTCCCAATGCTCCAGCCAATTCTTTTTGCGTTTGACTCGAGCCTCGATCAAGTAATACCTCCAATTCTGCATTTTCGGAAACCTTCTCTCTTACACCGCCATGCTGCTCTTTGTGAAAATCACCGTTCTCGAAGCGTTGAAACTACTCTCCGCACGATCTTTCACTTATAGCGGCCTCACCATAGGTATGTGGGAGCATTCGGTTAGCCTCAGATTTGGTTTGCCGCAGATTTCTTCATATTAAAGCAAAAAAGTAAATACTCCCGCCAATGACGAGAATTTGGCGCGTAAAGTGACATGTCTAATCGAGAATAACTTTATGAGGTAGATATAAGTATTTGGCTAATATTTGTATGACGTTATATTGATAAATACCTTAGCTTATTGTATGACATCTACGATCTATTTATTTTGACTACCACTTACCGCTACAGCGATCTATTGCAAAACGCTGGAAACAAAGTTGCATACATAATAGAAATATAAACTGTGATGATGTTCATTAATACCAAGACCACAAAAATTCTGCATAATTTACTAATAAATCTTTCATGTTATTATAACTTTCTAATCTAAGCCGGGATTTGAAATATTTAAATATTTGAAAGTGTATTTTTCAAAAATATACATTTACTCCGTATAGAGATAAATGGGTCTGATAAGAGGAGACTCAAACCCAAAGAGCGAGTAAACCGTCAACTGAATATATTACTTACCTTCTTTCAATGTTCAGTCGGTTCAATCAGCCTCCCCTCGGGACAAAGGAATGTCATAGGCTTCTGCACAAAGCGCGCTCTGAACTCAAGCGAAAGATTCCAGAGAAATCATTTAATACAATTAATGGTTTTCTCAAACTAGCTAGCGAGGTCGCATTCGCCTTAGATTGTAGCATTCGAAGTGAGACTGTATCGTAAGAGAAGTGCGATTGTATCGCACTTCTCTTTCGCTGAATAAGGCGATACTACACGAAGTTTCGTACAAATGCCAAACTCTAATCGATAGAAAATCAAAGGAGCTACGTTCCACGGGAAGTTCAAGGGGTGAGGACAAGAGATGAGATTCGATCCTTGATTGATATAAGTATATGAAGCATCAGCTCGAATAGAGTTGAAATTCGAGTAATTTAGAATCTCTCGCCGTTCATCAAGATCTCAGTGTGATAGAGGATCGAAAACAGCAGAAGAACCAAGATGGTTCAAGAAACCGAACCGTCAACCGAACAGGCGAAATTAGACATCTTCTAAATGACATCAAACAGAAATACCACTCCGGAGCATTCTAAGAAGACTTTGGGGGACCTTTTCTCAGACAAAAGGAAGCTGCAATCGTCAAGATACTAAGAAAGTTGCAATCTGCTAGGTGTATTTCAACCTTATATCTCAACAGTGCGTACCATCAAATACCACTTCAATCAAAACTCAAACCTATTACAGCATTTGCGGTACCTGGAATGGGAATATTTCAGTTCATCAGAATACCTTTCAGTCTATCCAACGCTGGAAAATCATTCCAGCGACTGAGATACTGAATAATCCGACCAGACCTGGAGCAGAACGCTTTCTCATACCTTGATGATATTATCACTGCGACAGAAACGTTCAAAGAATACCTGGATTGGATACTTGTGTTCTAGCTCGAGTAAGTGAAGGTAAATACACGATGAGTCGAGAAAATATCGTCTTGAAATACTGAAGTTAACTATTTAGGCGTTCTCATTAATTCTGAGGGATTCCGTCTCACATCCCAAAAAGATTAAACCAGTTATGTGATACACGGATCTGAAAAACATAAAGCAACATAAAGGCGTTTCCTCAGTATGGCATCGTGGTATAGAAAAAATTCTATTTTTTTTATTTGTTATAGTTGTTATTATATTATCTTTGCGTTATTTTACTTTTCCTTGCCGATCCTATTTTCGTCTACCTTCTTCCCTTGGTTATCACGCAGAGTTGTGGAAGCCGTAACGTATGCAAAGTCTGAAAGGGGGTATAAGACATATCAAACGAGATTATCTGTGCGTGTTAATCTCAGATGTGTATGAGTACATAAAAATTTCGGAAACAAGAAAAATAACGAGAGAGAAAAATACCTTTGAATAGGAGAAAAAGATTTAGTGTAGTAGAAGAATACAGATATAAAAATTTCTTAACAAACGTGCAAGAGCTCGAATATACTTTAGAAATCTTATTTTATTATTCGGCTGTCGATATCCATTATTTTATCAATCTTCGGTATAGACTAAATTTTATGCTCTTAGTAATATATTGGATATACGTTTTAAATATATCCGCGAATTCGGAATGTCCGAATTCAAGAAAATATTTTCAATAGTTCAAGTGAGACGTGGAAGACGTGATTATCCATCATCGTTGGGTTGTAGATGTTCATCGTCGTAGCAGCCCGACCTTGTTGAATTCTTATATGATAGTTGAATAGTATATTATAGTAATTAGAAATAATTATTAAATAGATTGCGGTGCGTACCTGTTCCGCGGAAGAATCATTTCCTAAATGGTCCGTAAAATGGTGTTTCTGTACTTTATTCACGACACCACTTTTCGCGAATACGTTCCCTTGTGTCACCGTGTGTGCAGAATACGAGCATTAGTAAATCTCAGGTGCAGCTAGATAGGTTTATAAACTAATAATTATTATAATTATTAATAATTAATAAATTTATTTATTCATAATAAAAATAATTTGCAAGAATTTATTATAAAATATACTGGGTATTGAAGTTTATGAAAAGATGGCGTCATATTTGTAGGTTTTGTATCTGTTAACAACTTTGCAGCATTATATTTGATTATTTCTTTCGGTATCGTTTTATTGATCAAAATCATGACAATTTTCAGACAAATAAACATTATTTGCAAGAAGCGCGGCTTTTATTCTTTAAGATGAGGAACAGTGCGGCTGCGGCTTGATTTCAGAAATGTATGGGGCAGAATATATTGGTGAATCGATGTACTGCGAGTGGTTCAAACGGTACCAAAGTGATGATTTTGAAATTAAGACAAGAATCGCTCCGGAAAACCGAAAGTTTTGAAGACGAACAATTAGATGCTTTCCTAGAAGAGAATTCATGTCAGTTTCAAAAAGAACTTGCTGTTCCATTGCGCATCAATCAATAAACTATTTCTGTGCGCCTAAAACATTGGGATTAATTCAACATGTTGAAAAATGGGTGCTGCACGAATTTGAACGAAGAGACGACGAACAGCGATTTTGCAAATTTTAAAAGTTGCTGTAGCTATATGAAAATAAACCAGTTTTACATCGTATTATTACTCGTGATAAAAGATAGACTTATTATAATAATCACAAAGACAGAAAATAATATTCATGTAAGTAACGTCATACTCTGCATATTGTAAGATAAAAAGTGTATGGTATACTTCGAAATGTTTAAAGTGGTTAAACCATTAAAGGAGCATTATCTCGAACCTAACCTAAGTGGATTATGATAATCCTAAATGCAGGAAAGTGTTTACAAAGCCTGGCGAGCCCGTCCAATCGACGCCAAAATGAAATATTCACAAAATAAGGTCATGCATATGGTGGGATCAAAATGGTGTTCTATCCTACGAATTGCTTTCGAATGGTGAAGCCGTCAAAAGAACATTGTATCGAATCCAACATATTCGTTTCAAGCTAGCATAACAGGAAAAATATATGATGAACGGCAAGAATATATGATCAGACATTACTCCGTCTTTTTTCATCACAATAACGCTCGGCTACATATTGCAGCTTCGGTCGAAATCTATTTGAAAAATAGTGAATGGGAAATTTAATCAATGCACAACACTCTTCAATTGATATTTGCAAAATCACCTTATTATTTAAACACATTTTATATATATATATATATATATATATATATATATATATAAATATTTTGCTAAATAGTTTACTAAAATCATGACAGTAAGACTGTCCTTGTTTATTATCACTCCCAAATAATCTGAAATAAAACTTATTACTAAAAATAAATTAGATTAAAAATTAAAAATAATAAAAATAATAAACTATACTCCATGTTAGTGAAGGACCATCTGACTGCCCTCACTATCTTATTTTCTTCTTTGTTGTCCGAAGTTTTTAACCGTGACGTTTTTTTATTATTTTAGATTTTTCGCGGGTGATAATAAATATGGACAGACTAACTGTAATTATTTCCCTTAATACATTATATTATAAGGACTGTAAAATAGATAAAAATATTTATTAATAAAGTAAATAAATAATATAAAAATTTATATACTTCAAAGGTAATGATTGTTGATTTGTTAGTGATAAATCTGACCACCAGAGATCGTATCAACGATTTTAATTTACAATAAAAGCTATGCGTTATATATATATATATATATATTATAATTTCAGCAAAATACATTTTTCTATTTTTAGCAAGCGCAAATTAAACTCATAATAAAATTGATATTTTATTTATTATTATTATATTTTTATCTCGATGTACAACTTTTGTGAGGTTTTACACATTTCCCATTATTAAAATAAAATATATTTTCACTGTCTTACAAAGTGAACTTAATCTACTTACAACCACTGCACATTTGTCCAGGATTCATTCTGTAAAGTGGGAAAAACTTATTGCCAAACCCAGTGGGATAAATGCCGATTAGGAAAACACGATCCGGATATATTGAAACTGCTTCAATATCACATATATCAGTCTTACACTTTCCGCCAGCATTGTTGTGTGTTAAAACATATCTTCGCGATAGACAGGGTATCAGCATTCGCGCGGTCCTTCATCGAAGTGGTGGCCGCGACGACTGCTGCTTGATCACCTACGGTGAACTCTCATCATTCGACCAGTGTGTCGATTAGTCCACAAATATATAATAAATAAAATAATTAAATATATATATATATATATATATATATATATATATATATATATATATATATATATATGATAATTGATTGTAATTTTATATCATTTTTATCCGTCAATATTCTTTGACTTATTAAAAAAATTAAATCAATTATTGTGTCTATAAAATAGATAATAAATTTTAAATGCTTAGGTCCCGGATCTGAATTTAACTTTTCAGTTAAACTTCTTTCAACTTCAAAAAAACTGTTTTTTTTTTTAAAAATTTAGTTTTTTCTACGATACTTAAATGACAGAAAACACCTAAGGTATATATACTTTTAGCACGCAAATCAGTGATTTGTTCCTTATCAGTTATATTCGTAGTTTGATGCATATGTTATGTGATTTTATTGTTTAATAAAAGAAATTTCGTATCAAATTTAGGAATCAGAGAGTAACGCTACTCAAGTCGCTTTGATGAACGTTGATGCTGATGCTGCTGGATCCTTTAGTTGTGAAGTATCAGCTGATGCACCTTCATTTCAAACAGCGGTTGTATCCGGTACTATGAATGTAGTCGGTATGTTGATAAAACTGTATAAGATAACAAAATACTAAATAACATAGTTTTAAAATATTTCATTTAATAATACAATAAACTTAATAAATATTTTTATTGTCTTTATACAATAATATAATATTGTTTATAATCACCTTTCCGATAGAACAGAATCACATCTATCATAATGAGTTGCAAAAAAGGTATTTATGATGTTCTGCAGTTGCCAGAGATATGGTGATACTGTCATGTGCTCCATGCTTCCCTGCAACTACCCTGTTCCGTAGAATTAAGAGTATAATCGACGCGAGATGATGTTCCTCGTAATCGATCTCATTGCGATGATTCACCGACGGCGGCGGCACGAGCGAGCTCTGGCTATAGCGGTCGGTGATCAAGGGAGAAGGGGGCGCGCGATTAGATTAAGATTTTACATAGAATAGTTAGAGTACAGCCGAAGTGGTCTAAGGGCTCGCGATAGCTACTTAAAACCGCACTTGTACGAATCACTATAATATTTAGCAATATTTGTATCGTGAGGTATATTTCGCTGACGACGTGTCATACGTAGTGTGAATCCTCGGGTGCCGTTAAAATTCCGGTATTGGTGTGTTATTGAGCGATTTCGGTCTAGAGTGGTTTGCACAACGAGAGACGCATCTCGCGAAAGCCTCAACCTTCTGTATAAGGTTTATGGCTTCTGTACAAGCCTGATTTATTTGGCCTTTTTGTATAACACGAAAATGTAATAACGACCTTTTGTATAAGGTATCTAGTGCGACCTCGGGGAAAAGTGTTGAATAGTTGCATCGCCTTAGTACTTCTTTCTTGTCTGCGTTTATACAACGTGCGTTCATAATTTGTAATTCCCCCTCCCCTTTTCTGGAGGTTTTTATACCTGTTCACAGGCTTTTCCTCCGAGCAACAAATGACAAGTTCCCCTCTTAGTTCAAATAAACGCCTTTTTTATTTAACCTAACAGCCTGTGAAAAGACAACTGAACCTCGCAATAATCAGCGGGCGAATCCGTCATGGACAGCTCGCCATTTTACAACCGTGTATCCTAGACCCCATAGGTCCCTGCCCAGGTTCTCATACTGTACCTTCCAACATCTGCGATTGTTGGCCAAGTGTCTTACAGCAGAGATCTCTCCGTTTGTCGTTCGGCACTACTATTAGATGCGTAAAAAAGGGCTTGACGTTGCTCTACTAGTGTACGGGCCAGCCTCAGAATCGACGTGCCGCGACTTGTTCAAACGGTTCAAAAGTGGCGATTTTAAATTTGAAGGTAATTGCTGAATGAAGTGTCAAATTTATTCAAGAAGAACTTGCTGCATCAGTGGACGTTACATAACAAGCCGTTTCCCTAAGTTAAAAAGCCTTGAGGTTTATTTAAAATGTTGGAAACTGGGTGCCGTATGAAATGAAGCCAAGAGACATCAGACGGCAATTTTGCGTCTCCGAAATATTACTGTAGCTGTATAAAAATGAACTATTTTTGCATTGTATTGTCACTCTTGCTGAAAAATTGATTTATTATGATAATCCCAAACATAGAAACTAATATTCATGTAAATAAGGTCATACTCTGCATATAGTGGGATAAAAAGTGTATCGTCTACTTCGAACTGCTTACGAATGGTTCAACCATTACAGGATAATTATATCGAACTTATTGTATTCGCTTGAAGTGAGCATCACAGAAATAATCACCACAATATTAGACCCGGCAAGAGTCCATTGTTTTTCATTGCGATAACGGTCGTCCAAATGTTGCGACTGCAGTCAAAAATTATTTGAAGAAGAGTGGATGAAAAATATTGTTTCACCCGTTTTACAATTCAGTCTTGACATCATCTGACTACCACTTGTTTCGATCAATGTAGAACGCTTTTACGGTAATCCACTTTAGTTTAGTAGAGGGAATCAAAAATTTGGTCTATATATTTTTGGGCTCGAAAGACGAGAAAGTTTTTTGGAATAGAATTCAAAAATTGCCAGAAAGATGCGAAAAAGTTATAGGTCTCTGTGAACGATATTTTGAATAAAGGTCACGTAACCATGTTTTCGTAATAAAATTTCACATTTTTTAAAAAAACGCTGGAAACTTACTTGTACACGTAATAATAAATAAATTACATATTATAAGTTATAATTATATAGAGTCTTTGTTTATTTTAATTTTATTTTGCTTATTTTTTAATATTAGTTTTAATACCTCAGATTATATGAGCGCCTACAGGCACGGTCTAACTGTCCTTAATTATAATATACTTTTAATTATAATTTTAATTATAATTCTTTTATTAAGATTGTAAGGTCGAGAAACATCGTTGTGAGTTTAGGTTACAGTAGTCGACATATGTACATTATGTATTATTCAGTTATTCAATGATTGTTTTTTTATTCAATGATTTAATGATTCAAAAATAATCTCAGCCCCTGTTAAGTAGCTCAACCAACATTTCTATATAGTTATAATTATACGAATTTTCCAATTCAATTTAACCAATTGTGAGTTCAATGAATTTAAAAACGCTGAAATTGATATAGAGGTAATGGAACAATTTATCATTAATAAAAAAATAAAATGGTATTTGGATCATTCAAGTGCAATATACATGGGCGCAATATGAGAAAGATTCTTTATAATTGGAAGCCTTTGGGATTTCGAAGCCTTTTGAATTGTCATTTTATAGGATCATCTAAATTTATGATTAAAGTAGCAGTGAAGATTAACTCAATTGTTTTGTCAATCGCTTTCGAGAAAGACGGATCACAGAATTTTACGAAAGCAAAAAGCTAGGAAAAAATAAACCGCATTAGTTTATTAAAATTTTCCTTATAATTGATTCAGAATGGCCATGAAACTATTGCCAAAAACTTCACATGCATAAAATCGGGAGCCAAAGCTCATGAAAGAGTAGTCGAAATAGTATGATTGATAATTTTGTACGTCAGATTCGAAAACTTATAAAGCTATTAGGTATGACAAAATATACAACATTTGCAAAATTAAAAATTAAAATAATTTTATACGGACATGCGGAATGTGAAGAATGAAATCTATTGTCAGATCCAAAGTCGTGTCTTTTTCTTTTTTCCTAAGTCATCAGAAATCAAGACGAAACCAGAACAGAAAGCATTTCCAACGGGAAAATTCGCATTCATAAAGAATAACACAAATTAATTAACTACAACGACGATTCGGGCTAAATAAAGAAGCATATAAAGAAGAAATAAATATATGCGAAATAATTGTGAAAATATAAAACGGAAAACTAAATATCATAAACAGTAAAATGTTATACTACTTAATGAACAATATAGAAAAAAAAAACAAATAGTCATAGGACACACAGTATTAGAATAACCTTGACTCAAAAAGCAACTAGAGGAAAATTTAAAATCAAACAGTTTTAATGAAATGTCAAACAAAATATTATAACAAGCTTAAAACCTAGTCCTGATAAAACTAGTGTACAGCTCGTCATCCAATTTAAATATTACATAAATCCCAAGGACATTTGTGGAAACGAATTCAAGATAGTCACGGCTACAAACCGCTGTTATCGGTGAAGTAAGCAGACACG
This sequence comes from Sycobia sp. Sy_11, assembly GCA_018907035.1. Lineage (NCBI taxonomy): Eukaryota > Metazoa > Arthropoda > Insecta > Hymenoptera > Epichrysomallidae > Sycobia > Sycobia sp. Sy_11. The sequence continues at coordinate 779,819 of JACCIC010000162.1, read as the reverse complement.
TAAAAGACTGCTAGAAAGCAAAATCAACACACTAAGAAGCAGAATATACATATGAAAGCAAGCAGAAAGCGAGACAAACGAAATAATAGAATCACAAAAAAATAATATTATACAAGCAAAGTAATGTTATCCAGTTTAGCTAGAAATAATATCATACAAATAGTTACCCAAGAAGGGAAATAATTACGGTTCTGTTATTTTATCCTTTCTTTTTCTCCTAACTTATCAGAAGTCAAAATGAAACCAAAACAGAAAATATGTTCAACGGAAAAACTCCCGTTCATAAGCAATAACACAAATTACGTAACTATAATCACTATTCGGGCCAAATAAACAAGCATATAAATTATGATTGTTATACGAGTACGATCGTCGACACAGTACTTTCAATAAAACAGTTCTATATCATTATTTTGTGCAAATGGGTTTCCGTTGTTTCCATACACGCGCTGATGAGAGCAGCCAAAATAAAAGGGACAACAAATAAGTAAAAAACACATATTCATATTTTTGAAAACAGGAGCTGAGATCCCACCACAAATAGGCGTTTAGATTCAAATATGATATAAATTCGTTTTAAGATAACTGACGTGTCTTATTTCTTTAAATTAATAAGCTTTTAAAATATTAACATTATACTGTTAATAACGTTACGATGTTAAAATCATAAGATTATTTTACATCTACATTTTTATTTTAATATGTATGTTGTACAATTATTCTAATTTGTATAGTTTAATTTAGTTTTTAAGTGATAACAATGAGAGTAATTACATAATGCAAATACTTAATATATCAAAATATTTTCTAATTTTAGTTATGAAATTGTAATACATATTCACGTTATATTTTTTAGTTAATTGTGAACGAACGTCAATAATTTCGCTAACTGTTGTACAATTAAAATAGTTTACTTCCTTTATAATCTGATGCAATTGAGCCGAGCATTGAAGATTAAACGTCCACAATATGCCAAAAAGCACGATAAAGTCATTTTTCAGCATGACAACGCTCGGCCACGTGTTGCAAAAATTATAAAGGAAACGTTAGAAGCACTGAATTAGGACGTTCTACCTCATTTGCCGTATTAATCAGACATTGCTCCTTCACAATATATAATCCATTTATTCCGGTCGATGACTCATGGTCTCGATGAGCAGCACTTCACTTCTTACGAGGAATAGAAAAAATGGATCGATTCGTGGATCGCCTCAAAAGACGAGCAATTTTTTATACGGTGTATCCACTTGCTGCCCAAAAGATGGTCAAAAGTAGTAGAAAGTGATGGGGAATATTTTGAATGACATTATTTGTACCCTTTTTTACAATAAGTTCTTATTTCTTTATAAAAAAACGGCTGAAAGATATAAAAAATATAGAGGAATTAATTTTTTTCGTCCATTTTTCTTTAAATATAGTTATTCAACTTTTACACACGCACACACACCGACACACACGTACTCATGTATGCAAGCGCGCATTCAAGAAGCTTTATGTTTTTGGCAGATTTCGTATTTTCATAGGTTTGCTAGAGTATTAGGATAAGCTAGGTAGATTAGGTAGCAGGCTAGCGTGTCATCATGATTCGTTTTTTTTGGAATTATACAAATCACAAATGCAGACGTATGTGTACCATTATGTAAAAGTATACTATGATGCGACAATCACGACGTCTATGCGTAACTGTAGCGCTTTATCTCAAATAAATGTATTCTGACGCCAAAATATTCTAAATATTCAAAATATTCTAAACATATTTTCTTTGCCAAATATTTATATCTTATATTGAAAATATTTCACTTTCATGAGTATTCAAAAGAAAAAATTAAATAAATCTACTTTACTTTTTTAGAGTTACCATCTTCAAGGCCAATTATCAGTGGTTTGCGAAATAAATATAAAGCTAGTGATATTTTACGGCTCAATTGTTCTTCTAGCAATAGTACTCCTTCTGCAAATTTAACATGGTATATAAATAATAAGCAGGTTAGATATCTTTTTCAATATTTATTGATAGATTTCATTATAAATTACATTTCATAAAAATAAGAATATATGCCAGTATTTATGTGTTGTAGAATTGTAGTTAATGAAAAAAAACGTTTATATGGTGAAATAAAATTTCATCTGACTAAAATATGCAGTAAATAAAAATAAGTATAAGAATACTAGTTTTACTTATAATAAAAAGGATAGCAAACTATGAACAATCTAAGACTTAACTTATATTCGTCGGATTTGAATGATCATCTCGATTGCCCGAGATCCACTGGTGGCATCAACTTTTTACAAACGGCGGAAACTCATTCGTACGGCTAATATATATTGTAAATGCACTTTTGCAGTTATATATACCGTGTCGATGGGGAGTGTCTGTATGTGCGTATGTGCGTGACCATCATGACGCACTGGCTGGATCCTCCGGCTGCTGTAAAAGTGAGACGGGAACGGACAAGGGATTGCAGAATATAAAGGACGATACATTTATGAACTTAACCAACGCAAGTTTTATTTACAACAAATAAGGGTACAATGTCGAACGGAAAACATTACATCATTAATTATCAATCCCGGCGGATTCCACGGCGCGAGGTGTATAAGCACGGGCTGGGATTATACGCAGTCACTCCCGGGAACGACAGAAAGGGAATTCGGTACAAGGACAGAGGTGGACGCACGAGCTGCGGGTGTTCGCTTGACTCAGTGACCGCGGGACCTGGCTGATATTATTCTCCCTCTCTCTTTCTTTCTCTCTCTCTCTCTTTCTTTCTCTCTCTCTCTCTTTCTTTCTCTCTCTCTCTCTCTTTCTTTCTCTCTCTCTCTCTCTCTCTTTCTTTCTCTCTCTCTCTCTCTCTCTCTCTCTCTCTCTAACGAGAGGAGATACGACATAAATATAGCAGAAAGCATTTGCCCTATGGATGCGAATGCTGCCGCTGCTGCCTCCTCTCCTTTCTCTCTCTCTCTCTCTCTCTCTCTCTCGTCTATGGCGACGGCGTCTCTGAAGGAGGAAAGACACAGGCGTGTCTTTCTGGCGGGCTGCTGGCTCGAAGTTAGGGACAAGAAGCGTGAGTTCTGCTTGTTGGCTGGAACGAGAAGCGTATATTCTCTTTGAGGGCAGGGACGAGAAGAAGGGAACGCGCTAGTTCCTTTTTTGATTCCTCTTCTACTTGTTCACTCAGCGTATATATATATGAGGGTGGATTGATAAGTTTCCGGCCTGACCAAGAGATGGCACCACTAGGCCTACCTTGAGGTGGCGTTCTATTGTACCATCCTTAGAAGCCCTATAGATTCATTCCGACTGCCATGTTAGTTTAGATTCGAGAGCACGCTGAACAAGACGCCTCTCTGTTTTTCGTAAAAATGGAAAAGCTGAAAAATTGTGTTGCCATTAAATACTTTTATTTGAAGGGGTTAACGCCGAAGGAAATTAAAGAAGAGATGCACTCAACACTGGGGACATACTCCCCATCATATTCAACCGTTAAGCAGTGGGTTTCCGAGTTTAAAAAGGGTCGTACGAGCACCTCTGATGAGCCTCGCTCAGGACGCCCCATTGAGGTCACAACTCCAGATATGATTGAAAAACTCCATCAAATAGTGCTGAAAGACCACAGATTAAAAGTGCGTGAGCTAGCTGAGACCTGTAAGATGTCATATAAACGTGTACAAGAAATTTTGCTCCAACATTTGGATATGGAAAAGCTCTGTACAAGATGGGTGCCGCGTTTTCTAACAGTAGACTAAAAATTGATTCGAGAGAACATTTCTACCACCAATTTGGCGTTGTATAAGCGTAATCCAAACGAATTTTTGCATCGATTCTTAACGGTTGATTAAGCTTGGGTTCACCACTACACTCCTGAAACCAAACAACAGTCTAAACAGTGGATTGGGCCAGGGGGACCAACTCCGAAGAAGACAAAAACAATTTTTTAGGCCAACAAGATTATGGCTACTGTTTTTTGGGATGCAAGAGGTATTATATACATTGATTACCTTGAAAAGGATAAAACTATCACTGGTCAATACTACGCATACTTATTGCAACGTTTGACACACGAAATGAAAATTTAACGACCTCATCTGGCGAAGACAAAAATCTTGTTTCATCACAATAACGCACCAGCGCACACATCAATCGTTGCGATGGCTAAAATCAACCGATCTGATGTATCAATTGATACCGCACTCTCCCTATTCTCTAGACGTAGCCACGAGTGACTATTATCTGTTTCCTAACCTCAAAAAATGGCTTGGCGGTAAGAGATTTATGGTTTGTTTTTCTTGGTCAGGCCAGAAACTTATCAATCTAACCTCGTAAAAGCAAGATTTAATTATTTATTTAGATAAAATAGTTTAGATAAACGTATAAGTATTAAAAATGTTATTATTTTCTTGCCTACCTACAGTGTGCACCCGCTTTCTACTACTTAATTACCTGAAGCGAAGTCTCAATCCTAATAGATATTTGTCAATTTACCGCAAAAGAATTATAAGATTTATTTGATCACCCAGTATATATCAATTATAGATGGTGTAATAATTATCTGGCAACACTTCGCTTCAGTCTGCTTGTGTGAGTAAACAACCAGCGCAGTAGCGCCGATGCGTAGAAACTACTTAATATCATTTAGCTTGTGTTGGTGTGGTTCTCGCTCGAACCAACGTTCACGCAAACAAGTAATATAAATACACGCTACCGTTACAATTTATTTAATTCGCGAAAGAAATAATATTAGCTTTTTTATTTCCCATAGCTAGCTACTCGTATAGTACCTTGCCGGCATTTACTGATTTTTATAATGCAATCGATTGCATAATAAAATGATTATCAATTAGACTTACGTCTCAGTGAGATTTCGGTTAAATATGCGGGTCCGATATCTTCGATGCTGTCACATTGCTTTTGGAATCTTGTTCAAGACATTCCGTATTGTTAAGGAATTAAACACAACGATCGTTTTCACACCCGTTTATATTTTCCACAACACCACGTAATATCTATTTTCTGTATGAAAATTATGTCTTAGTCAAACAAGTATAAGAAAAAAGAAAGGTATATATGTCATAATTTAATTGTGCTTCTGTCGACTGCGTATATACAAATTAATAAATATTTTCATTGGTCTTACAGTCCAATTAAATCAATCGAAAATAATATGTATTAACATCAATATATGTTTATATAAACATTAATACATCAATATACAAAAATAATAAAAATTAAAATTAAAATTAAAAATTATAATGACAGTCAGACTGTACTTGTATAAAATCACCCCCGTAGACTAATCTGAAAATCAAAATATTAGCTGAAAAAAATTTTTGTTAGTAAAGTGCAATCTGACTATCTCCACCACCCTTACCTAATTGAAGACGCAGTGCGACGTTTCGAGCTCGCTACGGCTCCTCATCAGGGACTAAACTAAACCTTATACTCTAATCTATATATAACTTATCCACACTAGCAAATTTAGTAAATTAAATATTAAATCGTAAAACATTTTAATAAGGAATGATAAATTTTATTTAATTTACTATACTCTAACATTAAATTTACATTATTTTGATTTTTGGAAATGTGAATACTTTGAAGACTCCATGCTCTACCATGCTCTAAAACATCCACATTCACAAAATCAAAAGAATGTAAAAACTTTCAACAATACTCCTTGAAACCAGAAGTAATATGTGAACTATGTAAACTATATTTATGTTCATAAATTCTTTTTTATAAATATCCATCTGGTTGTCCAATGTAGTATTTATTACAATCCATACAATTACTTTTGTAAACAACTCCAGATTTTAAACATAAATCATCCTTATCTTTGTAATTATTAAACAACTTACTTAAATTATTGCTATTTTTAAAGAAAATTTGAATGTTATATTTCCTAACAGATGGTAAAACAATAATTATGCCTCTGTTGACATCAACTCGTGCATTATGTCTATTTTCAGTATTATAAAAGTCAAATAATCTCTCAGCATTAATTTATTAATAAATTCAATTAGATATCCATTATTAAGGAAAGTTTCTGTTACTATCTGTAAATTATTTTGTCTAAAATCTAAAACAATTATGTGACAATTATTCCTCTGTTTCAGTGTTCCAATTTTGTTTCCGAATTGGTGGTCAATTAAAATCTAAGAATAAAATGATGAAGTGAAAAAGGAATGTAGAACATCATTGGTTAATGTTATTAGTAATTTTAAAAGAAAATATAAATTTGATAATTTTTTAAATTGTAATTTTGTACATGAATTAATTACCGCGAAGAATTTTTTGAGAAATAACCCTAATAGAATTTTCCAAGAGGCCGACAAATGTAATATAACTGTAGCTTTCAATAAAATTGATGAGATAAATAGTATAAATAATATATTAAATGATAATAGTACTTATTTGACATTGGTAATCCACATATTATTAAGCTGCAAAATAATTTGAAACAATTATTAAATAATTGAAAAAAAATGAATATATAAATGATACTACATATAAATATTTAAAATATGAAAATGGTATTGTAGCAAAATGTTATGGGCTTCCCAAGATTCATAAATAAACACTGACATTTAGTAATAATAATATATTTAGAATCAGAAATTTCCCAACTTATAATATTGCCCGAATTTTATCTAATATATTGGTTAAGATAGTTGGAAAAACTAGTTCCTATCTTAAAGATAGTTGGTGTTTTTACAATGCCATGAAAGCTTTTATTTTTTCGAAAAACTACAAGATGATTTCATGGAATGTGGTATCCTTATTTACAAATGTACTTTTATAATTGTTAAATGATATTATGCAAGAAAAATGGCATGAAATTAAATTACATACAAAATTAAGAATGAATGAATTTATTAAAGCAATTAATTTAGTTTTTAATAAAACAAATTTTTTCGTTTGATAATAAATTTTATGAATAAAAATACGAATGTCCAATAAGGTCACCGTTGTCACCGGTTATAGCCAATTTAGTTATGGAAAAATTAGAAAATATTGCTTTGTGAAAATTGGTTTTTGAACCAATGAGATATATTGATGATATCTTTACAATTGTTCCAGAAGAATTTGTGGATGAAATGGTAGATGTTTTAAATTTTATACATGACAATTAAATTTACAAGGGAGATTGAAGTCAATAATCAGTTGAGTTTTTTGGGCATCAATGACATGAGATCTAATAACAATAAAGTAAAGCTTAATTGGTATTGAAAACCTACTTGCTCAAGTAAGTTTTTAGAATTTAATTCAAGCCACCAATTTGGAACCATAATTGTGGCACAGAAAGGTGTCATTGACAGAGCAATAAAATTATCACATAAGGATTTCAGACAAAATATAATTTGCAGATAGTAAGGGAAACTGTCGTTAATGATGGATATCCAATTAAATTTATTAATAAATTAATTACAAAGAGATATTTTGATATTTATAATACCACAAATAGACATAATATAAGAGTTGATGTTCATAGGGGCAAAATTATTATTTTACCACATTTTAGAGGATTGTCGGAACGTATAAAAAGCGGAAATACAGCATTCAAATTTTCTTTAAAAGTAGTAATAATTTAAGTAAGTTATTTAATAATTGCAAGGATAAGGATGATCTATGTTTAAAATCTGGAGTTGTTCACAAAATTAATTGTATGCATTGTAATAAATACTACGTTGGATAAACAGGTAGATATTTCAAAAAGAGAATTTATGAACGTAAATATAGTTTATGTAGTTCACATATTACTTCTGGTTTAAAAGAACAGTGTTGGACGTTTTTACATTCTTTTAGTTTTGTGAATGTGGATATTTTGGAACATGGTATTAATAATAAGTAGAAAAGGGAGAGTCTTGAAAATATTCACATTTAAAAGAATCGAAATAATGTGACCTTATATTAGAGTCAAGTAAAGTACATAACATTTATTATTCTTTATTAAATTGATTGGTTTTGAACATTTTGTGTAGAAGCGGGTAGTGGGGATAGGTGTACATATAAATTAGTATATTAATATAAGATTTAGTTTAGTCCATGATGAGGAACTGCAGCGAGCTCGAAACATTGGGCGTGTATAATCAGATCGCACTTTACTATTAAAGAATTTTTTAAGTATTTTTATTTCAGGTGCACAAAAATAAAGTTTCCGCCATTTTGAAAACATGGCGCCACCGATAAGATAACGTTGAAATTGTCAGCTGTAAACAATTGTATAGTATATGTTGACATCTGGAAACAGTATAACCTTTTAATACCTTTGATTTTTTGCTAGCATCATTTAAGTGAATTATTAATTTACTTCTTTCATTTAAAGCAATCTAGAACTGCAGCACATCGGCTACTCATAGAAGCATATGGTGATGTTAATTTGAGTAAGAGAAGTTGTCTCGTGGGTTGTCCAAACTCTGGGTATGGTCCAAAAGCAAGGAAATTAGATTCCTTAAGATCTGAAGCTAAGAGACGTCGAGCGTCACTTATTCGCTTGCGAACAATTGCTCAAAAGGCAAAATCGCAAAGGATTTCTACATCGAATATTGACGGAAGACGAAAAGTGGATTCACTACGGCAACCAAAAGCATAGGAAGTTATAGGGTAGCCCCGGGCATGCCTCTACTTCGATGGCCAACACAAACATTCATGGCAAGAAGCTAATGTTATGCATTTGGTGCGATCAGCTTGGAGTAATCTATTATGAACTACTCCAACACAATCAAACCGTCACGCGGGAACGTTACCAACAACAGCTGATGCAATTGAGCAGGGCATTGAAGACTAAAAGTCCACAATATGCTAAAAGGCACGACAAAGTCATTTTTCAGCATGACAATGCTCGGCCACATGTTGCAAAAATCATAAAGGAAACGTTAGAAGCACTGAATTGGGATGTCCTACCTCATTTGCTGCATTAACTAGACATTGCTCCTTCAGAATACCACCTATTCCTGTCGATGACATGGTCTCGCTGAGCAGCTTCTTACGAGGAATTAAAGTTACTTCACTTCTTACGAGGAATTGAAGAAATGGGTCTATTCGTGGATCACCTCAAAAGACTAGCAATTTTTTAGACGGGGTATCCACTTGCTGGAGAACGAATTTATTGTAAAAAAGGTACATATAATGTCATTCAAAATATTACCCATACACTTTCTACTATTGCGCTGACCGTCTTTCGGCAGCGCAATAGTAGAAAGTGTATGGGTAATATTTTGAATGACATTATTTGTACCTTTTTTACAATAAATTCGTATTTCTTTATAAAAAAAAGGGCGGAAACTTATTTGTACATCTAATATTTTATTTTACAAGAAAAGGTTAGCAAAACTAATTAGAGAAATTAGTATATATAAGAAAAATATGCAAGGAACAAAAGAATTGAGAAATTTTATTCTGGTAATCCCGAAAAATCCTAACAATTTTTATGTGTCGACTAACTAAAATTCTCTATGAATCGTTTGCCAAAAAAAATACTATTAATAAGACCTGTAACTCATTCAACTGTTAAATATGATCTGTAAGACTCTCCTGTAACTGTATCTTCAGAAGGAGATCTCTAAAACATTTTTCATGCTAATACTAGACCTTATTGCTTGAACTGAGAAGGTTATCTAAATATCATATACACATTAGTTTAAACATGAATTACAGATTTATAAGAGGGTGGTTCAATAAATAGCCGTGTTTGAAGACAAAGGTCGTTCCTTAGGGAAGCTGGTGTTATTATCGTGTGCTGTCATCTATCAAATAACGCCAAAACAAATTTCAGACTGATTGATAGTAATATTTTACATGATAAGTTGGCTATGAAAAAATTGTCGGCTCGGTGGTTGCCGGGATCTGTTTACGGTGGACAACAAGTGGAAATGGGTGTTAACTTTGAAGCAGTGTTTGGAAAAATCTAAGCGAAATCCAAAGGACTTTTGTGTCAAGTTGCCACCGTTGATGGGACCAGGAATCATCATTACTTTCTGAGAGTTGATTTTCAATATTTTCATTAGTAAATGTTAACTATGTTCTGTATTTTCTTAAAGTGAAGTTCAGAAGACAACCTATTGATGTTTGAGGTTTACGATGTAATGCAACATTAAACTTAGTTTTCATTGGAAACAGGTTATTGTTGGCTTTCAAGGAAAATTTAATTCATTGGATTTGAATGAGTTTGATAAAAAATGACTGATATCGTTAATTTCGTAACTACCCGTGGAGATGGTAATAATTATGCCTTTATGTAGTTGTTTATGGCTGATATACGGTTTCAGAATTCTAGATTCTACGCTTATATGGCATAAGATAGAAACTTTTGCCTAAAGCAAAAGCTTTCATCGTGTCATTATATCACTTACTTTTTTTATAATAATTTTTGAAGCTTTAGCATCATTTACTGTTTTCGATATTCAAAACGAACCTACGACTAGAGCCCTCATAGCAATTAATCCTACAAAGAGTGTTATAAGAAAAGGAAGAACTCCACCAATCTTGCAAAGACGGAGTAAGATTAGAAATAGGAAGAGGTTGTCAGAGCTCATATAACAAAATACGACCACCGCGGCCAGTCCCTGAAGCAGGGGGTCACACTCATGTGAATGGATGATCTGAAATAATGTTATCAAAAATAAAAATAAAAATAAATCAATAATAGCAATCTGACTGCCCCCATCAAATGTACCAAATCTCTGCGTTTGCTTTGTTCAACCCCCGATCCCGCTTTCACTTCTCATCAGGTGCTGAAATAAAATTCTAATCAGAATATTCTATATAGTCTACCCTCACCCTACTCAACGTTCAATGTAAAGCACAAATTTATATTAATAAATAATGTCAGGTATTATCTAATGTGTTCGAATCTAACATTCAATACACAATTCTTACGATTTCTCTAAATATGAATATTTACAATTATCTCATTCTTATATTAATATGAACAATTGTACTTATGTCGACTTTTTGAATTAAATTAATAAATATTTTTATCGGTCATACAATCTTTATATTATAATAGATTATATTAAAATAATGACAGTAAGACTGTCCTTGTTTATTGTCACCCTTGAAGAATGTAAAATAAAAAAACCAGTTCAAATTGAAATAAATATACATTATCTACCGCCGTTATTTATCAAGATTGAAAATCAACCGCTTATGAACAGTTTTTTATATTTTGTAATGCGTACATATTTGGATGTAATGTTCGGAATAATATTTTATCCCTATTGTATAAGATAATAAACAGATTCATGTAAAATGTTTTGGAGTATCGAAAAGACACATGTGAAGAACAAAGGTACTAAGTGAACTGAACAAAAGTCCAGGTAAGGCGCTGTCGCGTCGCGTCGCCGGCTTAATTGCACTAGCGCTTCCATCGGTAATTACCTCAAATTGCAGGTAATTACCTCAAATTGCAGTATATTATCGACCTTAGTTCTCCAGATCATAATATAAGCATAGAATTAAGTAAACAGCAAAGACAGATGATCGAATTCATGCTCGCACGAATGAAAAACATTTTATTGTCACTTTCCCTATAATCACTGCATATAGTTCGATCTTGTTTAATGCCTTGTACTTCACCCCTGTTCTTTTAAATAATGTGGATACATACACCTATACGAGGTAATGTTTCAGCGACGATTCATTGTTAGAGCAAAGTTCGATTTGTTACTGAAGTGTAAGGACCTACTTAAAATAAATTTTTAAAGTATAGCCGATTTAAGAGTTAGAAACGATATAGGGTTTAACGCAGAAATTCAAGTGGACGAAGAAAGACAAAAAATATGTTCAATCAATCTGACATCAGCCCTAGTCGTATCAAAATCAACAAGTAGTAATTCAATCTCCGATCTTTTATCATCTCTTTATTTTGTTTCATTACATAAATTGCATTATAGAAAATAAATGATGAAATCGAATTAATTCAATTAAATAGAGATAGAGTCAATATTAAGAGCTACTTATCGAGATTCCGTAATTTTTTAAATGGCGATCGTAATAAAATAGATTATACACAAATTTGCTCACGATTAAATAAAATAGAGTGTCCTGAATCAGTTTGAAGTCATCCAACATAAAATTGAAGTTTTAAGTGATGAAGAAGATTGCGAAATGTATGAAATTGAATGGGCGTATAATGAAGAAATAACTTCTGTACTAAACGGCAGATCCTTCGATAAATGGCTTGAATTTTATGACACTTCTAGTTCAATGGTTCGTAATAATCTGAATATACCAAACATACAAAAATTACACTAATTGCGTTCGTCTCTACGTTGCGAAGCCACAGTAGTTGTAAATTCATTGGAAACATCAGCTGAAAATTTTGAAATAGCACTAACGTTGTTAAGAGAACCTTTCGATAATTGACGCGTAATAATTCAGAAATAGAATAGAATAGAATAAATAGAAATCAGAACAGTTAAATTAAAAACGAAGCATAAAGTGAATAAACATACTTAAATAAATTACTATAAATAAAAATGGCAGATAATGCAGTATTTCGGTATGCTATTCAAAAGTTAAATAACGACAAATATACGGTATGGAGTTATAAGGTGAAACTCCTGTTTATTAAGGATAAATTGTGAGACGTGAGAAAGAAAAAAATGCCAATACCAATCGATGATGCGTGGTCAAAAAAGGATAATAAAGCCCATGCGGTAATAGGGTTATTCGATGAAGGTACTCGGCTGATAAGGAATATCATAAAAGGGCAACGCTGACAAGTAAAGTATTTCCATTCAAGGGCTTCTGTCGCACAGTTTTAAAGGAGGAAGATGATATGAAAGAGGATACATCAGATCATCAGAGAGGTGTGTCAATAAACTAGCAGCACTTGGACGAGCCTTGCCAGATGATCTTGTCACTGGCAAGTCTTCCAAGGTTATATGATACTCTCATTACTACCTGAAAGCGACCTTACGTCTCAATTCGTTAAAAGTAAATTAATTAATAAACTTAAAAGGTGCAATGGAGCAAAAGATACGCGAAGAGACAGTAACAGTGAAAGTGCCATGAAATCTGTGCATAATGGGAAAGGATCTGTTAATAAGAAAAAAGGAAATTATTTCTTCTGCAAGAAAGCTGGCCATTCAATAGCCGAATGTTTTAAATATAAAAATTCAAAACAAAAACAGGAGCAGGCTAATAAAAATCAATATAAAGAGCAAGTATGATTACAGTTTTCTTGTCAAATCCAATCACGAAATCGAAAAGTGTCTTGAAGTAAGGACAAGAAAAGAAAATGATTTATGTTGGCATGTAGACTTGGGAATACAAGCCATATAATAAAGTCAAAAAAAATTTTCTTCTTTCTGGACTCAGGCAAAAAAGGCCAAGTGCTGCTCGCAGACCACGAAAACTTAGCAGAAGTAGAAGGCATTGGCTTGGGGATAATAAATTGTACAGCTAAAGATTAAACAATAAATAAAATTCAAATAAATAACGTGCTGTATGTGCTCACATTAGGTGTCAACTTATTATCCGTAAAGAAATTAATAGAGGACGGTTTTACGGTACTATTTAGTTAAGAAATCTGTAAAATAATGTAAGATGGGAAATCAAAAGGACTGGCAAGATTATCCTCAGGCTTATATTTACTTAAAAACGTTGAAAAAGCGTATACAGTCAATCGAGCCATAAAGGATGGGGACCGCGTGAATTGCCAGCACGTGTGGCACAGATTATTTGGGCATCGAGAGGTAGGTGCGATTAAGGACCTAGTCACAAAAGGCTTAGTGACCGAAATTCTGGTAACGAACTATGGAATTCGTGAGCAGTGCGAATGCTGTATACAGACAAGCATGACACCCACCGTTTCCACGGGAATCGAAGACAATAACACAGGAACCTCTAGGTTTATTGTATACGAATATTTGTGGCCCGATACAAGCGGTTATACCGAAGAATAAAAGATATATGCTTACTATGATTGATGGTTTTTCAAGATAAGTACAGTATATTTCTTAGAGCGGAAAAATGAAGCCTTTATTTCTTTTATCTGCATTGAACAATATATTGAAATGGTAAAAACGCAGTATGGTAGAAAGCCGAAGATAATACGATCAGATAGAGAAGGTGAATATATTAATGACGGATTGCAAAACTTTTTAAAGAATGAAGGTATAAAAGTCCAATACAGTGCTCCTTATTCGCCGTAGCAAAATGGAATTGAGGGGAGGAAAACTCGATCATTAATTGAAATAGCTCGGTGTAAGTTGATTGATGGAAATTTACAGAAGAAATATTGGGCTGAGGCTGTCAACACGGCCAACTTCAAAATTTATTATCTACAAGAGGTACAACAAACAGATCTTTCCAATTATGGCACAGACGCAAGTCTAATCTGAGCAACTTCCACATCTTTGGCTGCATCGCATATACAATAATTCGTCAGAAGAAAAGAAGAAAGCTGGACAAAAAGACTGAAAAATACATTTTTGTAGGATATTCTGAAGAATTCAAGGCCTTCAGACTATGAGATATAAAGACGCATAAAGTAAAAATCAGTCGTGATGTAATATACTTGAATCGTAAATCTAAAGATGCAAATGTGCAAGTAAATCATGAAAGTCTTATGAGGACGTATAAATACTAGAAATAAAAGGTGAAGAAAATATCGAAGATGACTACAGTGAATTTTACAGTGACATATCCTCAATTGGATCTGAAGAAATCAAAACGGTAAATCAAATCGAAGATAGTGAATATAGTGGCAGTTCACGGCAAGCAGTGAACAATCGCGAACCCTATAGAAAATCGAAAAGATCAAATAATGGTGTTCCACCCGATCGTTATATGAATGAGGAAATGGAATCACTCCTTATAAATAATACATGGGAAATTGTATCAAGGACAGAGGGTTTTAATGTTAAAAGTTGTAAATGGGTCTATAAAGTTAAAAGAAATGCAGAGGGCTTTATGAAAAGATACGAAACGAAATTGGTAGCTTGAGTATTTACCCAAAAATATGTGTCCGACTACAATGAGGTATTCGAGTCCGTAGTACGGCAAACTACCTCAGAACGCTCTTAACATGTGCTGGTATAGAAGGTATGGCAATAAAGCAGCTGGATGCAAAAACAGCATTTCTTAATGGTGAGTTAGAAGAAACGGTTAATATGCAGCAGCCCGACAGATATGAAATACCAGGTATAGAGAAAAATGTTTGTAAACTTCAAAAGGGAATTTATGAATTAAAACAATCAGCTAAGGTGTAGAACGACAAATTAAATAGAATTTTAAATGCTTATAAATCATACAATGCAATACTGATCCGTATATATATATATATATATATATATATATATATATATTATAATAGTAGATATATGTATATATATATATATATATATATATATATATTATAATAGTAGATATATATATATATATATATATATATATATATATATATATATTTTCATATTTGTATATGAAGAATTTAACTGGCGAAGTAGACGATTGCGTAAAGATATTTATAATACTGTCGAATCTTTAAACAAACATGTTCATCTCACAGATTTTTCATTATTTAAATATTATCTATGAGTTTAAATAAAGAAAAATAAAGACGTTTACTGTATTAAGTAAGAGCAGTATTTAGAAAAACTTTTAAAAAGAGTTGGATTACAGGATGCAAAAATTGAAAATGTACTCTTAGATAATGGACACGTGAAAAGTAAACAAGATGAAACAGCAATGCAGTATAGTCAATTACATCAAAAGTTAATCAGAGCACTTCTTTATTTTGCCGTAAATACAAAGCCTGATATAGCGGCAAGTGTTACAATATGAAGCCAGCAAAATGAGAGCCCGACATCGACTAACTGGACTGGGGCAAAAAGGATTCTCCGGTACCTGAAGGTATGATAAGATCCCGATTTGGCCGAGAAGAAAAAGGACCCAAAATCAAATAGCGAATATTATTGCAGAATTGATACAGGCTCAAGCAAATAATGATGCGTACGCTTCTATGTTTCGTGAAACAAGTATATTTAATAATGTATTAATACAAATATGAAGATGCGCGAACATGCATACATATCGCGTACACGCAAAGGGGCGCATGAACTTAAAGTCCTTATCAAACAACCGGTGTGGAAGCACGGTACGGATGAATGTCCCAGGTCGCACAACTCTAATATAAGAAATAGGGTGCTTGAGAAGTGTAAAATAGAGTACTACAGGAGTGCAAAACTTATATGTAAATGAATGAGAGAAGAAGGAATGGTTGTCAAAGATCAAACATTTGAATACTTCTACCGAATATGTAAGTAATTTTCATACATTTTTTCCATTATTCATTATATTTTGTTTATACGACATTTATACATTTTAGTTTCATACTTTGTTAATATTTTGTGATATTTTTTCTTACTTCTTTCATAGTTTTTTTATAGGTTTTCGTACTTTCTTCATAGTCCCGTCTTTAAAAACAATTACGTCATTAAATTAAACTATAATATGCTTTAAATATATAAATAAACAAAATATATATAGTATACATACAGAGTAATAACCAATTTGGAGAATCTGCTTTGTCTGCCCTTAAAATCTATGCAGATTCAAAGTAAAAATATGCACTGTGAAAATCAGAGTTGATACAGAAAATTAATATTTACAATCAAGCATTCAATTATTTTTCCGACGGATAAAAGCAGGGCCGCGCAAATTTATTCTGAATTTACACAATAATTTATATACATAAAGATACACAAATAATTATTATGTAAATTTAATTATCACACAACGAAAATAATATTTCGACAAATAATGTAACGCAGAATTAATTTAATAAATTCAACAGACGCTAAACATACCGAGAAATGGCAAAGGTCGCTACGACTACTGGAGAATGTAACTGACGCGACTGCCAACTGAAAAAGAGAGGGAGCACAAATCTTCTCTCTCTTTGCCGCTCGATAGGCTAGGAAAGTGCGCGAGAGTGGATACATCTCGCGCGGCGAGATAGAGAGCCGCTGCACATTTCAAGAATGTACAACGGGTGTCCCGAATGAAATCACCCATCGTATTTAATTTAAAAGACTAATTAAATTCTTTAAATGCAGTATATATATATATATATATATATATATATATATATATATATAGACGGCATACAATATATATATATATATATATATATATATATATATATATATATACATTTGTGTATGTATATCACTGTACGTATATAATACAATATTTGTATGCAGTATAACGACTGGAAGTATTTATATAAGTATTATAATTATTATAATTATAATTAATAATACTAGCTATTATTCTTAAAATTATTATTATAAAATCGGCGGCACGTCCGATGTTAGACGAGCGGCGGCGATTATACCCCATAATTTTAATATAAAAGGGCCTGCAAAAGGCAAAATCGGAAAGTTCATCCAGTGAATCAACTCACCCGAAGTCTTTTCACTTGAACTCCTCTCTAAGCTAAAATTTGCCCAGAGCTCAGAAATTCCTGTCTAAAATATTCCTCCAAAACTATTAGCTTGATCTCTGTTACGAAGCGCGCCTCAAAAGACAAACGGCTAATAATTTTACCTTTCCAGAAGAGAACGTGGTCCTGGTTGTGAGGCGTTCCTCAAAACACCAGCGAAATTAAGCAGACATTAGTTTTACCTACATTAAATTCTATCTATCGCGTTTAAATTCCCCGCGTGTAAACTAACACCGGCTATCCATGCGGTAAATAGCGGCGGATTAATAAACGTCGCGGAAAATAGCGCGAGCTTATAATTATTATATTTCTAGCTTAATTCAATCTACTTATTTCTATATTATTTATTTAAGTAATTGTTGTCGTTTTATTGTTTGTTACAGAATCATATCCGATCAAGTTTCTGAATAAAAGTATTTTATATTCTTTACTGAAATATACTGTATTAATAATAATTATTTTCTTGATCCTCTGTCCGATCCTGCGATCTTGAATATACTTACTCCCCTCTCAAAGTAGTCTGGAAAATATCACGCAACCTGTCCCGAGGGGGATAGAAACGTTAAATGGCTCCCGAATAGGGATTATTATATATTAAGTAGCTGGGTGAAAATTCTTTGAGTGGAAAGGAAGTTATGATGAAATAGGATTCAAAAATATCAAGGCGATTTAATAATACGAGGGTGGATTGATAAGTTTCCGGCTTGGCCAAGAAAACCAACATTTTTAAGATTTTTTTTTTATTTCTCAATATAATCTCCTCCAAGGCTGATACATTTCTCATAGCAGTGTTCTAGTCTAGTAATGCCATCTCTATAGACTGATTCGTCGAGCTCCTCGAAATAACCATTTACAGCTTCGATTACTTCTTCATTGTCCGCAAATCTCTTATCGCCAAGCCATTTTTTGAGGTTACGAAACAGATAATAGTCACTCGGGGCTAGGTCTGGAGAGTAGGGAGGGTGCGGCATCAATCCAAACTTCAGATCGTTGATTTTAGCCATCGCAACGATTGACGTATGCGCTGGTGCGTTATTGTGATGAAACAAGATTTTTTTCTTCGCCAGATGAGGTCGTTTAATTTTCACTTCGTGGCTCAAACGCTGCAACCAGTCTGCGTAGTATTGACCAGTGATAGTCTTACCCTTTCCAAGGTAATCAATGTATATACCTCTTGTATCCCAAAAAACAGTAGCCATAACCTTGTTCGCCGAAAAAATTGTTATTGCCTTCTTTGGAGTTGATTCCCCTGGTCCAATCCCTTGTTTAGACTGATGTTTGTGTTCAGGAGTGTAGTGGTGGACCCAAGTTTCATCAACGGTTACGAATCGACGCAAAAATTCACTTGGATTACGCTTGTAGAACGCCCAATTGGCGGTAAAAATATTCATTTGAATCAATTTTTGGTCGACTGTTAGCAAACGCGGCACCCATCTTGCACAGAGCGTTTCCATATACAAATGTTGGTGCAAAATAGTTTGTACACGTTCATATGACATTCTACAGGTCTCAGCTATCTCACGCACTTTTAATCTGTGGTCCTTCAACACTATTTGATGGAGTTTTTCAATCATATCTGCAGTTGTGACATCAATGGGGCGTCCTGAGCGAGGCTCATCAGAGGTGCTCACACGACCCTTTTTAAACTCGGAAACCTACTGCTTAACGGTTGAATACGATGGGGAGGATGTCCCAATCGTAGTCCATCTCTTTTTTAATTTCTTTCGGCGTTAACCCCTTCAAATAAAAGTATTTGATGACAGCACGATTTTCCAGCTTTTCCATTTTGACGAATAACACAGGGGCGTCTTGTTCAGCGTGCACTCAAACCTAAACTAACATGGCGATCGAACTGAAACTATAGCTACATATTATCTAAGGATGGTACTATAGAACGCTACCTAGGTAGGCCTAATAGAGCCATCTCTTAGTCAGGCCGGAAACTTATCAATCCACCCTCGTAAATTATATATAACTAAGTCTATGTTAATAAAAAAAAATTATTTAAAAAATTGCATTTATTATTTTTTACTATATCATTATTTATTATTATTTTTTAATTATAATAATTAATATAATTAAAAATTATATTACTTCTTATTCTTTTTTAATTACTTTATCGCTTTAATCCGAAGAAATGATCGCACTCCTCAGTTCTTCTATAGCTTCTTAATGCTGTATATATGGCTGCCACTGCTACTACTACAGCATGTGCTTATTCTTCTCTAACGATTCATGCTGCTACGATTTGTTTTCCGTTTTTTGTACGCTCAACAATATACTTTGGCAGTAGTTATAATCAGGAAATGCAAACAAGAAAAAAATTAAATATAAATTAATAATTTATAAATATATCAATAATATATAATTTTCTTAATAACATATAAATGTAAAAATAGTAATATTAATATATATAGTAGTCAAAATAAAAAGAAAGATCAATAATACATAAATATATATATATATATATATATATATATATATTTTTAATTACCTTTAAATTCCACCGTCGATTTCTGCACCGTCATCGCAAATAGCATGCCATACGCACCAATTTCTGGATGTAGATATCCATTCCCGTCTACTTAGTTTCCGAGCTATCGATAAGAAAAATACTATCCATTGACTTTCATAGACATTGACACACTTTTGGCAATTGGAAGGCATCTTCTTGCTATTTGTCGTCATCTACTTGCTACTAAAATTGGAAAAGTACCTTCATATTGTAACAGAGGATGATAACAAGCAGCTTTCCTCGCTATATTTAAAGCACTTTGTGAGTAACTATAGAAGGAAAAGGTTCCTGTCAATTGATTACAAAAAATCTTCCCCGCTTTTCACGTATCTAGTGCGAATCACTCGTTTGAATTTTCGAAAATTGAAAAAAACATAAGATAGATTGGAAGGTGAGTTTTCAATATTACCATAGTCTTTTATAAGGTCTCGTAAATATCTAATATACTGTCAATCGAAAAATATTTTTCCAATTGAATTGATCCATAGAGCTTCGTCAATTAATTGTGAATAAGTACACAATATTATAAATACGTAAAAGTGGTGTGGAAGACGATTTCGGGTTGCTTTATCGCATTCTATATCGTCAAATGAGTTTTCTGCTGTTATATAGATACAGGTTCAGCAATATAGAGACGTAAGTGGTAGGAGAGACAGTAAAAGAGCACAATGAATAGTATGATATACGATATATTAAAAATATAAGATATACGATATAAAAAAATATTACAAACGATATATTAAAAATTTAAAAAGGTATAAATAAATAAATAGTAATGGTATATACACGGTGTCCCAGGTATAACTGCATATTAGCGGCATGGTATCGTAAGGAAAAGTTATGTATAAATATTAATATTCATGTAGGTCGTTTGTTAATAGTTTTTGCAGTACAGGACAATGTCTGTGAGCAAATTAAAGCTCAAAGAAATGGGTCATCGCCCCTGAGCGAGAAAGGCAGTCAAACGAAGGGAAACGAGATGACGTCGAGCGAACACGGATAAGACCAGTCGTTATTTTCCCTACTCATTGTTAACGCTTGTGTAACTGCTTGGATATACAGACGCATTGACGAAGCGAGTTTCATGCGTCTTGTAAATAAGGATTATCTTTCTTCTTCTACAACGGTCCCTTTCCATATTTTATGTCAAACAACCTTTTTTATAACAACCCACTTCGGCCCGCCAGAAAATCGGTATAGTCACTAGCGTGGACGAACTAACCGCTAGGGGACACGTGTATTCTATAATGTACAACTGAATTTTCGAAATGTTACAAAGATTGTAAAGAGATATTTGATAATCACAATTAAATCTGATAAAAATACCGATTGTGGCTTGAACTCGTTACGTTACGTGTTACGTATAAAATCGTATAAAATTATTATGAAATTATTGCACGAGTCCTATATCATTTTATCCGACTTTTCTCAATTTTAACACAAGCAAGTAAAGACATATTGTGAAATAAGCGGCATGTAAAATTTTTTGTATGTTTACACCGCAATGTTTTGCACTTTGAACACAGAAACAAGTCAATGTGTGTCTTATCCGTATATTAAGTATTATCGTATTTACAGAATTTGGTAATTAAAGAGTTTTTTAACTTAATTACTCAATACTGGGATATGTTTTTCTTATTTGGGATATATTTCTGTTATTGGCCCCTTTCATGTACATGTAAGTGCGCTGTGAATAACTACTGGAGAGGGTGTATATTAGGTTGTCAAATATCTCCCTGCCGCTTTTTGCTCTTCATTCAATGCTTTATAAAATGTGTTACAGTGGTCGCATTGACTTCGAATATGTGCCGTTTTGTTCGATAAATCTGTTTCGATTTAAACGACAACTTCATAATACCCCTCTCGTAGAAATCCCTTTCCTTATTTGCAAAGAACTCGGACAGCCACTTTTCACAAGCCTCTTTTGAGTCCAACTCTACACCACCAAGGGCGTTCGACATAGATAGGAACAGGTGGTAATCACTTGGTGCTATGTCCGGGCTATATGGTGGATCCGATAAAACCTCACATCTAGACTCCCGTAGCTTCTGATGAGTCATCAACGGAGTGTGGCTGTTGATCTCTGGCGTCCTGGTGCAACACTACACCCTTCCTGTAGGTCAATTGTGGACGCTTCTAGTCGATAGCCTGCTTCAATCAGTCCAGTTGTTCACAGCACATGGTAGAATTAAGCGTCGGGCCATATGGGAGGAGCTCATAGTGGATGATTCCCTTCCAATCCCACCAAACACACAGCAAAACCGTCCTGGCCGTGAATCCCGGCTTGGCCACTGTTTCGGACGTTCCACCGGCCTTGGACCACGACCTTTTTCGCTTAATATTGTCGTATGTGATTCATTATTCGTCGCCAGTCACCATCCGCTTAAAAATGGGTCAAGTTCGTTCCGTTTCAGCAGCACATCGCAGGCTTTGATTCGGTCCAGAAGGTTTTTTTGCGACAAATCATGCGGCAGACAAGCATCAAGCTTTTTTTCTATCCGGCCTTCTGCAGATGGTTTAAAATGGTTTGGTGACTAACTCTCATGTCCTGAGCGATGTCACGAGATGCCACATGCCAGTCTAACTCGATAAATTCCATGATTTGATCGGTACTCGTTGTCACAGGCCTTCCGTCGGTTGGCTTATCCATGGTGTTGTTTTTACCGGCTCTGAATTGTCGAAACCATACATTGTGTCATTACAAAGTGATAGCGTGCCATCCCTCGAAAGACCATTAATCTCACGGAACGTTTCTGTAGCGGATTTTCCTTTGAAGAAGGAAAACTTTAAAATAGCGCGAATTTCGGCGTTAGTGAACTCCATGTTTACACGTCTATAATTTTTGAACGCAATATCCAATCTAATCATGCATAGCGTCGTTTTATACGTTATGTCAAGACTTTTCAAATGATGTATAGTATTGCCAGATACGAGCTCTGTAACGCTTTGTACATAGCTGCGAAATTCATAAGACAAAAAGGTGGACGGGAGATATTTGACAACTTAATATTATTCGCAATAAATATTTTTATACTCAAATACTTCAAATTCTCTCCACTTATTGTTAATATCATTTCAATTAATTCATTTGAGTGCGCCTTACGCGTATAAGACATAGACATATCATTATGTATATATACAAATATATAATCTGTCTAAATACAGCTGCTTATTATTTACATAGGTATGGTGATTCATTAAATGGGTATGGTGATTCAGGGAAGACATTAAGTACACACGAGGGACGGAGCAATATGTTCATGACTTACATATGATTTTTTTCTTTGATCATCGCTGAGCACTAACATGCACAAAGTTAGTGACAGCTTGTATTAAAAATTTAATAAAAATTTTTATTTAATTTTTAATAAAAATATTTATAATTTAATTCGGAACATCCGCATATCCACATTTTTCTAAATTATTTTTGCTTATTGCGTACGAGAACGGAAGAACAGTAGGGAATCGTGTACACGTGGGCCATTGTTAATTTATTAAAAAAAATATATTCTCTTTCGCGGAGGAGGGATTTCTGCGGCCCGATCACCAGCTACAATATTTGATTGCAATCGTCGCGATCCCCACGTTCTTGGCCACTATTTGCAACGATGTACATGTACACGTACTATAGCGTACCTCACTACCATTTGCCATGCTCGTTGTGTAAATATGGCGGAATATGCACGTCAAATTTTAATGGTATTGATGAAAAAAGTGCATTTATTTTAGTAGGGGCGACAATTACTATTTATTTACATTAAAAATTACACATCAAATTACTTTTTTCTGGACGATGGCCGACTTCTTATTGTAAAATACATATTCGGAGCCGCTTCCACGGCGTTTCTTTCAAAGAACTTAAAAGTACAAATACATACGGGAAGAACAGGACTATATACGTGCGAGTGGGGGCGGAAAGACTCGGTGCGCGACTCGAGTATGCGTGCCTGTGGCAAGGACACCGGCAGCACTGGACACGAGGAAGGTCTAGCTGATTATAGTATTAAAACTATTTACCGTCTCTGTGCCGTCTCGATATTTCTCTCTCTCTCTCTCTCTCTCTCTCTCTCTGTCTCACGCTATCGCACTTTGTGCAATCGGACGTAAATGGTTCTACTTGATGGACGCGTCCAGACCTATCGGTGGCGGAGATGTCGTGCTTACCTAGAAGTAGCAGCTTGACTGGCTCGAGAGTAGGGTTAACGGAGATATCGAGCTTGGTTGAGGAATAAGGTAGCTTCACGGTAGGAAAATAGAAAAATGTAGCTCTATTTGCAGTAGTTACTTTTGTGTCTAACGACTTCGATGGGAGATCGAGGAAAAAGAACGCGTTCTCTTCCTTCTTCTACTCTTACCGCACCTCACTAACGCCAGCGCACTCTTGATTTTCAAAATTGATCTAAGCACCATTTCGGCGGTTACAATATATATATCGTGACAGTCCGAACGGCTGTACAATATAGCGTAAATGTAAAATGCGCCGCAATATAGCTGGTGAGCGTCATCACGCCAGATTTCCGCGTCAAGGGACCAGTCAGTGAACCTCCCGCGAAAAATCGGACGAAAAGAAGAAAATCCCGCTGCAATTATCCCGGCTTCACCCACGACATCTAGGCAGAAAACGAGGGAAATACGGACGAAGCCGAGGAACAGCGGCGTGAAGAGTACTTCGCTTCGACATGTCGTTCTGTGCAGATACCTCGTTTTCTCCAGAGCATAATCGAACTGTTCGCTGCATATCTTACATTGTCGAACTTGTGCTTTTCCCCCTTTCGTATCGTGCCACGCAGACCATTCGTTTGCTACACTCGCTCGAAAAATTGGAGTACTCGGATAATTCGCCTCGGTATCGTGAAGCCGTGCTCCAGCGGCTTCGTCCTGCTGATGGTCCACGAAGGTTCCAGGGGAGCTCAGCTGCAAAAGGAGTTATAGACGCTCTCTGAAAGGGCGCAGCGTAGGACTACATCTACGTCGAAGGTTAGGCCGTCCGGCTGCAACGAAGTGCATGTCTTTCTACAGCGCAGCACCCTTGATCAGTCCAGGGCGCGCGGAGTGATCGACCTCCTCGGCAAATTCAGGCAAGTGACCTGGCGTCGGCACCCGTATATCGCGTAAGCAGGCTGACCTTGGCCATGCGGAACCCGCTCGAGATGTTCAGCGTCTGCCGACTGAGCCCTCGTAAATTCTTTTAATATCGGAGGACTACATTCCGCATAACTGTAGCTGGCGTTCATGGCTAAATAGCCGTCGTAACTTTGTACATGCGCGAAGAAATCGAGAATAGAGTAGACGCGCAATAATAAATACTTAAGCTTTCATAGATAATCTTCTGCTTAACGTGATTTTCCTCTCCCTAAATTCATCCTTCGATTTCAGAGGTGTCATCTACTGCAGAGCCCGGCAAAGTAAGATATTGTAAATACGCGAACATCGTTAAATGCCAAAATATAACGTGAGGAAAATACCAAATTATAATATATATATATATATATATATATATATATATATATACGAGATTATAAATTAATATAAAATAAATTTAAAACTAGAAAAAAAATAAAGGAATTTAATGGATTATACTCGTTGATGAAAATCTGCTCAACGACGTCGCTTTAGAAGCTTCTTATATACCTCGGTAGTTTAATATAATTAAATTTTTTTAAGAATACACATGATATATGTAAAATGGAACAATAAAATTAAACGTGCAATAGATGTAACATACGTATTTTTCAAAATGTGTTAATTATATTGATTTACCGAGGTATATACGAAGCTGTTAATTGCGAAGTCATTGAGCAGGTTTGCATGAACCACGACCAGAATTCATTTAAGTGTTATTTGTTACATGTTGTAGGTATATGTTAACTTCAATAAATAATTCAATATAAATAAAATTTGTTTTTAAAAATGTAACGGGAAAAAGAGTTGGATAAATTAACTTATTACCGTGATAAGAGTTATTATAAATGTAAGATCATAATAAATAAGCAGACATATACACGAAATGATTACTATAAATGAACAAACAAACACAACATAGAATAGAATAAATAGAATAAAATAATTTAACCAATAGGAACAATATTACTGTATTTTTAAATAAATAATAACCAATCAGATTTTTGTAACGTACTTTTTCCGTGTATAAAAGTACGCTAAATTTTGCAAAGAGCACGGTTCGTTTTCGGCACTCGTCGAGGAAGGATACCTCCCGAGTGACGAAGAGAACTGTCATCTACCGACCGGTAATATTCTGTGTTTTTTCCTAGATGAAAAAAAAAACTCTTTCTCCAGGCCAAAGGAAAAACCCCTTTACTCGTAAGAAAAGAGTTAAAAATTACGGACTCAGAAGAACGGGCGCTCCCGACTTCTGATAAAGCAATTCTTTTTCACATAGGAAATAATCCAGAAAGACCGCCGGGAGACAAAATTAAAATCGACCTAATTAAATTCGGGGAAAAGGCGCTCCTTTTCGTCAAATTAAATTACCAGACGGCTATTAATCACGAGGCGCACCTCGTATTAATGCCAGACCGACCGGCGACCGAAAATCTGCAAGTCATCATAACGTTGATCGACTAATATTATAAATATAAGAAGTAAATGCTGTAAAATAAATCAAAAGGAAAACGGAGTTTTCCTAAGGGAAAAGAAATACTTATTCCTGAGTAAAATACCGAACTCTTATATATCACTAGCTAAGGCGCACCTTAACGTGATATAAAAGTGAGAATAAAGATTTATTCAGATATTGCGAAAGAAACTCCGTGTAAACAGACGGACCGCTTCTATAAACCGTTTAAGTAAATAGCGTAAACAAAGCGAGCAAGCACTGGGTCAAGGCCATCTGAATTCGTAGAAACTTAGATAAGCCAATTAATAAGTAGACAGAAAATAAAATAAAATTGCCAGCGCTAATAATTAATTTATAAATCGTTATTTTTTTTATGTTGCAGGGTATCTACACCGAGATGCCAATAAAGTAGAAGTTATTTCTTATTTTTTTTAATCAATTTATTACTATTTTAATTATTTTTATTGTATAATTTATAGGAAAATATATATTGTTATTTTTTTTGAAACATAACGAGTATCAAATCATTCACCCGAAAACTTGTCCTGACACGTTCCTCCATCCGAATTACATATCCTGAAAACCTCAGAGAATTCCAATAAAATTAAAGCGGAAGGAGAAGGAACGTTACAAGAATAAGCATAATAAATTTAATTGATACTTAAAGTAATAGCTATAGGCATAATGTTCATTTCGCTCACTACTTCAGGCCCAATTAGAATGGCGATCATAAACTGATGTCCGTGGTGTTCTGGAACAACAAATTTTGGTAATGGGGATGATTTAGTATGCGTATCTCATATCTACTGTATTTTATAAATCATCAATTTGTAAGACATACAAAAATTAAAATTAAAAAAAATAACCAAACACTAAAAAAATCATTAAAAGGATAACTGATGAAAGAGTGATTCCGATTTGGTGATGATTCTGAAAAGGAGAAGGAGGAATTTCTACTTCTCATCATTTCTGTATTTTTCAAATATGTTAAAATGCTATGATGTTCTAAATCAGTTTTTAAAAAGCTAAAATAGATATGAGTCAGAATACCTATAGTTTCGCTATTGGGAAATATCTTATATTTACATGATAGACAAGCTCGAGAGCTCTTGAGTGATAGATCATTCTACGGGGTTCAAAAATAAGAATAGATAGGAAGTTTCCACAGAAAAAAGGAATTTTCTATTCAAATTGAACGCACATACCAATCTGGTTAACGAAAAATACAGAAATATGATTATGATCTGTTCTGATGATTCGAATATTTTGATTCGAATCGAGCAATACTCAGTAATACGTTCTATTTCAAATAATTACGTTCTATTCCATATGATTCTGAGACGACAAGTACTTCTCAGTTTTAATATTTCCTTACATTGCTTTTTTACACCAATTTCGTACTGTTTCGTGCCTCTGTATTGGTAGCACATCATACGTAGAAAAATTATATAAAATTAACAAATATCTCTATTCGTCTTTGTGTTTTTATACTACTTATTATCTACTATAATAATATAATGAAAGTCGCACTGGTCTTAATTATAATGATTCCCATAGAATCTGAAATTGAAATTACTACTACAATCAATCATTTAATAATTAATAAAAAATATAAGAAAAATTAAATTAAATTAAAAATTAAAATAAAATATTAATTTATTCTAAAGGACTTATGTAGGCTAATCTAAACATAGAGGAAAGGACAAGCTGCTTGCCCCTACCACCTAAATTTATCTTTAATATTGATTAACTGTCTGACTATATAATAGAATATTGTATAAAGAATTGTACCTCAATAAATATATTTATTAATTAAGTTTACAACAGTCAAAATAAGTACAATTTTTAATTAATTTGTAGAAAAATTTTGCTTGAAGATCATTATATAACAATATATAATTTTCTGGAGTAGTATTTAAAGAATAAGATAATGATTCAATTGTTCAACAATGTATTCATCATTAGGAAAACAATTAATATTTATCTATTAACAATTATCATGAGAAATTAATGAAAATCTATTCAAAATACTCTGATTTTTATTGCAAGTCACTTTTATATATATATTTATATATTGATATATGTACAGGTTATTGAATCATATGTGAAAACTTATTTGAAAACCAATAAATCTCAGGAAAACGTAACAACAATTGGTTTAATATTTCCATTAACAAGTGATTCTTTTAATAATAGTAAATTAAAAATTCGATGCAGTGCCTCAATATATGATATCTATTGGCAAAGTACTGAAGTAAGTACTGAACAGGATAAGACGAGAATAGCGTACGTAGGCAGTACTAATAATATGATTGGAATTAATTATCATCAACCTCCACCTAACTATCAATTAGGACAGAAACGACTAAATGGAGAAATTGATATAAAAGGTAAATATTATTCATTTTTATCCTACATGAAACAATAGACATATTATTAATATCACTAATATAGATTTTATAACATTCTGATCTGTATAAAACAAAAAGTGCGGTAATTTTAATTATAAAATAAACTAAGTTATGGTGCACCCTTTCTTACAATAAATTTGTCGTGATAATTAAATTGTACCTATACTCCATAATTAAAGGTCTTTTATGAAAAATCGTTGGTACTGGTGTCAGATTCGACGAAAGAAGGATATTTTAAGTGAACGTAATAATTCTAATGAGCGTATGCTTGCAAATCCAGAGTTTCACAGTTATTGTCAACTGAGTTCAATTATAAATCAAGGGCCTGGTATATAGATAGTATCAGTTTTATTACGTTTTCCTTATTTCGATTAATAATCACCTACATAAGACAGCTGAAAATTCCTGCTATTCTGTTTCTTTCTTGTGCAATGCGTACAAAATTGCGTCATTTTCATAATAATACAGCAAAAAATATATTGTATTTTAATTTTACACTAGTCTACATGACAAAAATACCTTTTAAAATACTGTGCATCGTCGATAATATGGTAATTCGAGAATTCACTTCACTTCATTTGTATAAACAAAACAAAGAACCAGAATCTCTCCTTCATTATTGATAGCAGTAACCTACAGAAAAATAGCCAATAGACGCGATATACCATGGATCAAAAGAGGAGCGTTTGCTGTGTAATGTAATAAAATATTAGTTTAAATTATATTTTATTTTGTATACGAAACGTTTTTGTATATTGTTCCTCCGCCGGCATATTTTTCTAAGGACACAGAACCCTCTGAGTATCCTTTCACCAGTCGCGAATAACCAACCTGTTACTCAATGAAAATATAATGACCCTTTGCATTAAAACTTTGGATCAGATGACCTTGAAAAGATCAGAGAGATTTTTAAGACTGGAATTTCCATCTAGCACGATTCCACGTTTATATAGCGATTATTATAGAGTGCACAGCGAATATTTCATTTTATGCGATGTGTTCACCACCTGAATGTACTTGTATATACCTGAGAAAGTTGTAACTTCGACTGCGAACGCTCGATAATCTAACTAACCATAATATGCTTGCAATAATTCCGAATTAAATAACAATATATGTCTCTAGTTGGGAGCTCAAGGCAAATGTCGCTAATTGACAGGAATTTGAGGAGGCCGAGCATATAACACAGGATGAAGAATATTACTTTAGAAGGAAGTTGTATGCTTACACTCATAATAAGAACCAACCTATCTATACCTTCCTCGAAATATGTGACACATTGTGTCTTAATTATAGAATTTTCAATTATTAATGCTTAAGTTTACTTTAGGGATTCTATTGCTAGTAAACTAGAGTCTACAAATGGTTTTCACATTTTAAAAATGGAGAAATGTCAGATAAAGATCAACTCCTTTAAGAACGCCCTGCAACATCTAGAACTGACGAAAACGTGGGAAAAATCTATACTTACATACATGAAGATTTGCTTACATAAAGTAAGAGAGACAGATATGAACGATGAACGTAGCCATCGCGAAGTATGTAGATGAAATTTCATTAATAATAAAAAAACGAGATATTAATTAAATCCTTGTATGAATTGAATAATCAAGGTTTACTATGATACTATAACAAGTTCGTACAATTCATCTGAAAATATCGAACTTTTATTATGACTTATATCTCGCACTACAGCGTATCCACTGGTGGAGAGATATGCAACTTAAGTTTTTCACGTACAGAAATTAGGACGAAAAACATGTGTTGCAATTGCCTTCCACGCCCGCCGAATTTGTGTATTAAAGTTTAATTCCCTCTGGCTTTGCTTCATACTCTAGTAAGGACCAAGAATTACTAACAGAAAGAAAATAATAGTCTCTTTTTTTAATAATTTGGGAGGAATAAGTTTTGGAAAAATACAGCCAAGGCAGTTAGTTTATTAAACCTTGATTGTAATGGCTGGTAGCGTCTCAAATCGTGGTAACTAAAGCGTAATCGTGTAGAGACTGAGTTTCCACGCATATTTAGATCACCGAGCAAATTCAAGTGGATAAGTATTTATGGGTGTTAAATATTTGAGGAGCTAGTGATCGTAGTGCATAACACTCATGCTTCTCGAGAAGAAATAATTATCGATACGTTTTTAACAGACTTTTTTTAAAAGTGTTACATTGCTTCTCATGTAAAACTACTTTCCGAATTGGAGAGATATTTAATTCTCATGATTTCATCGTGCTGTTTTCCAATGATAATTTCAGTCTATATCCTCTATAGAGTATACGTGTTGAGAGCAAATTGTGTATGATTTTTATTACTCATATAAATGATTTCTAATTGAAAATGGTGAGGAAATATACTGAATAGCATATGTGAGGCACTTCTTTACTTAAAAATTATTACATTTGTTATAAGATTTCAGCACTATTCTATTAGAAATAATGATTATTTCATTTATAAAATAATGATTATAAAAGTTTCCAACGATAGATCCTACTTTGTAACGAAAATGACCAAATCTTTAAGTCTTATTTTCTTCATCAAAGAGACCGGCTTTTAACTAAAGTAATTTATATTAATTATCTCTGTAAAAATATGAATTGCACACAACGTAAAACTATTTCACTTGCTCCAAAACTATGATTGAAATAGAACCCGATGTATCTATTATGTATGTAGAACAAGTATTCTGGGCCTTTTTGATCTCTGCATGTTATTTTTTTCACCAACCAATTCTTTCTAGTTTTTAATCTGCTTCGTCTTTTGAAAATTTTTCTTTTATTCGAAGCGCTATTCTTGTTATTTTTTGAACAGTAATTTTTTTTCTTGTCGTATGTGATCCATTTTTCGTGGCCAGTCACCATCCGCTTCAAAAATGGGTCGAGTTCGTTCCGTTTCAGCAGCACATCGCAGGCGTTGATTCGCTCCTGAAGGTTTTTTTTGCGACAAATCATGCGGCACCCAAACATCAAGCTTTTATTCTATCCGGCCTTCTGCAAATGGTTTAAAATGGTTTGGTGACTAACTCTCATCTCCTGGGCGATGTCACGAGATGCCACATGCCGGTCTAACTCGATAAATTCCATGATTTGATCGGTATTCGTCGTCACAGGCCTTCCATCGGCTGGCTTATCCATGGTGTTGTTTTCACCGGCTCTGAATTGTCGAAACCATACATCTACGATACAAAGTGATAGCGTGCCATCCCTCAAAACACCATTAATCTCACGAAACGTTTCTGTAGCGAATTTGCCTTTGACGAAGGAAAACTTTAAAATAGCGCGAATTTCGGCGTTAGTGAACTCCATGTTTACACGTCTATAATTTTTGAACGCAATATCCAGTCGAATCATGCATAGCGTCGTTTTATACATTATGTCAAGACCTTTCAAATGATGTATAGTATTGCCAGATACGAGCTCTGTAACGCTTTGTACATAGCTGCGAAATTCATAAGACAAAAAGGTGAGATATGTGACAATCTAATATAACTCATGATTTCGAGTTAAATTATGTATCTCATCATAATATACACTACTCAAATGCTCGCTAGTTACTCTTGTCTCCTTCATAATGAGATATAGGTGTAAATATTCGTTATGCTATTGTCTTAGTGGCTGAGAATGGATGATTCTCTAAGATATATATATACTAGCATCCCCTGTCTCGGCTTCGCTCAAGATAATAATTTAACCGATTTCATAAACAATTCAATAATATCTAAGTAATAAGTACTCTTATATACGTGTGTGTGTGTGCATATTAAATACGGCTTCAATGGAAAAAATTATACTTTCGAGTTCGAGCGGTAGAAAAAGATGTGCAAGTGTCTCGAGACGACGTTTACAGAGAGCATCATGTTCGGACTATAGGAAGTGTCTCGGGACGACTGCTATACAGTTTTGTGTTGGGGAGGTAGAATACAATGTCTAGTTATCCCGGGACGACTCATACTAGGAGTGTGCGTGTTCGAATCACAGAATACTAATCTCTTCATAGAAGTCGTAATGACATACATGGATATCGTTTCCCACCAACTATACATGATACTCCTCGTAGAAGCCGTTCCAAATCATCTGGAAATCGCATTCTATCATCCGAACACGAAACTCCCCGTAGAAGTTGACCCGATATACCTGAACTTCGTTTTCTATCAACTAAACAGGAAAGTCCCCGTAGAACTCGTCCCGTCATACCTGGACATCATTTTCTACTGTCCGAACATGAAATTCCTCGTAGAAGTCATTCCAAAACACCTGGAAATTGCATTCTACATCCAAACACACAACTGCATATATAAATCATCTTGAGGCAATGGGATATCGTAATCAACCGCCCGTACATGCCAATACAATATTTCTCAGTAGAAACAATATTTAAAGATGTATATATAATATGTACAATATAATATACATACAATATATATTACATATTTCGTATATTTTCGTTTTTTCAATTCAATACCGTGAATATTTTCGTGGTGATGCCAACTGAAATTCAAGCAAAATGGTATGGCGAATAGCATATTTTTTAAGCAGACGATGGATATTTCCTTTTTATGCAGAAGTGACGATATATTATATATATATAATTTCGAGGTTGATAGTAAAAGAACCCTATTTTGCAATAATTTCTTTTGTTCAAACTAAAAAAACAGGCTCTTGTCACAATTCTGAGAGAGAATTTATAATTAGAATTGTATTTATTAGAGCTTAAGCACTCGTGGTCCTTCATAGGCCAGCGAGAGAGAGAGAGAGAGAGAGAGAGAGAGCTCCATTTTCATTAAAAGCGGAAAATAATAATTGGCGCCACGGGTTTTTCGGATTTATACTATCTAACAAAATAATATAGCTTAGCAATATTTTTACCTTTTCGCTGTTTCCCCAAATCAGCTAAACCTTCAACAAGATCCATCTTATGGAATATTCCTTAGCAGATTTAATGGACATTTCTAGTGGTGAAGACATTAAATATTCTTGGACTTTTGTCAAAAGTTTATTATTGATACCTGGAATTACATCAAATTCAGGCTATAATATTAGATGCTGAAGGTAAAATTAAGCCCACGATTCTTAATCGCGAGTAGCAAGCTGCTGAATAGTAGATCTGCTTTATAAGATCTTTTTCCTCCAGGATATCATATATATATATATATATATATATATATATATACATATATATATATATATATATATATATATATATATACATATATATGCTACGCTATTCATTATGTATGAATTAAAAATATTGTGTCAATTCAATCAGTTAATACATTTAAATATATATTTTTTATAATTAAAAACAGTTGTTTATATTAAATAAAAATTTCGTTCGTACAATTTCAAGAATTATCTTATAGTCATATCATAAATTGTTTCATAAAATCCCGCTCATTACTCCCTTTTACTTACTGTGTAATTTCTGCTGCTTGCTTCCAGGGCGAGAACTCGGGCTGATATTTTATCATTGATATATATATATATATATATATATATATATATATATATATATATATATATATATATATATATATATATATATATATATATATATATAATGTATATATATATATATGTGTGTGTGTGTGTGTATGTAATTAATTTATATTTTATATTTTATTGTTTTATATTATATTATGCTTTATATCATTATTAAATTTTCTTTCATACCTCATTCTTATTTAATTTATTATATTATTATTTAGGTATATATATACATACATATATATATATATATATATACATATATATATATATATATATATATATATATATATATATCTACAAGAAGAAAAGAAAGGGATTCATTTCATTAAGCATGTATTTATTAGAACAATATTCCATTTGACAAAATCATGGCGTCCGCCATCTTCCGCGCCATCTAACATTCACAATCGCCGAACAACCCTCGCTACCCCGTTTTGGTGGCCATCGCTCCTAATTTTCCCCCGCATTCCGTTTTCCGCGCTCGCACAGTTGACATCAAAATTACTTATTGAAATTATGGCAGCGCAGGACCACTCACCCGCTGCCGCAAATACGAGGGCGTCCCCTCGTGCGCTCGCTGCTGCTTTCTTCCAAATCTTCCGCAGTGGCTACTTTGAGAGAGAGAGAGAGAGAGAGAGAGAGATGGATCGTTCAAAGAGAGAACGAAAAAAAAGTTTGTATCGTCCAGGTACCGCCCGCACAACTTACACTCACTCCACAGTCCTCGTCCACGCTTCACTCTACTTTCCGACTACCTTTGTTTCTCGCGCCCGCGGCACTTCACCTTCCGCACGCTTCCCTTCCAAATAAAATCTACTCAACTCACGGAGAAATTAGATTTGATTTTTGCGACAATGGCTGCGACAAGTGGTGCTTCAATAATGTGCAAAATCTTCTGAAGTCTTCTTCATCTTCATCTCCGATCCTCCAATCACCGCTCTTTTTTCCCGCTGTGCGCCAATCACCGCCCTTCTTTCCCAATGTGCGCCAATCACGGGCTCTTCCGTATCATTAATACAGTTATGCCGACATTGTCCGTTGGCAACATGACTTGCGCCGCGCGCCAAGTTCGAATTAACATATATATATATATATATATATATATATATATATCCCAGTCGAGTAGTTCGGTGCGGTGCCGCTGCGAGCGGTGGTTTCTTGCCGTCTTCTTGCTGGCTGCTACTTCCAGTGCAACCGTCTGCTGTGCGGACGACGCACGCCGTATCTCTCCGCCTCATACTAATTCTTCTGTGTTTTCAGCGTGTCCAAGCGCCCTTCCTCCATTGTTGAGCCGATGCTGCTGAGCTCGGTGTGCGTCCCTTCGTTGCGGCATTTTTCATCAACGTGCTGCTTCCTCGTGTTAATTACAACAGTAGCCCGTGCGGCGTCCGGTATGCCGCATATAACCTGGTGCGGCCACGTATTTTCGATCTTCCATCTCCAGCTCGCCGCATCCACAGGGTCTCCGGATCTTCGCCACGTATGCATTATTCTTTAGTTTTCTGCAGGTACCTTCCCTGCTTTCTCTTTCTATCTTCTCTGCATGCAGTTATGCATTTTAATGTTGACATAGCCTCCAGTTTACTCCCTTCTTTTCTATCTTCTTAGCATGGGTTTCACTTTCATATCTACACTTCTCTCTCTTTCTCTTTCTATTTCTCTTTATGTCCACATTCTTCTTGCATCTCTATATCTCTCTATCTTTCTCTTTTTATTGGCATATGCTATTGTTTGCATGTCTATATATCTCTCTATCTCTCTCTTCTACATCTGTTTGCTGCAGGTATCTATGATCTGCCTTTTCTCTCACTCCATCTCTATCTGTCTTCCTTCTTAACGTTCAGGTCTTTCTTAGTACTTTTCTTTCTCTATATATTTTTCTTATTATTATGTCTACTTAATTTTCCTTTTATCTCTTTCCTGCTATCTTCCTGTGTTTATCTACCTGCATACGTTTAACTTTCTTTCTAACTTCTCTCTACTTATTTCTCTCTTTCTATTTTCCTATATCCATCTGCATGCGTATATTTCTCTCTTTCTTATATATGCACTCTACTTGTTGCATGCATACATGTAACTTTCCTCGCTACTTTTCGCTCTCTACATTTTCTTTACTTATCTGCATGCATATCTCTCTTTCTCTCTCTTATGTATGCACTCTCTCTCTTCTCTTTTTTATTGCTGTGCTCGTACCTCGTTATTCCCTCTTGATACTCTTCCTGAATATTTTATGCCGAAAAAAGGGGAGGTCTGCTTGGTTGAGCAGCTACCCTCGCTAATTTTGCTTTTACCTTTTAATTTATTATTCTTTTAATTTGCAGGTTGTAGGCTGCTACAATTTCGATTGCAAACTTCCCCCTTCTCCGCGAATCGTCTGTTGCCTGTTGTTGCCCCCCTTCCTTCATATGTGATTTTGCTCCATTCCGCGTGAGCATCCTTGCTTCCCCCTCCTATCTTACCTCGCTATACTTCCCAGGCTATATTTCCCCCCTCCATCTCCTACCTCCTGCGTGGTTCCTATTATCTTCCCGCCTGCCCCTTCTTTCCTTTCGCTACCTACTTCTCTCATCTTCCGTACTTTCCTCCTCTCAACGTCCGTCACCTACTCCACTCATCTTCCGTGCTCTCCTCCTTTCAACTTCCGTCACCTTACTCCCCTCAACTTCCCTGCCCTACTCCTCTCACTTCCGTACCCTACTCCGATCACTTCCGTACCCTACTCCTCTCTTCACTAGCCGCTCTCGTTTTCTTCGGGCCATTTTTCCTCCTCCCCAAAGGCTTGCCGCAATATCCTCTGTCGCAAGCCTTCGGATAGGCTCTGGGTTTCGCGGAGCAGCTCGAGGGCCCGTCTCTGCCGGTCTTCCGCTTGCTGCGTGGATGGTCTTCTGATCGTCGTTCGTCTAGGTGTTGCGGTGGTCGGCGGGCTAGGTTGCCTCCATCGGGCCAGTCGAGCTGATGGCGACGGGGCCGGTGTAGGGCGCGGTAACAGCTGTTCCGGGGGCCCTATTAAGACTGCCGGCGCGGGCGGGTGTTGGTTCTGTTGCTGCTCCCTTATTGAGGGTTTGTAGGCACCCGCGCAACATGGACAATCCTCTAAATCCACCCCGCGTCGGATCAGTTGTGGCAGACGCGGTGACAGACCGGTTCGGGGCAATGTGGGTAGCGGTGGCCTGGCCTCCGGCAGGTAAAACATCCACTCTCGGGGTGGATCCAGCTCTTTTCCGCCGATCCTTCTTCCCGCCTGTCTTGTTTCGAGGACTCGGGCGGAGGTGGTTCCCGGTTGGTTGGGTCCGAGTCCCTCTTCCGGATGGCTCCGGTCTCGGCGGAGTGCGCTTGGGTCAAGCCGTCTTGGTCCCTCTCGGCGGACTCAACGCGCCCTCTCGCTACGGGGTGGGATGGTGCTCCGGTCGCCGCTGTTTCTGTTCTAGCTTCGGGCCGGCTCGGTTTGTCCGAGCATCCCCGTTGGCTGCGGCACGGAGTACCGTGCCAGCTCCCTCATCCCGCCGGAACAGTATCGACTCGAAATCCTCGCTTTCGAACTGCCGCCGGGGGTTATATCTTTTCGGCCGGTAGGGCTCCGCGCTCGCTCTTCCGCCCGGCGCTCCTGTTCTGCGAATCCCGGTGGTCCCCCGGGGCGGATGACGTCCTCATCGTCCCATTCCTGTGGGGCTGTTCGGCTGGGAGGGGGAGGGGAAGGCCTAAGTGCATCGGCCTTGGGGCGGGTGGTCGGCGTACCTCATCCGCCAACCGCCCGGGGTCGGGTTCCCGCCGCAGCGGCTGCACTGGACCCACCTTCCGCCTCAGGTTGGGTTGAACCCTCCCCGCCTCTTCTTCTGGGATTCCCTTTCCCCTCCTCTTTGGGATAGCCACTCTGCTTGCTGCCTCTTCTTTGGGAGCCTTCTGCCCGCTGGGTTTCGCTGCTTCTTTTGGGGTTAGGCCTCCCCGTGCCCCCTTTTCTTTGGAGACCTCTACTCTAGCTGGCGCTGGCGGCTCTTCTTGGGCTTGGCCTCCCCATGCCCCCTCTTCTTCCTCCTCGTCCACGAGGATATCGGCCCAACTGAGGCCAGTCCTTGCGGATAACACCACGACGTAGGGAGCACCGCTACTTCCTTCTGTCTCCGGCCCTGCTCCTCGAGTCACTGGGACCGTGCTTGTTGGGCACAACGTGTCTCTTCAGGCCCCATCTCCTGGGAAGTATAATATTCCCCGCTGCTATCGCTACTCGCGCTTACGTGACGCGCTGCCCTTCCGTCCATTTCCCTACCGTCCGTCTTTCCTAAATTTATCTTACCCTCCTCAATACCTCTTCCGTAATACCCTACTTCTTCCGTCACGCATCACTTCTTACGTCTCTGCTCGTTCCACAACTTCCGAAATCTGAAACAATTAAAAATTATAATCATCTTTCACTACATTTATATGCCCTGCCTAGCTATTCCCTGTGTACCTCGGCGTGGTAGGTATCGCTTGAGCTCGGATACGCGGGCTTTCGCGACGCGCTTCGCCGAGTTGGTCTTGAGTTACGTACACCTTTGTCGTAAAACTTTCCTTCTTTCTCACGGGCTTGATCTCAATGCCGGCGTATGAGTTCCCGCATGGCTCCGAACCTCTTCATCTTCTCTCCCCATTCTTCTGGATTAATTCTTTCCACCTTTCCTCTTCCTTCTACTTCTCTTCGGGGACTATGCACCGGATTGGGGTTCCGTCCGAAATTTAGGAACGCTGGCGACATCCTTAGGCTGGACTGGCATACCGTGTTAAGCGCATTCCCAAAATTCGTGCAGGTGTTGGTCCCATCCCCGATGGTCTTTTCTGATGAATGCCGAGATCATTGTCTTCAGCGTTCTGTTGACCCTTTCGACCGGGTTTTCCTGCAGGTGATATGGTGATGTGGTGACATATTTTATCTCATACTCTTCCATCACTTCCTTCAGGTGTTTGTTAACAAACTCCTTCCCATTTTCGGTATGTAGGTACTCTGGCGTTCGTCACCGGCAAATAATTAGCTCTTCTAATACCTTCACAACTCCCTTCCCGTCGGCGGTCCTCATGGGCTTAACTTCGATCCATCGCGTGAACACGTATTGCAGGACCAACAGGTATTTGTTCTGGGTTTTGCTGGACAGGAATTGCATGAAATCCGTGGCCACCACATACCAGGGTTCTTCTACTATACGATCTCCCATCAACCCTTGCGGACCCTGCTGCGAGACCTTGTATTTCTGGCACTCTGGGCAACGCTGTACGTACTCGCTCACGTCCGCCCAGATGCCCTTCCAATAGTGATCGAGGGCTATGCTCGCGTATATCTTCTCTATACGTAAATGCTTGGCTACTATGTCGTCATATGCATCGTGGAGCACTCTCTTCCGTTGCGTGAAGGGAACTACTAGCTTCCAATTGCTGCTTCCTTCCATGAACAGCTCCATAATCGTCTCCCCCCCTCGTCGGTATAACATCCCGTCTACCACGTACCAATCCTTGTATTTCTTCGAGAGCTCCTCTACCTGCTGAACCATCCATAAGTACCACTCGTCTTTAATCCCCTCGAATCCCGCTACTTCCTCATATTCTTCTATACCCGTCGATAGTGCGTCGGGTACGTAGTTCAGTGCCCACTTCCGGTATTCCCAATCTTGTATTTCCAGGGCCCACCTGGCGTGTCGTCCAGTCAGTTTCTTTGACCTTTTCATCCACTTCAGGGCGCTAGGGTCGGTGATCGGCTGAAAGTGGTACCCTTCGAGGTAGGGTCGCAACTTCTTAATTGACCATATCAGCGCTAGCCCTACATCTCGGAGATCGTATAGTTCTTCTCGGCGTCCCGTAACACCCTACTCACGTAAACAATAGGGTACTTCCCGTCTTCCAGCTCATGGGTCAGGACCACTCCGATAGCGTAATCGCTCGCGTCCGTCTGCACGGTGAAAGGTTTGGTGAAGTCGGGGCGCGCCAGCACCGGGTCTTCCAACAGGGCTTTCTTCAGCTTCTCAAACGCTTCCTGCTGTTCTTCCAGGCATGCTTCTTATTGAGCAGCCGAGCGAGTGGTACTTTGATCTCCGACTCGTTGAGTATAAATCTCGAGTACTAAGCTATCAATCCCTGGAACAAGCGTAATTGCTTCAAGTTCCGTGGGACCGGAAATTTCACTACCGTAGCTACTTTCGCTGGGTCGGGTCGTAGCCCTTCCTTATCAAGGAGAAACCCTAGGTACGCCACCTGAGCGCAGCAAAACTCACACTTCTCCCGGTTGATCGACAGCTTCGCTGCCAGCAACCGCCGCAACACCGCTTCCAACCACTTCAGATGTTCTCCATACTCTTCCGTCACTACGATGATATCGTCTAGATAGGCGAACACTTGTGGTTCGAATTCTGGGCTGAACAAACGGTCGACCAACCTCTGAAAAGTCATCGACGCATTGTTTAGACCGAAAGGTATCCGGGTGAACTGATATAGGCCCGATCCTGGGACCGCGACGGCTGTGTATTTGCTTCTCTCCGCCATGGGTACCTGAAAGTAAGCGCTCTGCAGGTCGATCTTGGGGAGGTAGCGAGCTTTCCGCAGCTTATCAAGGATGGAGTCCATTCACGGTAGGGGATATGCGTCCTTCTTGGTCACTGCGTTCAGATCTCGATAGTCGATGCAGAACCTATACGACCTGTTTGCCTTCTTTACGATTACTGGCGCACTACTCCACTCGCTTCCGGAGCGCTCTATTACCCCCCGGCTCCAACATCTTCTTAATTTCTCCTACCGACACTTCCGCCATTTTGGGAGACATTGGCCTCAATCGATGCTTAATCGGTGCCGCCCCCTGCACGTCTATATGGTTCTCAGTCAGGTGAGTCACCCCCGGATTTTCCGAGGGTGGCGGCACGATGGCTTCTACCAGACGTTCGACTGCTCCCCTCTGTTCGGAGTCAGCTCCGAGATGCCCGCGCACCCCGCGTATAGGATTCCTTCGTCTTCGTTCCTACCCCCTACAAATTCTCTCCACGGGCTGCCCGGCGTTCTCTACTGACCGGGCCCGAACTTCAACTCTATTTCGAAGCACTGGCAGAAGTCCATTCCTAGGATTATGTCGTGGTCCAACACATCCATCACTTGTAAGTCCGCTTCCCGCCACTGTCTTCCCACTTCCACCGATATGGTGAGGATTCCCAAAATTTGAGTAATCCCCCCGGTTACGATCTTAATATGCAGGTAAACTGGTGTCCAGCTAACGATATCGATGCTCCCGGATCGAATAGGGCTAGGTAGCTCCTGCCAGCTAATTTCACCTGTAGGTAGTACCGGTTCTTTACCCACGTCCCGGCTATCTCGTTCCTTTCATCAGGCCTACTCTCCACCGCCTCTCGGTCCGGCTTGCCGGAGGTAGTCTCGTCGTTCGCTCGATAGCAATGGGCTGATGCTAGGGTTCTGCCAGCTTTCGGCCCCCCTTCTAGGCCACTCCTCCGGTTCTGCCCGTAATTTCCGGGTGGTGAGTGCGGGGAGGTCCAGTCCGGACTCTACACCAGCATTTTTTAGGGTAGGTTCTTCTAATGCGTCTGGGCCTCCTCTATTCTTTCCTTCTATCTTCTCGTGGCTTCGTTTATTCTCCTCTTCAGTCTTCTCACCTCTCCCACTACTCTTCTCTTCGGTCTGTTTGTTGCTTGTTTGCCCTTTCTGGTCCTCTTGTAACCTCAGTTCGTCCTCCATAAGCCTCTTCTTCTCCTCTTCTATCATGATCCGCTCTCGTCTTAACCTCTCCCACTCCGCTATGATCTGCGCGCTCTCCTCATCCACACACCCTTTCGCCTCTTCCAGGTGTTCTCGCTCCTCTTCTAATCTATGTCTTCTCACCGTTTCTGACCTGGCTACACCATGAGACTATGGGTCCAGTGCCTCCTCCCCACTTGCCTCCCCGCCAAACCATTTCCCCAACTTCCTGCTCTCGGTGGGGAGCTCGGGGCAGGTGACCCGGGGGCCCCCTTGCCAGATATGTTGGGATTCGAACGGGAGACGTCTGGCGTTCAGGGCATTCCCTGGATCGGTGATCCCTGCGCCTACATAAGTAGCACTCGACGTGAGGGCATTCATAGGCGCGATGGCCCATCACGTTCCAGTGGTAGCACGTGGCCCAAGAGGCACCATCTTGCCTTGGCGGTATCCCCTGGCCCGGATACTCGTTCGCTCGGGAAAGGCCCGCATTTCTCGGCAGTGGTGCTTCCCGTGGCCCGTGGTCTCTGAGAGGCCAAGCCGATCTCGCAGCGTGCGTGGCGCTAACTGTCGAGGAGCTGGTCGGGGTCCGCCTTGCGTATATAGTCGGAGACTTGGCATCGTCCGTGGCTTGGGGATGGGGCGTCTACTACCGCCACCAAGCCGTGTTCCCCTCGGGATCGCGATTCTCGGCGATTTCCTCTTATGCTCAGGGTGCTCCCACGTTCTCCTCCTTTCCTCTTCTTTCCCTCTTCCGGTGGCTAATCACTTCCGCTGGACTCCGTCTCTTCCACCGCGGCCACCTTCTTGACCGCCTGACTTCTCGCCGCGGCCAGCGGCAGCCCATCTCATCTTTTGGAGGTGGGGGGGTGTACCTGCTATCCAACTCCTTCAGCCGCTCGCAGACCCTGCAACACTTTTCCAGCTCTTCCATGCTGCGAATCGGCTTGAGGACAATGAAGTACCTGTATTCCGGGATCAAATTCCGATAGGCGGTAATCATTGGGCTATTCCTACTCCCAGTACGGGGCTCGTTGATGGCGGTCTGTGAGCTACAGTGCGTACATCCGTCGCGTCTGATTCTGCGCTCGATGATCGGGGTTTAGTCCGGTCGGAAGAGGGAAATTCTAGGTTCGAATTCTCTCTCAGCCGTCTCTCATCTAATAACTTACGTCCCACTTCCGTCCGAGCCAACGCTGAACTCAGCAACGATCCCAACATATTTAGGAGATCGTCAGGGCGACCGGTGCCGCCCGAGGCGACGACTCGATGTTGGCGGCAGCCTGTTCCACCCGGCTTTGGGTGGTGGACGGCAGCAGTTCCGGGTTGGTAGGGGGGGGGGGGTTGGGCTAGCCACTGACAACCCCCGCGGCCCCTTCGTTTCCTCGTGGGGCGCTGCACGCCGCCGGCTCCAGATTACCGGCCTCTGTCCACACCGACCCCTTTCGTGGCCTCCCTCGACCGCTCTTCTTGCCTGCGGCTAGCGCCGACGTCCGGTCCTCCTCCGCTAGACTGCCGCGTCGTAGAGTGTCGGATGCAGTAGCCTCGGCTAAGGGGGTGACTCGCGAGTCCTCTACCTCGTCCTCTGCGGGGTCCCACGGGAACTCCGAATCAATCAGACTCTCCTTTATCTTAAAACAGACAAGCCGCTCTCTACGGTCATCTTCCGTCCCCGTCAGGCTGAGCCCGTCGACCCCCAGTTCCTCGCTGACCTTTTCAATCGTGAGGTCGCGGAATCGGCGGGTGATGGCCCGAGCCCCGCGGGACCGCTCCAGTGCCTCGGCCAGTCGCGGAAAGAACTCCGCCATGATTTAATCTTCCCTTCTTCTTTTGCTTCTTCTTGGATCCCTTCCTGCTATTTCCTCCTGCCTTCTTCTCTCTTCGACGAGGGAACGTCAAACCTCGTTCAGGGATGACTGTTTTATTATCTTATTATCTATTGAATTATCTATTGAAATTATCTATTGAAGAAATTCTTAAAAATACATTATCTGAATTACGTATGTATTTTATAGAGTAATTGCAATTCATTTTGATCTAAAAAAATATAATTTAAAATTTTAAATATAATATAATAAATCGTTTATATTCTTAAATACATATTATTTCATATATATAATTGAATACAGAGCTCTTTCGAAAAAAATTTCACATTTACACAAAAAACTAATCAAAATTCTAGATAGATAGATTACATATATGTCTTGAGTCGCTTAACTACAAATATTATGAAAATTGACAACAAAAAAGGGTTTTGGAACAAATTAAATAAAAAAGT
The DNA here is from genome assembly GCA_018907035.1 of Sycobia sp. Sy_11. NCBI lineage: Eukaryota > Metazoa > Arthropoda > Insecta > Hymenoptera > Epichrysomallidae > Sycobia > Sycobia sp. Sy_11. The sequence continues at coordinate 735,401 of JACCIC010000162.1, read as the reverse complement.
ATAGATCATATTAAAATATAATACGTATTTTCTATGCAATTTTTCTCTAAAGAAAGAAACAAAACCGAACACAACACAATCGATTGAAATTTATGCAAAAGTACCTAAAGTGTATGGTAGTGATACTCTGAGTAGTAGTCAGGAGCTTTGGTGGCATGTCGAGTTGAAAAAAGGCGTCAAATACTAGGCGCGGAGCGGAAGGCCAATTCAAGTGCGAAGCGACGCGAATTCGTAGCATGTCGACGGCCTTCTTCGTCACATCCAACGACTAACCATTCGAATATTGGCTGACGACTTGAATATTAACCGATAAACAGTTAGAAAGAATTTTCGAATCCGAAGATTTCGCCATGAAAAAGCTGTACGCAAAGATGGTACAGAAGATACTTTTAGATGAGCAAAAAAACTATCGAATGAACATCGCTCAAGATTGCCTCGAGCAGACAAAAATGATCCCACCCTTCTCGATAGAGTTATTACTGGTGATGAAAGTTGGTTCTTTCAATATGACCCCGAACATAAACGACAAAGCCAACCGTGGCAGTCCCCTGGAGCACCAAAGCCCAAGAAGGCGAAAATGAGCGAATCCAACGTGAGTACGATGTTTGTTTGTTCCTGCACAGGAAAATGGTGTTTTAAACCATGGTGAGTTTATACCACCTGGACAAACCGTAAATCAAATATTTTACTGCAATGTATTGGAAAAATTACGAAAAAAATCCTCAGAGAGCATCCAGAGATCGCGAACACTTGGTTCTCCATCACCACAAAGCGCCCTGTCACAATTTCTTCAGTGTCTCTCAGTTTTGAGTGTCGAAAGGCATCGCAACGATAACACAACCGCCCTAATCACCGGACATGTCACCCTGTGACTTTTTACTATTCCCCCATTTGAAAAAATTTATCAAAGTCGATATTTTGACTCTGTTGAAGATATACAAGAATTAGTGACGAGGGTATTCGGAGACGTCCCACAATAAGTGTTCCAAAATTATTAAGAAAACTTAAAAACTCGCTGGAATAAGTGTATAGATTTACGTACCTAAATCTTTAAATATATTCGATTTTGAATTCAAATTATAATGACAGTCAGACTGTCCTTGTTTACATTCACCCCCGTAGACTAATCTGAAAATAAAATATTAGCTGAAAAAATTCTTTGTTAGTAAAGTGCAGTCTGACTGTCCCCAACACCCTTACCTAATTGAAGACTTGTCCAATCTTTCGAGCTCGCTACGGCTCCTCATCAGGGACTCTTTTTTACTAATGACATTAACTAAAGATGACTTACATTCCTTTTTCACTTCATCATTTACAATATAATATTTCATGTTTGGCACCTTCAGACATGATGTTTATGACTTCATTTGGTATCTCCTGATGAGTTAGATTCCTAAACCAATTTTTATTGTTTGCATTGTTAATCTGATAGCTTTGAAATTGTTTTTTATTTCTTAAACATTCAAATTTCCTTTTTCATGTTTATCTATTAATATATTTTGTCTTAAAAAAATGTTTGTTTTGACCAAGAAAAAATTCATGTAATTCATTTCTTTCTATATTTTGATATAAATAATGTTCAATATTCAATAAATATCTATTTAAGGAATGAATCTGAATATGTAAATCTCTAATTTCTAAATTAAGTAATTTATTTTTGAAAAAGAAAATATTCTTCTTTAGATCATAACAAACATTATTACTATAAACATGCAAAAAATATTCATCATGAAATCTATTATTAATGTGTACCGGTAATATATTTGATTTCTTGCATCTAATAAGGAATGTAAGTTTTTCTTTAAGAATTACAACTTTTAAATTCATTTTAATCCATTTTGAAAAATAATCTTTAATAGTACTACCATATCTACAATCAGTCCCTGATGAGGAGCCGTAGCGAGCTCGAAACGTTGGACAAGTCTTCAATTAGGTAAGGGTGTTGGGGACAGTCAGACTGCACTTTACTAACAAAGAATTTTTTCAGCTAATATTTTATTTTCAGACAGTCTGACTGTCATGATAATTTTAATTTAATTTTTAATTTAATTTTTATTTTTAATTTTTATTTAATTTTTTATTTATTTTTATTTTTATTTTGTATTTTTATTTTTATTTTATTTTTAGATTGAATTGGTTGGACTGTAAGACCAATAAAAAAAAAATATTTATTAATTTGTATATGGGCAGTCGACAAAAGTACAATTCAATTGTTTTACATACATATTATTAATAGTATAATATTTATTCTTTAAAATAGAGATATATTATTAATTGAAAAACAGACGAAACTCAACATATTACACATATCATCTAAAAAATTCATAGTAGCATAGCTAAGGAAGTTTTAAGTATTAGAATTAATTACTCTAGGAATTATTTATTTAGAAATTGAGAATTTAGGTGAATACATCTGACTAAAACTCTGTAAAAAAAGTATATTAAATAAAAAAATAACATACCTGTAGATTTAATATAGGATGTAATATAATACTTTTTCCAATCACTGTCAATAAGATTTAATTTTACTATTGAATGATTCATCAATCACTTGCTTGGTGAACCCTAGTTATTTATTTTTTATGTAATATAATTGAGTATTTCTTCATGTTTTTCTATATTTTAACGTTCATCCTTTGTATATTTTCTTGAATTCATTTGCAAATAAAAAGGTAAAAACAGTGTGTATTATTATCAGTATGGCATTGAAAGTGTAGGTATTATACTATATTATATCAAACCGACTATACGTATATAAAATATTATAGATTCCATAAGTCTAATTTTATTTTTTAATTTTTATACATATTAATATATTACATATGCAGTTATTATATCTCAAAAGATTTATTACTGTTTGTGCAACTATAACAAGTATTATAAGGTTAATGATACACATATATATATATATATATATATTTATATATATATATATATATATATATATATATATATATATACATGTACAAGGTCAGACAATTAAATAATGCCATAAAATTCAAAAATTGTGTATATTAAAAGACTATGATACATCGCCGCGATTCTCTTCAAATTAGTTCCCTCTCGCCTCTATAGACTTATTCCAGCGAGTTTTTCAGGTACCGTAAAAATTCTGGAACACTTGTGGGACGTCTCCGAGTACCCTTGTCACAGATTCTTGGATGCTTTTAATGGAGTCAAAATGTCGACCTTTGCAATGTCTTTAGATATCAAAAATTGAGAGACACTGAAAGCACTGTGACAGGAAGCATGATCGTGATGCAGAATCCAAGTCTTCGCGATGTCTGGACGCACGCTCAGCACCCTCTTTCGTAATTTTTCCAGCATCTTGTTATAGAATATTTGATTTACAGTTTTCTCCCGTGGTACAAACTCTTTGTGAATTATCCCTTTGCTATGGAAAAAGTAAATAAACATGGTTTTTACTTTGGACTTACTCATTCTTACCTTCTTTGGCCTTGGCGCTTCAGGGGACAGCCTCTGTTGGTGTTGTCGTTGAGTTTCATCACCAGTAATAACTCGATCGAGAAGCGTAGGATTACTTTCAATCTGTTTGAGATAATCTTGAGCGACGTTCACTCGATAGTTTGACCTGAAAGGTTCTTCGGTACCATCTGCGCCAGCAGCTTTTTTCATGACAAAATCATCGGTTAAAATCTTTGTCACTGTTTCCCGGTTAATATTCAACTCGTCATCTAACATTCGAATGGTTAGTCGCCAGTCTAGATAAATAAGAGCGCGGACGCGCTGTGCATTCGCACTGAATTGGCCTTCCGCTCTGTACCTCGTCTTTGACGCTCTTACGGCCTTTTTAAAATCATTATGCCACCGGACCACCTGACTACGACTCAGGACATCACTACCATACACTTTAAGCACTTTATCATAAGTTTCTGTCGCGGTTTCGCCGAGTTTCGTTCAAAATGTTATCGTGCACCGTTGCTCTAAATTTCTCTGTTTTAATTTCGTGATATGACCTACTCGCGCGTTGTTACAAAACACTAGACAACTGGTGAAGAAATGATCATACAACAGTCTTCGAGGTCTCAATCGAGAGAGTAGGGATCTACTATTACGGTGCTGGAGTTATAGGTTGCAGTGTTATCACAGACCGGGAAAGAAAATCCGTCGCATTATTTAATCGTCTGACCCCGTATATATATATATATATATATATATATATATATATATAAATATATATATATATATATATACATATATATAGTAATCATTGCAGTCGAGATTGAACATACTTGGCTTTCATTTTTGCCATCGTACAAAGAGTCATACATACGCACGGCCATAATTAACAGTAACAGGAGAGAGTAGCAACAAGATGACAGCGATATCGTTTGTCACCCTTGTATAGAAGCGTACTATTATATGAATATATATATATATATATATATATATATATATATATATATATATATATAGTTACGAGGCCGCAGCCGAAATGCGACTCGTCTGCCGCGGCGTGCGCTATACGTAAACATTGCACGACCTCGATGCGACCGGCCGACCGGCCGGCGAAGGAGAGCAGAGCGGGGACAGGGGGAGCGGAGTCGTCGCGGAGAGGAGAGTATTTTTCGTTTTTCAGTCGTGTATCGATAGAGGAGCAAGAAGCCACGTGCGTCCGAGCCGCGTAGGAAACGAGGGTTTTGTTTACGGGGCTTCGCGCACGTGCTCGAGACATCGTGCCATCGTCGAGCGTCGCCGGAACAAGTGTTCGCGTTCGTACGGCATCCGCGCAGACGGTGTAGGCGGACCGCTGTCGTTCTGCGCCCGCGAGTGGTTGTGCGCGTATTCCGGCATCGACGCCGATATTCCTGGGGGACGCCCCTTCTCCACAGGTGAGTCCGTGCGTGTGTGCCTTTGCGAGGCGCCCCGCCAGCGGGCGGACGAGTGTGCGTAAGAGAGCGGACGAGTGCGCGAAACGGCCGCGCGTCGGTATTTGAAAGGGAGTTTGCACGACCGAACCCACTCCGTTACAAATGGCGCCCAACGTTTGAGGGATAATTTAAATGCAGCGTTCCATTTCGAACGCGTACCCCTCTGATATTCATAAAATAAATGACGGAAAAAATGGCCGCGCGTCGGTATTCGAACGGGAGTTCGCACAACCGAACCCACCCCGTTACAATATATATATATATATATATATATATATATATATGTATAAAATTTGAGATATATTGTCTAATCTTTTCAAAACGACGAGGAGTCCGAAACACTTCACGTTTCTTCTAAGTAACTTATAGGTTGCACCTAATAAAAATTTATATATTTATGTATTTTTGGTTGCTGATTGCGAATATTATAGTGATTTTGTGTATATTTTGAATTTTTATCGAATCAGAAGAAATTCTTAAAAACGCTGGTTTTGCAAATTTGTTTCGGAAACTACCACACATATAAAAAAACAATTTTCAATTAAATTTATTATCGGTCTTGCGGTCTTTATAATATAATATATTATCTAAAATAATAACAATCAGACTATCCTTGTTTATGCAGCTTATTCTCTGCCAGATTCTTTATAAATCGCGGGTACGAGCCCACCATCCCTAGAAATGCTCTCACTTTTTTTAGATTTCTACGAGCTGGAGACTTACACACCAACTTGATTTTGTCCAGATCTGTACGTAGACCGTCCTTATCTACGATATACCCAAAGTACTTCACCTCAGGACACAAAATTGGGATTTCGTTACGCTCACACGTAAGCCTACCACCTTGAGGCGCTGTAGTCAACTTTTCTATGTGCTCATGCAATGAATTGGTCGCAACGATAATGTTGTCTATGTACTACTGGTTGACATTCTGGTTTGAAGATCTCGTCCATACCACGTTGAAAGCTTGCAGGGGCATGGGTGAATCTGTAGGGTATTCGGGTGTATTGATATAGCCCCTCTGTAATCTATACAGAAACGGATTTTCCCATCCTTTCTCAGACGGATCTCCCCCTCCCCCACAATAATCGGACAGCTCGAAGACAAGCTCTCGGAAGGCTCAATTATTCCTTTCACTCCACTTATTAAGCTTGGCGTTGGCTTGTCGAAGTAATTTGTCTGGAATGTGACATACCCGTTGTTTGATGGGTCGATGCCCTTGTACGTCAATGTGGTGAGGTGCTACTTTAGCGGGAGGGAATATACTGCTTGATTTCGCCAATGAACCTTTTAAGGTTATCTCGAGAGCTTGCCACGAGTAGCCTCGCCAGTTATTGCTGCTAGAGCTGTAATTGCCTGCAGATGGCTTTTTCGGGGGCTGGCGAATTTTTGCAGTATTTTTCGTGGTGTTTACCAGGTGGCGTTGGCAAAATTTATAGTTAGTTTAAACTGTACTAATATATCCATGCCTAGGATCATATCGTACATTAGCGACTTGGACACCTTGAATCGGGCTTTGGCCTTCTGGTTATCGATATTGATGACCAGGTCCAGTTCGCCCTCGCTGGTGCATTCTTGACCGTCCGTGTCTTGATTCGGTGTTTCTTCTCTCATCTTCACGGTATGATACACGTGATCATTCGGGACTTCTCTGGGAATATCGGGAGTAGCTTGGAGATGTACTTCTATTTCGATTTCGAGAGGAATGCGTCTTGTGGACAGGTCGAGAAGGTGATTAGTATGGTGATCTGGGTGATGTACTTCTACTGCTTCTATTATGGTCTCTTCGGTCCGCTGAATGTTCTCTGTCATCTCGCGGTACCGGGCTTCTGTTCCGGTTTCTCGAGGATTGATAGCGGGGCACACCGTGCATGTTTTTTGTCCGTCAGGATTCGCTGGTGTTGGTCCAGGGATTAAGCCTGGCGCCTCTATATTCATTAGGTTAATATGTTATTACATTGCCACCGCTAATATGCTTAGAGGTAACCAAGGGTTAGGAATGTGTTTAAATTTGACCCGGACTGACAAAAAAACAACATCGTCTTCAAAAGAGGCTCCTTTCGAGCCAATAAAACTATGCCAACGCTTAATACAATTTTCCATACACCTGTTGTAAGCCTCACCTAGGATTGCCTTCAGTTCCTTTAGCGAATTACTTTTTATGGGCTTCGGTGGACTCATGGTACGTTCTCCGAAGTAGATTTTTGAGTTTCAGAAAGAGAAAAAAAGTCACAGGAAGCCAAATCTGGCAAATATGGTGGCTGAGCGATGACTTTCATTCAATGTGTGGCCAAAAAATCAAACACAATCATGCTGGAATGTGCCGGCGCATTATCGTGGTGAAAAAACTATGAATTGCCTGCCCATAAATCCAGTCAAAAATAGTACTCCTTATTGACCGGTTGACCTCCAGGAATGAATTCATGGTGATACACCCCATGGTAATCGAAAAAAAAACACGAGCATCGCCTTGATTTGCGACCGACTTGGACGTGGTTTGTACGGTTGCAGCTCATTTTTGGAGCGCTATTCACTATATTGTTGGGCAGTTTCGACATCATATTCATAAATCCATGTCTCCTCACCAGTAATAAATCGTTTGATGAATGTAGGGTCCTCAGTTACGTTTTAAAGCATCTCTTTTGCGACCTCTACTGGACGTTGTTTTTGCAAATGATTCAGATATTTTGAAACGAGTCTAGCACTGACATTCTTCATATGCAAAACCAAAATATGTTAAGTCGGTCCATAAGAGATGTTGAGAGCCTCTGCTATCTCTCAGATGTCGACACGATGATTTTGGAGCAACATTTCCTCAACTTTTTCGATGTTATCGTCGTTAACAGAGGTGGATGGGCGACTTGCATGAAGTAAATTTACAACGACTTCATGACCTTCACTGAATGCTCTGTGCCACTCAAATACTAATAAAGTTGACTCCTCAAAACACTTCTGCAATATTTTCAATGATTCCGTAGCCGTAATTCCATTGCAAACACAAAATTTCAAGAAAATTCGTGAATCAACTTTTTTTATTGCACTCAAATTCCACATGAATATCAAAAAAAGTTGTACCAATATAGAAAAAAAATGTTTACCGATTCATTTTACGCGCGGAGTTTAAATGCAGCAATCCGGTTCAATTTCGATCATCTGCTCTTGCCTGTCATTCCTGTGACATACATAAGTATCTCGCTGCTTCCGAAACGCGCACGGTTGGCGATAATGGAGCCTGCCATGGTGTTCGTAAGCCAGAATTGTTCGGCCATATTGGCGGTGTGGCGATATGGCTCCTCGGCAGGGACTTATTTCTGTCCGTTTGAATGACCTCCTGCTTAGGGATATTATCCGTCGACGGGATTTTCAGTATGGCTCATGTGCCTTTACTCTCAAGTTCCGTTGAGAAATATCGGGCATCTCCTGTGGACCTTATCGGGCATATCAGCTTTCTATGCTGAATACCCCGCAGCTGCATCTTTACTGAAAATTCGGCAAAGCTCGAACTTACCAATCTATCTCGCTGGGCTTTAATTGGGTCGTATATATTTTTTTGAAGCTTTATCGATTCTTTCTGCAATTCTTTTTTGGCCGTTTCGTAAATTCTGTAGGACCTTCTTATTGATTTAAAAATTTACCAATTGTTATTTAATTGCACGTAAGTCTAAAATAAGGAAAGCTTTATACACTGGATAAAATAAATAAGTACCTAAATATTATTATTTATTATTTATGAATATAAACAAAAAGTTCATTCAAAAAAATATAAATTATGGTATTAAAGTAAATGATAAACATGGGAAAGTCCAATAACTTTTTGTTTTATACATGTAAATAAATCTCATATGAATTCAATTAATCCTGCACTTTATTATATTATTGAAATGATGAGAATGCCATTATCAAGATCTACTTAAGGTAATGGTTTGATGCAAACGACAGTCTACCCAGTATAGAGAAGTAACGGATTGACCGTAATTGGCCGTCCTCATCTCGTAGATTCTCGGAAGGAAAGTTCATCTGTATATTCTGTATATCTGTATACTCTGACTTGTTGACTTCTTTCCAAAAAGTAATAAATGACAATGCCTTCGCGAAATACGTGATGAAAAACTTTAGCCATTAAAAGAACATTTTTGCTTTTGACAATAAATCACTAATTATGTTAGGCCTCTGTGATACATTCATACATTCAAAAGAAAAATACAAACAACAAAAATCTCCTGACGGTGTCAATCAAAATAATAAAGATTACATTTCTATGGTTAAAAATAATTATATTGAAAGATAAAATTACTTGAATAAGATAAAAACGAAACATGATGGAAAGCATAAGATGTATCCAAGGAACAAACTTATGTAGTGTATATAAAACAGAAAAATGATTAGCTTATTTTCAATATTAATATTATTGTACTATTATAAATGTCATAGTTAATGAACATCAAAATAAATTATTATACTTAACTAATTATTTGTTTAATATAATGTAGTTTAATGAATGCATTCATGATACAAATTATTTTGAAAATAAACTAATGATTTTTAACAACATTTGACACAAATTAATTGAATGATTTAATAAAATGTTAATCATTATATATTATTAATATTAATTTATTTCAGTAATCGGTAGTTCCAGCATAGAGAAGATATATTACTCTAATATGAAGTTGGCGTCGTTTCAAGTCTTCATATTAATGCTGTGTTCACATGTATAAAATTGTAATAAATAATAAGTGATTTAATTTTTTCCAAATGTATGAAATATCCGAGTAATTTTGTAAATAAAGATGATTAAAAAAATTTCATTTCATGTTTTCAATATCAATAATGTGTGAATGCTGAGGCACACTTTCGTCCATTTACAGATATGATAATAAAAGCATAATGTAAAGAAAAGGTAATTTTTACTCATAAAAATAAATATATGAACCTAGTATTTATTTTCAAATTTGTTATAATAGATAATTGTATGAGTTGCTTTCCCAATTTCGATAATAATAAATATATTATTGATATTTTGAAACCAAAAATATTGTTCGAATGCATGTAAAAAACTGAAATACTTTCTTTACATAAATTTAGTTACAGCCTTTTATAAAATAAATCAGTACTCAACATATACATTGGTAATAAACAGAAAGCGATACAAAATAAATATAAATTATCTGTAGATCAACAGAATTATATTTTTGTTGTCCGTAAATCATATCGTAGCATTGCACAGAAACGATTATAGATTCTGCAAGCGATTCTACTGTATCTATATCGGACCTCTTGAATCTCTCCAGAATGGCATACTTACTCACTCGCATCGGCAGCGGTTATATAGCAAAAAAAATCGAATGGCCTACTTCTCTCATGCCCCTGAGGCCCTCCTCAGGAGGGCGAAACGCAAGTATTCGTTTATAAAATAATTTTACGTATAAGATATTATCATGTAATATCTTAAACGCGGGAACACGACAAACCTGGTTTTGAATCTTCGAAGTAAAAAAATATAGCGAGAAGGCAAAGCCTAGCAGGCACGAAGACGGTGGTGCCAGTGACCTCGAAACCGGCCAGTCGATGCAATAGTCGAACGCGAGAATTTATGATCAATTTAATAAATTAATTTTTCTGGACCTTATTGTTATTAGCGTTAATGGTAACAGAATGGAGTAGTATATAAAGTTAATTGTGAAATTTGTGATCTAATATATATAGGTAAAACTAAGAGAATCTTCAAAGATCGTATTAATGAACATAAGAAAAATAACAATCCTTATGCTGTTATTAATATACATTGTACAGATTATTCACATACTTTTAATTGCGATAATGTGAATAGATTAAATATTCACAGTACTTTTAAAAAACGAACTCTTTCAGAAACGCTTTTTATACAAAGTAATACAGGCTGTGCTCTGGTCTGGTGGGAGAGAACAGCCTTGTCTTCCTGCTGTTTGTATACTCGAGAGAGTGAGGAGTATGGTATAGAGAAGCATCTCACGCGCGATTAGGTCTACACTTACTGCGGCGCGATTGAACCATTCACACTGACCTTGCCCGTTGCAGTTGCAAAAGCCCTCCACAGAGTCAAAAGCTTACTCGGAGAGCTTAGCGGGGAGGGGCCACTCTGGCTCCCCAAGGAACTGGACGGAAAGGCGATTTTACAAATGAACGTGAATGCCACGAACAGAAGCTTCCCCTTCAACACAAAATATAGAGTCAGTATCCCATGCAATGAAGAATGGAAATTTGTCTTAGCAGGCATTTCAAACATTTGAGAACTATGGTTCACAGACGGCTCTAAAAATGAACGGGGTGCAGGTACAGAAGTGTACCGGAGAAGTAATGGCAGCGGAACAATCGTCCAATTGAGATAACACCTCACCGTTTTTGAAGCTGAGCTAATGGCATTAATGAGAGGGGCCGAGATGGCCACGAAGACGGCCCTCACCATCCGTATTGGCATCTGCTGAGACAGTAAGAGTGCAGTACAAGCGCTAAATAGCTATACTACAAGATACAAACTGGTTAGAGACTGTTTTCTAGTCTTGAACAGGTTCGTCGTAAAGTTAAGGGTCACGCTAATATGGGTCCCGCGCCATCACGGGATCAAGGGGAACATGGTGGCAGATGATCTAGCCAAAATGGGAGCTATATAATATAGCTATATAATAGAGCTGCCTGTAATGGCCAGAAGCCGAATATAGGACTCTGCAACACCATCATCAAAGGGGACATAGAGGACTGGGTTGCAGAGGAAAACATCCGACAATGGGAAGAAAGTGGGAAAATACAGACAGACAATAGCCTTCATTACCATTAGAAACGCTAAGGACTGAGCCAAGGCTATTCTTGGTCTCAGTAGAAAAAGGGCTAAGGTACTTATCCAGATCCGCACGGGTCACGATAAACTTAACGCACACAGGTGCAGAATGGATCTCATAAAGGACTCCTCCTGTCGCTTCTGTTACACAAATGATGAAACCCCTGAACATATTCTGTATCACTATCAAATCATATCGGGAAGGAGATGGCAGTATTTAATAGCTACATTCTTGGATCTAGAGGACATCAAGGCCGGCATGGCGAACAGAATACTTTTGTTCTAGGAGACCTGCCGATTGTATGCTGCTGGTCTTAGGGAGGGACGCAGAGGAATTCCCATGCGTCCAGGGTCCCGAAGGCCCAACTTCGTAATAATACTGTAACGTGCGTTACTTAGCGGCGAGTAATAGATAATATGGATATATAGACATAATATAGCGAATAAATAACGCTCATAGTTCAATGTTAAATAGAAGCTAGTCTATTTGTATTATATAATAATATAGCTAGGTACTATCAGTAAAATAAATAAACGACCATTAAGAACCGAAAAATTATAAATTAAAATGAAATAACGTACTTTTCGTTCGTATGAAAGTTCGTTATTTTTAGTGCGTTAGTTAAATTGTTATGGCAAAAGCCGCGACATTTCTCCGAAACTAAATTGTAACGAGATATGTCGAAGTAAAATAATATATACAAGAGAAGTAAATAAGGAATTAAAATTAAGAGAATTCTGTATAATTATAAGTGTTTATTAAAAATTGTAACAAGTTTATAATTAATTAATAAATGCGTATAATTTTTAAATTAGATCAGGCGCTTCTGAATTATTTAAAAATTAATAATTTTATATTATTAACGAGAAGCCCCTCGAAATGATATAAGATTTAAATACGATCAATTGCGAAGAAGCGAAAATTCCATGTATAAACGTGTAAATCGACGACCAAAGTAAATAGACGTATAAACGTGCAAAAAACCTGTAAATCGACGACTAAAGTAAATAGAGAGCAAGAGAGAGAGAGAAAAAGCGAAATTCGGTCAAGGCCGAACAGCCGATAATAGCATTAACGAAATACGCGGAAATATAAAATTATAATATAATAGAAATTATTAAATAGTAAATTATTATAATATTTTTTGTTCTCCTTGTTTGTTTTGTTATAGAGAGCCAATAGCGAAATCGAAGCAGAATACCCGATTAGTATAATATTTTTTTTCTTATTGTTTTTACTTATTGTTATTACTATTCTTACTTAATGTTATTCTTTTTTAATATTATTACAATTGAATAAATAGCGTTACTTTTATTAGAATATAAAAGAATTTCAAAGAGTTATTCACCTAATCAATCCCCCCGTCACGACAGAATCCTCCATCTTCATATGAACTCTAAAATTATCTAAATATTAAAACTGCAAGAAGAAGATAGGAGACGGGTCGTTACAATACAAATAATAATAATAAATAAAGATTTGGTAAATATCAACATTGTTAAACCGACTGGATTTTTTTTCTTTTTATCTTTTACTATTTGTTTGAAGTCCCAGAATGATGAATCGCAACCTTTCAAGTTGATTCATTGTTTACATTGTCTACGCCTACTAGAATCTAGCAGGAAGGAGTGGATATTCATAAATCTCCCAAGTACAAAAGCTCATAGAGATTGAATAATCTTTTTCCAACTATCATAATAATCGAAGCTTGTATTCATCTGATACTACGACGTATGTCATCAACCATTCAATCTTTTTAATTTCTATTTTGAAATTTTCATATAGTCGTTCATTATCAGTTGATGAACATTATCGTGATATCCGAAGATTATCATGATCTGCCGAGAACAACTTCAAGCTTTTGCATTAATTAGAATCTTGCGGAAATCTTCAGCGAAACCGAAAATCATGTTGAGGGGTACAGAAAAAATCAAAATAGCCTAAATTATCGGTGATTGTTTTGGACTGCTCTATATCTAGCTATTAATAGTAACAATAATCAACTTCTAATTATTTATAACAAATAAATTTTTTTTTTTAAATTCTTTTACCGGATTTTCTATTATAGGTAAAAATAATATATAGATATATACATGCAAGACTGAAACCTGAAGTAAATTAACTCTCTTTATATATAGTTCATCTATAACTTAATAAAAGTTCTAGTAATCATATTGTAACGAGGTGTGGCCTCAATACCGCTCGTCACTCACTTCCTGTCTACTTACGTCCAGGGTGGGAACTAGGGCTGATTATTTTCAGGATTTTCTTTACTACTTTATTTTATGTTATATATAGTATATATATATATATATTATAGTATCTATATTATTTTATATTATATTATAGGTATAGGTATTATTTTATATATATATTACTTTACTATTTTATTATATCATATATTATATTATTTTCATTTTATGTATTATTTTATTTTCTTCTCTTTGGGTTAGGTACATATATCCTATTTCTATACCAACAAAAAAATTTAACTACGTCGATTTCCCAAATAATTCGTTTATTACAGAAGCAAGTTACAGTTTTCCCGCAAGATTGCACATCACGGTTGGCCGCTCTGTTACACCTGAGACATGGCTGCGTCCGCCATCTTCCACGCTATACCGCACCACGCTCGCTAAAATTCCGCAACCTTCCCCCCCTTGGTGGCCGCCGCTACCTACTTTTCCCCCGCTCGCACCACTTACAATAACTGGATTTATTTAAATTAAGGACGTACAGGCCCACTCACTCGCTACCGCTATATATAGACGAGGGCGTCCCCTCGTGCGCTCGCAGCTGCTTCCTGCAACTCTCCCTTGAGAGAGAGAGAGAGAGAGAGAGAGAGAGAGAGAGAGAGAGAGAGAGAGAGATGGATTCAGAGTTCAACAAAAACCACAGTTCGTAAGGTTCACTGCACTCCGCACTTCTGAGTCCTTGTCCTTCCACTTCCCGATCACTATTTTATATCACGCCCGTACTTCCACGCTCGCACCACTTCCCTTCCGTCTCCCAACTTAACACAACGAAAAGAACGTCAAAATTTCTATGGCAATGTCCACGACACGTGGTTGTTCAACCAGCTTCAAAAATCTTCTGAAGTCCTCGTCGTCTTTATCCCCGATTCTGCAATCACAGCTCTTTTTTTCGCTATGCTCCAATCATTAGTCTTCTTCTCCAATTTGCGCCAATTATCGTCCTTCTTCTCCGATTTTCGCCAATCCTGGGCTCTTCCGTATCATTATTACTCTTATAACCGACATTGTCCGTCGGCAACATTTCGTTTCATGTCGTACATTCACTTGCGCCGCGCGCCAAGTTTGAATTAGCCCGGGGAATATATCTATATATATATCCCCATCAGTAGTTCGGTGCGGCGCCGCTATGAGCGGTGGTGCTGTCAACCGCTCCTTCTCCGCGGCGGCTTCCATCTTCTTGCCGACCGCTACTTCCAGTGCGACCGTTTGCTGTGCCGACGGCGCAGGCCGTATCTCTCCGGCTCTTACTAATTCATCTGTGTTTTTCAGCGTGTCCAAGTGGTATTTTTCCTCAGCGTGCTGCTTCCTTGTTTCTTGCGACAGCAGCCTGTGCGGCGTCCGGTATGCCGCATATAACCTAGTGCGGCCACGTGTTTTCAGTCTTCCATTTTCTACTTGCGACGTCCGCATGGCTTTTGGATCTTCGCCACGTATGTATTTATTATTAGTTCATTTAGCCTAATATTTCTTCTCATGTCTGCTTCCCGAATTTTACAACATGACTTCCCCGTTTTCGAGGTAATATTATCTCTCTCTCATTCCTTGTTTACCTCTATATATCTCTCTTTTCTCTCTCTGTCTATCTTCTTCTGCATGTATCTAAGTCTTCATTTCTATCTCTCTCCATACGTGTATATTTTCTTTATTTCTCTTGATGCATATTTTACTTTTTTTCCCCTCCTTATATCTTCCTCTCCTTCTCTGCATATGCTTTTCTTTATATACCTTTCTATATGTCTGTTTCTTTATTTCTCGGCATGCATATTTTACCTTTATTTCTCTCCTTCTATCTTCCTTTCCTTCTCTACATATACGTTTCTTTATCTCTCTTTATATATGTATACTTCTTTTTTTCTTGGCATGCATATTTTACTTTTATTTCTCTCGTTCTATCTTCCTTGCCTTCTCTGCATATGCTTTTCTTTATATCTCTTTATATATGTATATTTCTTTATTTCTCGGCATGCATATTCTACTTTTATTTCTCTCCTTCTATCTTCTTTTCCCTCTCTGCATATACTTTTCATTATGTCTGTTTATATATGTATATTTCTTTATTTCTCGGCATGCATATTTTACTTGTCTCGCTAATTTTGCTTCTACCTTTTTATTAATTATTCACATCATTTGCAGGTTGTAGGCTGCTGAAATTCCCATTGCACTATTAGATGGAGATGATTAAAATGAACTAAATTGATTAAGATTTTTTTTGTTGTTTCAAAACATACATTCCTATATTAATCATTACAGCTATAAGTTGACTTAGACGACTTAGGACTTCATCAATCTTAATATCTAAGGAAGGTATTGTACAAGAGTGAATCACATCTATACATGCAATAATATTTTTTCACATTTGTTTGTTAGAAATAAATAGTTGTCAACATATAATAATTAACAATTGTAGGGATATATTCTGCATTCATACAAAATCTTATCTTTTCGTTTTAAGCAACTTCTATATTTATGAATATAATGGCACTGACTAACTAAAACTTTGATTGATATTTACTCGTTACTAAATTATCCCTAAATTATTGAATAAATTAAATACGGATGTACTTTTGCTAATCCAGTTTTATAAATTATAAACTGTTATAACCACTTTATAGATGCGAATACAAGTAAGCCAGATAAGAACTAATTGTACACACTTAAGTAATCAAGGCACTCATAATAATACTACAAATGCTATACAGTGAACCTACCCAAGAAAAACAAGATATAACAGACAAACAACATAAATTATATATTATATTTTTACTATAAGTATAATATAATATAATGGATAAGTGCAATTATGATATAATAATAAAAATTATATATTATAATTTTTTTGCTGTTTTTGTGGTTATTTGCCTGAATATTGGATATTTTTTCCTTTTTAAAACAAACTCACTTCAAAATATAGAACAATGACTGTAGCATTTATTCTTATATGCTGCTAAACCTTGCACTATTAACATTTAATTAGAATAAATAACATTGTAATAATATATAAACATCGTAATAACTAATATCTATTTACTCATACTATAATAAATAAATATTATTGCAAAAAAGGGTGACTCCCCATGTCAACAGGTTAACAAATAAGTAGCAAAGCAGCTTTTCTGAAATAGACAAGACAAAATAATTGGAAATAGACGCGAAAAAAATACACATGACTAGAACATATATTTCTAATTGTTTTAAATAGCACCGATAGTTGCGATAATAGTAATTTAACATTAATCAACAATAATTTTACAATAATATTTAATAAATAATTTAAGCAACAATATTATAAGATACGTAGTAAGGAAAACTCGACAATAATAAATTCGTTTATTGTAAACTCACGCAATAAAGAAGGGACATCACCCATAAAAGTAGAGATGCCCGAAGACTTACAATTAGAGAAAACATATCTAACGAATACCATCGAAGGATCTGACATCAAGACATAACCCCAGTAAACATGGATACCAAATTAGCCGCAGAGGTGAAGTCCTCGAACTCTAGATTAACAGAAGAGACGGAGAGACTTACCAGTCTCTTTGAGGAAACGCCTCATGGACGGCTAGCTTGGGAAACTGAAAAAAATCACCTACACGTCGATGGTGACTCAACAACAGTTAGAAATAGATTAATCCGTTTCGAGCTACAGCGCCTGTTCGACCCCAAAGCAGTACCCTGGCATGTAGATGAGTTGGAACCGCAAGAAGGCCATTCGGAGCTGAGCGAAATATCGGAAATGCTTAGTTAAACAGCGCTGAAGAATAATAAAAAGGAAGCACCACCCGCGGTTCAGCAACCGAGAACGGAAGCGTCCGAGCAACACCAAGTCGCCTCAACAAGGTTATAGTGGCCAGGATCATTGTATGGGCCATGGGCACAGACACCAGCCCACAGCACCAAGTCGGGGGAAGCCAAGAACTCCCGCCAGCGGCAACATCCAGCTGGAAAATCCCCCTGTCGGCACTATTTGGCACTATCCACCTCCCGCCATGCTGCCGCCAAGCATGGCCATGCCGGTCACCGGCAACCCGAACACATCACCACCCGAGAACAACCAACAGATATGTAACGTCAGCCTACAGAACACTACCGGCCGGCCCTTCGTGAACACGTATCTCAAAGAAACCCAGACCGGTCAGCTGTTACGCTAATGGCGCGTACCGTTCTCGGGAGGACCGGAAGAGGACGTAGAAGAATTCATAGATAGATTGGAAGAGACAATGGATAGTCTCGATATCCCGGCGTTAGAAATTTTAAAACTTATTTCTGGAATTTTGAGCGGTACTGTGCGCATATGGGCCCGACCCATTAACAAGACCTGCAGATCTCTCATAGACTTCCAGTCAGAACTACGTCGCCAATTCAGGCCTATAGATTACACCTTGCGACTTGAAGAAGAGTTGAGGGTTCGAACACAAGGTTCGAAAGAACCAATCGGCTCCTACCTTCGAGGAATGCGAATACTGCTCGACAAAATGTCGGCGGCGCTCCCCCTCGAATCTCAATTAGACAGGATGTACCGGAATCTAAATCTTGACTACCTAAACAAGATCGACCGTGGGGACTTTGAATCGATCGACGACCTACAGCTGCTAGGACAGCGCCTAGAATTGAAAAAAAAACTGACCCAACGATATAAAGAACCACCCCCAGCAGAAGACTGTACGTTGAGCACCGCAGTATGCGTGCCAGCAGAAAGAAATAGTAGACGCTCGAGGTTAGACACTCGCCAGCGAAAGGGTACCAGATGTGCAAAAACACGTGATGCTGGTCGAACCGTCAGCTCCAATACTGACTAAGCCAGACGATAAAAATCCACGAAACACACAAAAACCCTGGAGCTACAGCCCATCACCTCGAAGCGCACGCACATCATCACCGGAACTACCAAAACGACATGTGAGTCGACAGCGGACCCCACTGACAAGACAACGATCATCACCTTACCAAAACCGAACACTCGAATCATCCCCCAGATACAGATCTCCATCACCATTCCGAGATAGTTATACGCCCAACCGACCCTACCAACGTCCCTCGCGTAACCAGAACACTGATCGATCTAATTACAATAGAAACCGACAAGATCGGACGCAGACACCAGAATACTGGTACGAACGATCGAGAAACACCGAGATCAATCCACGCATTATTTCGAATAGCGATCGCCCGATTGACACAAGCACAGGGATGATCGCATGTCATATTCTAAAGAAAGACGATCATCTGATCGTAACTCGCGCTAATCGCATAACCGAAATAGGAGCAACAGCACATCGGGTAGACGTGAGAACAACAGACCCTGTTGGACGTGTAAAAATCGAGGGCACTGAGCAGATAGGTGCCCAGACAGGCGGCAATTTGTTAATATATTACTATAATAAAATCTATTACTATAATTGCGGAGAAAGGGATGTTACCAAGCTCAATTGCCCACGATGCGGCCCGAACAACAGGTCGGGAAATGCATAGGGGAGCAAGCATCCGGAGCCAGCTTTGACACCCCACGTCACACGGCTCCACGCACAAGGGAGAACAACCCCAAAATACAATACAGCACAAATACATGAAGAAGAGAACCGATTCTTCTTAAGCATAGAAATCATGGGGAAGATTTTTCCGGTGCTAATAGACCCAGGCGCCAGAAAATCCTATATCGGGCCTGGCCCAGACAAATTGGTAGAGTCAGCGATCCTACCGATAACATCTTATATACAGATGCCTGATTGAAAGCTCTGCCCAAACGACGGAGAAGTCGAACTGTTAATGCAAATCGATGGCCAACGCTTTAAGGTCCGATTTAAGGTATCGAAAGGACTAAAATACGACCTCATACTAGGGATGGACATCCTCACCCTAATGAACGTCACGATAAACTTTGAATACGCTATATGGCACACACGCCGGAAAATAACGCAACACTGCCATAGCAGCCGTAAATGGAGTAGCCCGTCTGAATGCGGCAGAAAGGCAGGAACTCGATCGGGTGCTATACGACCTGACACCCGTACCGAGCAAAACCTTGCGTCTGGCGCTGATGCAGCCAGATCACATCGACGTAGAAGGGCACCGTCTCATTAAACAACGAGTACGTCGAATTCCAGACCGGTTACTCAAACAGGCGCATAATGAAACAGATTGATTGCTGGCACAGAGCATTATCGAGCCTTCCACGAGCGCATGGAGTAGTTGCCCTATGATTGTGACCAAGAAAGATGGGAAGATTCGCTTTTGTTTTCTGATGCTCGATATCTATCGAATATAGATCTGAGCCAGGCATACCATCAGATCCAGGCAGCAAGGAAATCACCGCCTTTGCAGTCATTACAGAAAGGCTTATTCCAATATATTAGACTAGCATACGGGCTGACTAACGCCCCAGCCAGCTTTCAAAGAGGTATGGACCTTATTTTTGGGCCGGAATGGCAGCCGACCATTTTCGTCTACATTGACGACATAACAGTCGACACTACGACATTCGAGCAACACACTCGGGAATTAATTGCGGTGCTCATCCGCCTCAATGAAGTCGAGTTACAAATTAACAAGGATAAATCTGAGATTTGCTGCCCGGAGGTTAAGTATCTCGGCTATATAGTAGACGAAAACGGCCTACGCACCAATCCGGATAAAGTTCGTCCGGTCAGCGAATATCCAAGGCCTCTCAATTTAAAACAACTTTCTAGGAATGGTCGGGTGGTATGTCCGGTTTATCAAAGCTTTAGCTGGAATAAAACTGCCACTCATCAAATTACTAAAGAAAAACGTCAAATGGCATTGGGGTCCGGCCCAACAAAGTCGTTTGAAAAGTAAAGATACTCCTGACACAAGCACCCGTGCTTGCCCACCCTACGCAAAACAAAGCGTACATACTTCAAACAGACGGAAACAGCTACGCACTGGGCGCCGTGCTCAGCCAAGGAAGCAGCAGAGAAGAGCACCCCATGGCATATGCGAGTCGAACTCTAAACCAGGCGAACTATACGGTAAATGCTTAGCTGTCTTGTGGGCTGTGGAGAAATTCAGAGAATACTTGCTAGGCGAAAGGTTCACCGTCATCACAGACCATAGTAGTCTCAAGTGGCTGCCACTTGACGATTGCCAAAATTCCACCGGAGGTCGGTCCCAGCAAGACAGCCCGCCAGGAGGCCGGCTGAAAAGATATATGTGAGTACGCCAGAAAATGGTGAGGTCAGACTATACCGTGGCGACCACTCCACTGCGTCGAAAAATATCCCCACATGCTCCTTTCGCGCCCAGTAAATACTTCAACCTGTATGTCAACTGAATACCGCCCACAAAATAATCCGTTCAAATCGAATACGGAGACTGCGCCAGGGGCAAGTCCACATGAGCTATTCAGCAGACCAATAGCGACTAAGCCCATTCCGGCCCTAATGGACATGGTGATAGCACCGCCACCAAACTTCACCCCTCGCGAAACCCCGCCCCTAACTACCAACAACACCACTGTCAGGATTGAGTAGCATGAACTCCATACCAGCCACCCAGTCCGCAAATGGCCAAAAGAATTCTGTGTATATACCGGCGAACGAACGTGGCCTTGTTCAGAGTACAAGATAAGGTGTTCCAGCAGAACAATGCTGGAACTGCGACGACCAGGGTCACCGCTACTCGAACTGCCCGCAACCGCGCAGCAGACGTTTCTGCTACCGGTGCGGCAGAGATGCACACGACGTACTGTCGTTCGCAGTTTGCCCAAGACGACGTACGCCTGACAAGTTATGCAACAGGTCGCTGGCGTCTTCAGTAATTAATCGCAGCCAATAATGATAGTGCTGCCATTCTACCTGAATAAGTAGGACGCTAAGAAGAGAAGAGAACACTACAAATGGAGCGTTATAAATAGCAATAGCATGTTAGAAATATATCAAAATTATAAACGACGCCCACACTCATTACAAATGGCAATCACGCATCATAAATGGCGATGACAATATCAGCGAATCATCACAAATGGCCCAAAAGAGGTGACTAGCTGAAAACCTTTCCCCCTACCGAAATACACTTGATCTGCCCCTTCCACGAAAATGAAAACACGTCTCGACCATCCTCATGGGAATCAGATGTCAGAGTGACGAACAATGCTGCGGTGCAATGCAGACGCTCTTACGAAACGTCCTGACGAGAACGCTTTAGCCCCAAATTGAGAGTGGCTCGTACACCTACGCATGCCGGTTGAGGTATTTCGGTAAACCAAGTGGCTTATTATCAGCATACTCGTCTCTGACGGAGAAGACCCAGCGAGACTTCAGCTCCCAGCTCCAACGGCGCCCGTCGAAGCCTTACCCGTATCGGGACAGCGATCGGCTCCCCGATCACCACCATCCAGCCAACAGCCATCATCACAGCAGCGCCTGCCGCGGCCTGCCCCACCGGAGTCGTGCACGGCCCGACGTCAGAGAGCATCCCGCTCTCTGCCGCCATCTCCACCCAGCCGATGGCCATAGCAGCAGCAGCACCTCCAACGGCCTCCCCGACGGGAATCAAGCAGCGAGAGAGAGAGAGAGTGAGATAGAGCGAGCTCAACATCGCCGCAGTAGCGGCCGCCTGCCTGACTAATGTCGAGCGAGCGAGAGAAAGAGAGAGAGCGACGACTGCCGCGACCCTAGCAGCCAGCTCGCGAGGAAGTCCGAGGTTGCCCAGCGGAGAACGGCGAAGGGAAGTAGCTCTCCGTTACCTTCAATAAAGTGCGCTAGAGACTAGGGTCGTTGCGTCCGCCGTCGGCGTGCCCGCGCCGCGATCGTATTCCCGTCGATCGTCCGTCCGTGTTGCTTCCCTATCGTGTGTCCCCGTCTCTCGTGTATTGAAAGTAATTAAAAGTATGTTATTCGTCACCGCGTCAGAATAAAACGTATGTGGAAGTGTCGCAGAACCCGCTAGTATGAGCGAGGCGAGAGTGTACTATGCAATTTGAGTGTATACGCGTGAAATCTCAGTGTAACGAGTGTGAGAGTGTGCGTGAGTGAATAAAAGAACGTGAAGCTCGTTATTTAATACCGAACTTGCTGTCGATTTATTTCTCACGTCAATCGCCCTAGTCCGTTTTCAGGTTGATACGGAGTACCCGCGGACGCATGCAGCATCGCTTCGAGGAACGGCTTTAGAATATATATATATATATATATATATATATATATATATATATACATATACATATATACATACATATATATATATATATATATATATATATATATATATATATACGAGGGTCGATTAATAAGTGTCCAGCCTGACCAAGAGATGGTGCCACTAGGCCTACCTTAAGGTGGAGTTCTATAGTACCATCCTTAGGTACCTCGTAACTATAGTTGCACACCGGTCGCCATGTTAGTTTAGGCTTGAGAGCACACTGAACAAGACCCCTCTGTGTTTTTCGTAAAAATGGAAAAGCTGGAAAACCGTGCTCTCATCAACTACTTATTTATAGGGGTTAACGCCGAAGGAAATTAAAGACGAGATGGACTCAACACTGGAGACATCCTTCCCATCATATTCAACCGTTAAGCAATTGGTTTCCGATTTTAAGAAGGGTCGTGTAGGCACCTCCGATGAGCCTCGCTCAGCACGTGCCATTCAGGTCA
The DNA here is from genome assembly GCA_018907035.1 of Sycobia sp. Sy_11. Classification (NCBI taxonomy): domain Eukaryota; kingdom Metazoa; phylum Arthropoda; class Insecta; order Hymenoptera; family Epichrysomallidae; genus Sycobia; species Sycobia sp. Sy_11. Next base: position 711,831 of record JACCIC010000162.1, on the reverse strand, counting down.
CAACTCCAGATATGATCGGAAAAACCGATCAAATATTGCTGAAAGACCGCAGATTAAAAGTGCGTGAGATAACTGAGACCTGTAAGATGTCATATGAACGTGTACAAAATATTTTGCACCACCATTTGTATATGGAAAAGCTCAGTGCCTGATGGGTGCCTCGTTTGCTAACAGTCGACCAAAAATTAATTCGAAATAACATTTCTACCGCCAATTTGGCGTTGTATAAGCGTAATCCAAACCAATTTTTCGTTGATTCCTAACCTATGATGAAACTTGGATCCACCACTACATTTCTGAACACAAACATCAGTTTAAATAGTGGATTGGACCAGGGGAATCAACTCCAAATAACAAATCGAACAAGGTTATGGCTACTGTTTTTTGGGATGCAAGAGATATTATATCCATTGATTACCTTGGAAAGGGTAAAACTATCACTGGTCAATACTACGCAAACTTATTGCAACGTTTGAGCCACGAATTAAAAATTGACCGACCGCATATGGCGAAGAAAAAAATTTTCTTTCATCACGATAACGCACCAGCGCACACGTCAATTGTTGCGACGGCTAAAATCAACTATCTGAAGCTTGAATTGATGCCGCACCCTCCCTACTCTTCTTACCTAGCCTCGAGTGACTATTATCTGTTTCCTAACCTCAAAAAATGGCTTGGTGGTAAGAGATTTGCGGACAATGAAGAAGTAATCGAAGCTGTAAATGGGTATTTTAAGGAGCTTGACGAATCAGTCTATAGAGATGGCATTGCTAGACTAGAACATTGATATGAGAAATGTATCAGCCTTGGAGGAGATTATGTTGACAAAAAAAAATATCTTAAAAAGGTTGTTTTTCTTGGTCAGGCCAAAACTTATCAATCCACCCCGATATATATATATATATATATATATATATATATATATATATATATATATATCTATATTGTGGCCCTTGCCCTGGTCGTCGCCACAAAATATATTATTTACACACACAGCATCTACCTGCTGGTTCCTGCAGCGGATGTCGACTCGTCCTCTCTCCACGGGGGAGTCCGCTGATGAAGCGGGGCAACGCTAAAAAGCTAATCAAAGAAAACGGGGGGGGGGGGCGCACACCTCCTACGTCCCCGTCTACCTCCCACTCGTGGAAATCAGAGGCCGCGTGTTCTTCGCCGCCTATCACCTCACGGGTTCGAACTGTCTGATAAATCACCTCCGGGCGAATCTCCGCGGGTGGCCCCGGTAGCGGCTAGGTCAGGCCTTAGCCTGACGTCGCGCCCTGGGGAGAGGAGTACTCCCGTTCTGGCTGGTGACGGCGCCCTTGGCTTCTTGCCCTTCCTCGTGCCGCTCCGAGTCGTCTCATGGTCGGACCTGAAATCAAAAAGAATGACGATTAGAATGGCAGCTCCACAGGTTCTCACTTGCCTGTACATGGTCCATTGGCGGTTATCCCCACTACCCTCTGTACTTCTTTAACTCTTTCACATGAGCCGTCGCTATTCTTCTCACGTCTTCCGTGGCTAGTACATATACCGTCGGCGATTTGACCTCCGTGATTTCGAATGGCCCTTCGTACTTCGGCGCCAATTTTGCTGAAAATCCTTGCTCTGCGTTCGACAATACGCGAACTCGGCGCACTACAAGGTGGCCTACAACGTATTTGATATTGCGTCGGTCTTTGTTGTAGTGTTGAGCTTGCATCTCCTTGGCTTCGTCGATACGGCGTGCTACGAGGTCGCGCAAAGCATCGAGACGCTTCATGCGGTCCTGCCATATCTCCGGGCTCACTTTCACTAACGAGCCTTCCGTCTCTACCTCTCGGCGTAGGATTTTCACTGGGCTGGAATGTCTCCCGTAATTCTAGAACGTCGGCAGCACCTTCGTGCTTGACTGCACCGCCGTATTGAGAACGTGACGCAGTACGTGCAGGTACTGATCCCAGCTCTTATGATCGCTTCCGACAAACGTGGCGATCATTGTCTTCAGTGTCCGGTTGCTCCTTTCAACGGGATTCGCCTGAGTGTGATATGGCGGTGTGGTCAGGTGCTTTACCCCGTCTTCCTCTAGTACCTGCTTTAATATTTTGTTGTCGAACTCCTTCCCGATGTCGGTCAGCAGATAATCTGGAGTTTCCCACCGGAAGAGAATGAGCTCTTCCAAGACTCGTGCGACTACCTTGCCGTCCGCAGTGCACAGAGACTTCATCACCATCCATCGAAGACATACGAATATTGATTCTTTTTATCATGATCAGTTCTATGCACATGTTCCAAAACACGTTCTAAGGGACAATAATAATTTAATTATATTGTTCCGACAAGATGATGATAATTAAAAACTTATACATCTCGATCATGTAAATTCAGACATCTCTTTTAATCAATTTAAAAACATATCTTTAACTTATTGGAATGATGATAAACATTGTCTTATAGTAATTGATAAATATCAAAACATAAATTATGGTATATATAGAAAAGGGTTCGATTGTTTTGTTATAAATATAGTATAATATAGATATGTCGAATATTCTGGTTTTAAAAGTTGAAGACTCGATATGGCCGACTATCAGCGAGAAAAAACTATATTGCATCAACTAGCCAGATCACGCGAAGCAATAACACGTAAATATAAATTAATCGAACGAATGTAGAAAGTTCATTAAACGAAATAATTAAACCAAACGTTACTCCTCTAAATAAACTCATTACTGTATCAAAAGTACCTAATGTAGCAAATATTAAAAGATAGAGAACAATTTATCTATTTTTAAAGAGGAAAAACATTAAAGAATTGTTGACGATGGGAGTAATTATGATTCTAATAATAAAGATAATAATAATTATAATTCTAATAATAAATTCTAAAATAAAGCAAGATAATAAAGGTCTTGAAAAATATCTCGGTATGGTGAACCTTAATCACTATATATTACTTGATTCTATGTATGGAATACATAAGGAAAATAATGATCTCATGATTGGAAATTTACCAATAAATTTCTCCAACGGTAATGCCATGATTAATAATATAAAATACCCGATCACTAATGACTGTCCTGTGCGATGATAATGATCTTGAACTTTTGTATCATCACAATTCCAATTCTGTTCACAAATGTGACAAATTTTTTGCTTTTCCTTAGTTTTACATTTCAATAGCTGTAAGTCGATTCATAAGTTTTGGATTCTTATGTAATTGTGCAATTTGTTCCGAAAATACTTTTAATTTCTGTAGGAACAATTCAGTAGGTGATGGACCTATTTCGTCATCTATTTATCTATAGCTTTGGTATTCGGATTGTTTATAATAATTCGCATCATTAATTATCTTTTATATAAAGATTAACAATAAATGCTTTATGTCATTACTGGACATATTTACGATTTTCTATATTTTCTAATATATATTTAAAACAAGACATATATAACAAATGTGATACTCTCTGAATATGAAAGTATATAATATTTTACAGTTTTTCAACTATAAAATATTATTCTTCTCCGTCGGTAGTTCAATTCTGCAATGATTTTTTCGACGATAATCGATGCTGTGCAATGTTAATTTTTCTTCGTATAGAAAATAATGTAGACATTGATCGTAAAAGGAAATTTCCAGTGCGTTTTGACACTTGCGGATCAATCGACATAAATTCTTTATCCAAACATAGTGATAATAAAATTGTATATTACCTTGTATAATAAGTAAATTCACATGCTTTTACTTTTTTTGTTGTTATATAACATGGGGATACTTGAAAAACATTTTTTCCTTGTTCAACCTATATAAATTAATTAAAATATTATGTGTATATTTTTTAAATTTAACTATATCTTTTGTTTTGAATGGAAATTCAAGAAAAAATAGAGAACAATGTCCTACTGCTCATATACGGAGAGATAATTAACATTTACTTTAGCTGGATATAAAGCTGATAAAACTGCGCATTGCAACATTATCATTATTTTTTCCAATGACACACGCATATCTATATTGCTGTGGGTAGTGAAATATATAAGCTACCTTTTATAGGATTGAATTCATATATATTAACTAAATATAGGATAGAATGCAATGACTTATTATTTTCCATTATTTTCTATCTATATCAATAATTTGTCAAGAATGGAAAAGTAAATCATAACAGGCTACGAATATACGCAAAGATGTGAATAGTTTGCGGTTCAAGTCTATATTGTTTAAATTTTTTACTTAATATAACTAGAGAAGTTTCAAATTTTTGTTTGTTACGCAATATGTAATATACCAAATGCATATGCAATGAAAACAATTCTTTTGAAAGAAGTTACAATAATTAGTCTTGAAGACGATGCATTAATAGTAAAAAAATAATTACTTAAAAAAGTATTTAAAAAATTGTGAAATTCTATGTGAAAGGTCTTAAAAAATATACCGTCAAAAATTTTCAAACAATATTATAAAACTTGAGGGCTTAAAGTGTCCCCCATTATGAAAATTACAAACTTCAGGAAATATGTACTATACTTATCAGACATTATGCTTTATGGCCGTGTGCGCAGTACAAAATGCATATTTACTATAATCTTGGATAATCGAAAATCATGGTCAAAAATGGTGAGAAATTGATGAAACCGGTTCATTTTTAATTAATACATAATACAAGTCAAATGTGTCTCTAGAGAAAAAACTATTCATTGATGTAATGTTTTATAAATAGAGTTTCGACTGAGCTGTCTGCCTTGTATAGAAAAATCTTCTTTCTCTCTATCTGCATATGAAATACAGCTGACGGCAATAAAAACACTCTCCTCTACTGCTCGAATTGAGTTTAATTTAAAAAGCAGGGGAGCTTGAACTGACGCTGATGTAAGCAACAGGCTATTTTGCACACGGATACCAACGCGACCTGGGCAAGTGCCTAGAAAAAGGAGACGGGTTATTAATTAGGAACAAAGAGAAAGCGGTGAAGAAAGTTTCTAATTGAAAATTTAGGTCTAACACTATGATGGAACTGAACTGCAGCTCCGACCATGAGTCCGTTAGCCCTGGCCGTACGTCAACAGCAGATGAAAACATTCATGCAGTGAAAGATATTCTGTTAAAAAAATCTTCGAATCACTATCAGAGAAGTTCCTGAATATGTTCGTCCTGAATATAACTCGTGAGTATATGGTTGTATCGTAAAAACTAAAGTCCAATTGTCACAATGGAAGAGCCTAAAAGAATCAAGGCCGAAGAAAGCAGGCAAATTTCGAATTCAAATGTCAAGGTTTATCTCACGGTCTTCTTTGATTACCGTAGCCTGGTGCATCAGAAATTCTTACCACAAGGTCGTATGGTCAAAAAGGAATACAACCTTGAAGTTATACCGAGAGGCGACACTCAAAAAACGTCCGAAACTTTGGAAAAACAATTCGTGGTTTTTGCATCATGACAGAACCTGCTCATTCATCATTACTTGTCAGAAATTTTTGCGCCAAAACCAATGCCATAGTCATACCTCAGCTTGCATATTCACCAGATTTGGTAGCTACTGATTTTTTTCTCCAAAACTGAAGAGACCCATAAATTGCTCGCGTTTTACTACTATTGAGGAGATAAAAACTGCATCACTGAAAAAAATGAAGGATATACCAAAAAACGATTATCAAAAGTACTTCGATGATTGAAAAAAGTTATGGCACAAGTGTATTATATCTAATTTGGATTACTTTGAAGGGGACAACATAAGTATTAATTAATAAATAAATATTTTTTGGGAAAACGATAACGTTACATTATTTGACCATTTCACGTATATTGCAGAAAAACAAGTAAGTGCTGCAAATTGCTTTTCTATTTTTGGAGATAATATAGAAAATAAATAAATGTTCGGTGTAAAAAATGTAATTCCAGATGAATTACGTTTTTTAAGTTTAGCCTATGCTAGAACAATATCCAATAGCAAACTTAACGACATCGAAAAACAATGGACATGAATATAATATGGGTGAAAATTTATTCAATACGTAAATCATCAAACTATTCGGGAAAAAAATCTTTTATTTTTGAAATTAAAAAACACGAAGACTTCAATTTCCCTTGTTCTTATGTACAAAATTTGAATGAAGCGTTGGAATAATAAGAATATTAAAAGTTTATGTAAACATAATTAAACGTATTTAATTGTAACTTAAATAAAAGTTTAATTGTATTATGTAAAACTAAAGATTAAAAAATTATTTCTATAATATTATATTAATTTTCTATTTTTATATTTAAATTTGTATTTAAATTACTGATTGAATTTAATAAATTCATATTGTATTGAAATAAAAAAAACTGTGCGAAAAGGCAGACAAGAGCAGCGAAAAAGTTAATAATCCCATCAGTTAGTACAAAAGTCTTTTATATTTTGATCATTTCTACACACACGCACACACACAAACAATATTAAAAAAAGTACGAGTTTCGACTGAGTTGCCTGCAGCAGATGGCAATTAAAACGATTACAAAATCGTCCTCATCGAACTGACGTAAACACATCCATACAAATATACACCAATGTAACTGTAGTAAGTGCGTAGGAAACGGAAAAGTACCCTGATAGATAGGGTATATCACCGGAATTGACACAAGATTCTCTTAGCTTATCTAGTGACGAAGCAATTTTAACACGAGATTTTAACAGCACTATATATAATAAAGAACTTTAAGATTTAATATATTATATTAAAAAAGATTAAATAAAATTTAAGATTTAATGTAAGATTTAAATATTGTCGAGAAAACAACTAAGTCAACAATAGACAAATCAAAAAGTATATACTACGTACGTTTCCCTTTTCCCCTCGGGATATCTTAAATGGTAGAAAGGGAATTTTCGGTAAAATCAGGATAAAATCAGATTACTCAGTTCTGGTTATTTAAACAAAATATCAAAAATATATTTGATTAACCTAATACGAGAAATGATAAGTAATATACACCCTTCTGGCATCGGGCTGTCCAATCGGTAACAGAATTAAGATAGATTTCTTATTTATATTTATATTATAACTTATAACAATTTATTTATTATTAAACTAAATTCTGCACGCTTCATATTCAAACCGTCTTTTATGATTAAAATTTTTGTGCACTTATTATACTAGTTTCGCGGACTATATATAAGTATACTTTTACTGAGGGCTGGAAGAAATGTTGAAAGGAACGAATCCTGCTAGTCTTTGATTGAGCACCGCGCATCCAGGATCATGAAATCGTTCGGGGCTAGAAATAAGACTTCTGGTATTTAACCGAGCGCCATGCAACCAGGATCGCGAATCTACTATTCAGGATTCTTCGACGGGGGCAGGATTATTAGAGCTATGGAATCAGGATAGCTCTAGGGAGTTTCTTTCGGCCAGATATAAATTATGCATATTATTAATAATAATAATAATAATAAATATTATTATGTAAATCATAATTAATGTGATATTTGCGTCCTTGGAGACGCTCGCATACGCTTAATGATTTACGTAATTATATGCACGTATGCTTTTGTATATGTGGTGTATATTAAATAATATAAAAATGTCAACAGCAAGAGTTTTATATTATTTAATTAAAACGGAGCACCCGAAATGCAGCAGCTAGTGCCTTTACTGTATTCTGAGTTCGTAGTCGAAGGGGACACAGGACATTTTTCCCATGCTGGTTGCGCGGCCGCGGCTCTCTTTCGCGATGCGCAAGAATCTCCCTCTACTCACCCTTGGCCTAAGTTCGGAGGGCCAGTATATTCAATATTCGCGCTTGTATTATTTTGATTTTCATCCGTTCGACCGCTAATCGGGATCATTGCCCGATTATTTTAATTTCGCATATTATTTTGAAATTTATACTCTTGCGTGTATTAAAAAATTTTGTCTGATCGTTGCAAATGTACCAGATAAATTTTTTATGAATACATTCTAGTTAAAGACTCTAAAATTAGGATAAATCCAATAGATGTTGAACGTTCTCTCTTTTGTCCTAGTATAGAATAAAATTTTGGTATTCTATAACTTTTAAATTATTATGGAGCAGGGTGCAAATGTGAAAAGGATTGTAAATAAATGACTGATAATTGGAAACAGTAAAAAACTTGATTTAAAGGATAGCTGACATTTAAAGGAGAGCTTTTTTATATAATGCGCCTCTTTACTTTACACCCAGGAGTTATCTGGAGTATATAAAAAAAGCTGCTAATATAACGAATGTTACAATATTCTTTGGGGCTATAATGGTCGTTGGTGGTACAATAAAGTATATAAGCTGTTTTAAACGATAACGAGAAGCTCCTCGCCTACGATATAAAGCTGTGAGCGTTTGTTTATATGCGAAGCACTCGCCATCAAACAGCACTTATACTTATTTACCCTATGACTTTAAATGTCTCAATTGAAAATAAATACAGTGTAGAAAGCACTTAAAACCCAGTATTATTTTTATAAATACAATTTTGTATGGAAAGGATATATTTTTTTCTGTAAAATGAACGCATTTTTTAACTGGCTTCTTTAATTACAAATACTGGTGCATTAAGAATTTCGATCCTTATTCCTCCACCTATTGGAGCACCATTGATAAATGATGCAGAGGCTGCTCTGAGACTCGGGATTCGCACGTTCTATTGTTTGCATTTTCTTTATACTGCTCTCAGGAACAGCAGATCTTCTATATTAATGTTCGCTTAACTTATATAACTTTAGTGTACGTTAAATTGAAATCTATCCAAGCAATGAAAGGATTAATTATGTACAATAGGTTTTCTAGATAATATAATCTAACATACTGAATTTACCTTTCTAGGTCAATTTCCTATAAGCTGACATGCTTAGTTCTATTTATTAGATGCATTAAAGATATTATTTTCAGGCAATCGCATTCATCATACATGAGAATAGAAAACATAAATAGAAAGACTTATCAATAAATATAAATCAATTTTTATAAATGCGTCCCTTAAATGTAAAAGAGTACGAGGCTCATTGATTTATTCATAGACAAATACTGTCCAAAAATATCCTAAGATTGTTATTTTCTTTAATTTTCAATCCTCGTGGACGTAATTCGCGACCAAAATTTAAATAAGCAGCTGTATATCCAGTTGATTCGCTAGGAACGATATTGTATACGAAAGATATTTCCGGTATAAATCGATTATGGTCGTTGATTTTCATCTACATATTGTGAAATCATTGTCTTGATCAGGCGATTCGCTCGTTCTACTACATTACATTGTGGTGTGTACGGTCGTTAACGTCGATGTGTGATTTTAGAATTGTCTAATATTACGAAATCCTTACTTATAAATTGTCCATTATTCGATATTATTGTGTTTGGACATCCATGACGTAAGATTATCTGTTCGCTTACAGCATTTGCCACAGCTTCTCCAGTGACTTTAAGAAGTGGTCATAATTGAATCTACTTTGTCATCATATCTTGCATAACTAAGAGTCACTTATTCAATTTTATCGAACAAGGTAACGGTCCAATTCGATTCACAGATACAATTTCGCAAGGTTGTTGAATTTGCGTTGCATGCACCATACCTACAGGTGTTTATTGTGATACTTTATATTTCTGACATACGTTAAAATTTTGGACGTATTTTGTAGCTACTCTAAACAATCCAGGCCAATAAAATTGTTTTGCTAAACGTGCAAGTGTTTTTGCTACGCCTAGATGTTCAGTTGTAGGAACATTATGCTTTTTTTCTAATACGTCATTTTGTTCTGATTTTGAAACACATATTTTCCATTGTAATGCTTCGCCTATTTCATTAAAGCCAAATGTGTATAATATGTGTTTGTATAGCTTATTATTCTCTATACAATAATCGGAATTATTTCCCGAATCGGTTTTGACGGCTGATATACATTTCATATACCAGTCTTCGTCCGATTTATTTATTTATTTACGCAGTTTTTCAGGTTGGCGAAATAGTGTGTCGGCGAGAACATTATCATTTCCTGATCGATACTTATTTTTTAGATTATTTTTTTAGATTATTTTTTATTTTAAAGACTGATTATCGGATATTCTCGGAAATTCCAGATTTCCGACTTAATGGCTAGACATTCGAGTTAGTGTGTGAGTGCGACTGGCATATGTAATAATACTTTTGGTTTCTTCATATGATTGCGTAAGTGCTGCTGCTAGTTCTTCGGTGCTTGCATAGGTTTGTAATATAAATGGCTTCTCCCAGTCTGGACAAGCAAGGAGTGGTGCATTTGTTAATAAATTTTTTATTTCATCAAATGCTTTTTGTTGTATTTCTCCCCATTCCCATTTAGCTTTTTTCTTTATTAGCTTATGTAGAGGAGTTACAGTTTCTTTATTAGCTTATGTAGATAGAGATAAATTTGCGACTCCTGCGGTTTTTTCAGTATTGGTATGCAAACCATCTACTATATGACGTAGATATTTTAATTGGAGACGGACAAAGTTGCACTTTTCAAAATTTGGTTTCAGTTTTGTGTTTTTTAAGCGGTGAAACATATCTATTAAAATATTTAAATGGTCGTTGAATGTTTTTGAAATAATGACAATGTCGTCTAAGGATGAAATAACATTTGGAGCCATTTCGACAGTAATCACCTGGTCCAATAATCGTTGGAAAGTTACAAGTGCGCAGTGTACCCGAAAGGGCATGGCGGTGAATTCATATAACACTTTGCTATAATCAGTCGGCTTTCTGGTGTAGGTGCTACTTCCCACTCGCCACTCTTGAAATCAATTGTAGATAAATATCTAACTTCTCGCAACCTATCTAAAATTGCATTAATTTACGGTAACAGATTCGCGTCTTTTTGTGACTTTGTTAATTTTTCGAAAGTCGACAGAAAAACGATGTTCTCCATTTTTCGTTTTAACTATGACAATCGGTGAGCTCCAGGGACTACTAGACGGTTGCATCACCCCTTCTTGCAACACTTTATCGACTTCCGAATTAATAATATTTGGCATTGTAGGATTTGTTGGTCGATCTTTCTGTTTGCTTGAAGTATTTTCTTCCAAAACAATTTTATGTTGCAATAATGGTGTTATGTTGCAATAATGTGGACCTTTTATATTTTCTATTTGTTTTTCTTTTGAAATAAATTCATCTAATATTATTTTCTCATTTGTTTTTAAATACGTTAAACTAATATCTTTTAATTTACAAATATGTTCATTGGTTGCATTTCCTGTTTGAGAAATAATTCGATTATTTATTCGAATTTCGATATTTTATTTTCTCAATGTATCCATTCCGAGAAGCTTTGGCTCATTTAATGTATCTAATACCATTAAATCTTGTAAAAGTCATAAACCTTAAGTGTATATAGATGCTCAAATAAAATCATCTAATTTTGCTTCTTGACCGTCGGCTAATACAGCTATTCTATTGCTTGCTTTTTTTCGAAGACCATAAAACCATAAACAACCATAACCAGCTAAACAGACTTCAGATAACTGTTTATTTACGTACGAACTCACGGATCCCGTATCGATAAGTGTATTTATTTTATAATCACCTATCACTACCTTAGTAAATAATCTATAATTTAGTTCGTAATTTTGTTTTAGGGCCGGGAGTGTTGCATTACAAACTTAGAACTTGCATTACTAAAGCCTCCTCTGTGGCATATTAACGTCATGACCGTCTTTATTAAAGACCGAATTGATTCTTTGGCCTCTTGTTTTCTGTTATTAATTTGATAGTCTAAATTTCTCAATTCTTCTGGTGAGTAGGAATTTCTCATTTCTATTTCTAACTCCTCTAATGTATTTTTATTTACTGCATAATTCCGATGCCATAATTGCGCGTCTCCTCGGAATAATTCAGGATAACCTCTCAGATTTCTTCATCAGTATACATATACGCTTTTCGCAGTTCTCTGACTCGTTCTAAGAAAGCGTATAAATTCTTTCCGTCAAAGTGACAGTTCCGTTTCCTCATTTGATCAATTACTTTTGCGTTTGAATTAGTTGTTTCATTCGCTGTGTTAAATATTTGATTATTTTCACTTCTCATTTCGTTAATTTATGATGAAGTGCCAAGATGATTTTTTAAGCTCCATAAATAGCTTGATTCTACCTCAAATTGTTCTATCTCTCGTGTTTTATCGAGTTGTTCCTTATAATCCGGTCCATCAATTGGTTTATCGGTATATTCTTCTGGGTGAGCTTGAATGTAGTTAACAAGCCGAGCCTTTAGTAAAGGTAGATTTCCGTCACTATCTACGTTTATTTTTGTAACTCCTCTATCAACTGATCTTTAGTTAGATGCGATACCCATGATACGCGTGGAGTAGGAAATTTTCTACTTTCAAAAAAATTTTTTTTATTATAATATAAAATATTAGATGTTGCTTTCGCGGTATTAATATTTACAATATTAATTCAATTCGAAATTATTAATACTAATTAAAACTTTAATTTTCGGCCTTACATTTATTTTAAAAAAAGAGTTAGAGTTAAAAATTTTACTTATCTGGACTGTTCTGAATTAAATTAATAAATATTCTTATCGGTCTTGCAGTATTTATAATATAATATATTAACAAAACACCCCGAGAATCTGAAATAAAACTTACTATTACAATAAATTATATTAAAAATTGTAAATAAAAATAAAATAAAATCAATAAAAGCAATATTCTATGTTAGTAGAGGACAAGCAGACTGCCCCCACCACCTTAAATTGAGAATCACTTTGGTGTGCGACGTTTTGAAACGTTACGGTACATCCTCAGGACTTAAACTAAATTGAAAAAATCAGCATGCTACTTTATATATTCCATCTCCACTCGAAATTTATTAGTATAACATTTATAGGATCCCCCTTTTTCTGAACTTAAATGCGAAATACAGATTTTATATTAATAAGGAATGATAAGTTGTCTCCGGTGTAGAAAACACTTTAAACCCAGTATTATTTTCTTAAATAGAATTTTTCACGGAAAGGATATTTTTTTTTCTGTAAAAGAAACGTATTTTTTGAAATGGCTTCTTTAATTAGAAATACTGGTGCATTGAGAATTTTGCCCCTATTCCTCCACCCATTGGAGCGCCATTGATAGCTGATGCAGAGTCTGCTCTGAGACTCGGGATTCGGGTGTTGGATTTTGTGCGTTTTCTTTATACTGCTCTCAGAAATTTATGAGATCACAGGAAGAGCAGTTCTACTATACTAATGTTCGCTTAACTTATATAACTTTAGGGCACGTTAAATTGAAATCTATCTAAGCAACGAAAGGATTGATTATGTACAACAGGTTTGCTAGATAATATAATCTAACATACTGAATTTACCTTTCCTGATCAATTTTCTATAATCTGATATGCATAGTTCGATTTATTACATGCATTAGAGATATTATTTTCACGCAATCGCATTCATCATACATGAAAATAGAAAACATAAATTGATAGACTTATCAATAAATATAAATCAATTTTTGTAAATACGTCTCTAAATGTAAAAGAGTTCGAGGCTCATTGATTTATTAATTGACAAATACTGTCCAAAAAGATTCTACAGATGCTGAATGACTAACAGAGATGAATTAGAATAAACATTTGAAATTTGCAAAATTATTAGAAAAAAACTAATTGATAATTCTGTAACGACCCGTCTTCTGTCTTCTTCTCGCGATTTTATATTTTTTAATTGTAGAGTTATTATGAAGATGAATGATCCTGTCGGGACGGGTGAATAACTTGTTTTTCTAATTCTTTTATATTCTAGTAAAATAACAATATTTATTCAATAATCTTAACAAACAATTTAATGAAAACAAAGTATAATAATAATTGATGATTTCATTTAAATTTATAATTTTGTTAGTTCTTATTCCTCGCTTATTTATTGTACTGACTGCTGTTAGTATCTAGCTATATTATTATATAATACCAATAGACTAACTTCTATTTATTTCATATTTAACAATGCGCGTTACTTACTTGCTGTAATATATCTATATATATTATATCTTTCTCACCGCTGAGTAACTCACGTTACTATTCTATAGTCCATTCCCAGGCGTAGTGACTTTAGCTTACGAAAAAGACAAAGAGAAAAAGAGACTATATACAGGAAATGTAAGAAAATTGCGACAGAATAAATTAGATATGTAATATAATAAATTAACCATGTATTAGAGATAATATTAATTTAATTTAATTTAAATATTAACCAATAGAGATACTATTAATTAAATGTAGTTTAAATAATAACCAATCAAATTTTTGTTATCGTACTTTCACAATGTAGAAAAGTGCATTAAATAGGAGCGTTGTTGATTTTTGCTATTCGTTAAGGAAGGATACCTCTTGAGTAACTAAACGAATCGACACACTCCGATCGATTATCCTTTACCTTGGCGCAGATTCACTTTCGGTACTCGTTGAGGAAGAATACTTCTCGAGTAACGAAATAAATCGATAGTCTTCTGGCCGACCAAACCTTTCCCTTTTCTAGTGAAAAAACTCTTTCGCGAGGAAAAAGAAAGGCACCTTTACTTGTACAAGAGGGTCATAAAATTACTAGCCTAGAAGAACGGGCAGGCGGATCCCCATTTCTGAAAAGGGAATTTTTATTTTCTAATTAGAAAAGTATAAGGAAATGTCTGCGGAATAAAAGCGATTAATTTTGAAACCGAATATAATTTATTCGAAGAACATATGACATTTTCTCCGAACTAAATTATTATAATACAGGAAAAATCTCTATCAGGCAGACGTCGAAAAATTACCATGTCAATAGAGGTCTGACTATTTAATCACTATTGAACTATTGACTATTCAACATCTATTCAGTCAATAGAGGACTGACTATTCAATTTAATTTATGTAAGACGCACTTAGGGGCGATAATTTTGATAAGAATAAATTGTATTCTTATTAAAATTTCGATCTTTTTATATTATTGATTGAGGCACACCTTGGAGTAATATAATCATGAACAAATATCGTTGCGAAATAAAAATTCGTTGGAATTACTCGATTTAGTGTAAGTTCACGAAGAGAGCCGTACTTAGTCGATATTCGTCAACATAGAAATAATAGAAAGAGGAAGAATATAGGAGAAAACCGTGCGATTAGCTCGCGATACTTTGTAAATATGTTATGCAGATATACAAAAAGCGCAATAATAATTTATTTTTTCTTGTTTTATGATATGTTCCAGAAAATCTAGCAGGAGATCCCGCCTTATAAATAATTTAATTATTTATTATTATATTTTTTATATTAATTAATAATAATATATTAATCGTTTATAATTTAAAAATCATAAAATGAGTTAAAAGTTATTCACCACAATTTCTAATTACAAGTTCTGATACGTTCGTCCCTCTTCAATCGAACCCTAATAAATATAAAGTAAAAAGAAATACAAAATCAACCGAAAACAGAGTGGAGACGGAACGTTACATAGATGATTTTCTGATTTTTTCAAAACTTTGGTAGAACATTTACAGCACATTAGAACTTGTACAGAAGTAATCTTTGATAGAAATGTATGAAACTACCTAATATATATTATGATTACATGATATAATAATTGTAAAATATTAACCAACATACGTTTACATGTATGCATGTACAGTACGAATTATAGCAATTTTAAAATAAATACAATATAAAAATAAAGAAAAACCCGTTTAATAGCTTTCATAAAAATTACGTCAAAGGCAAAAATTGAAGTTATCTATTTAGAATGCTTCGCTATAAAAGAGGATATTCAATATCTGCAACACCGCTTAAATGAAAAAACATTCACTGTTTTTTGTGTCACAAGACACTGGAAAATATGAATATTAGATTTACAACGGATAAAGAACTGGGAGATTTAACATACTACGACTTCAATATAAAATATAACCCAGAAAAATTCAGATTCGAAGCAGGCTGTCTGAATAGAAATCCAATTTTATTTTTTTAGTGGTCTTACAGTCCAATCAATTCAATCTAAAAATAAAATAAAAAACAAAAATAAAAATAAATAAAAATAAATTAAAAATTAAAAATAAAAATTAAATTAAAAATTAAATTAAAAGTATAATGACAAACTGTCCTTGTTTACATTCACCTCCGTAGACGAATCTGAAAATAAAATATTAGCTGAAAAAATTCTTTGTTAGTAAAGTGCATTCTGACTGTCCCCAACACCCTTACCTAATTGAAGACTTGTCCAACGTTTCGAGCTCGCTACGGCTCCTTATCAGGGACTAAACTAAACCTTATATTCTAATCTATATATACCCATCCCCATCACCAAATTTAGTAAATTAAATATAAATTCCCCCTCTACACAAATTGTCCAAAACCAATCAATTTAATAAGGAATGATAAAAACTGTCCAATCTACCAGACTCTAACATTAAATTCACATTATTTCGATTCCTGGAAATGTGAATACTTTCAAGACTCTCCCCGTTTATATTTATTATTAATACCATGTTCCCAAATATCCACATTTACAAAATCAAAAGAATGTAAAAACTTTAAACAATGGTCTTTTATTCCGGTTTAAAAGAGCATTGTTTAAAGATTTTAAGGCATTGTTTAAAGGTTTAAACATGGTATTAATAATAAGTATCAACGGGGGAGTCTTGAAAGTATTCACATTTCCAGGAATCGAAATAATGTGAATTTAATGTTAGAGTCTGGTAGATTGAACAGTGTTTATCATTCCTTATTAAATTGATTGGTTTTGGATAATTTGTGTAGAGGCTGGATTCTATATTCAAGATACAAAATATTTAGTTTAGTGGGATAGGGGTACAGATAAATTAGAATATTAATATAATTTTAATTTAGTCTCTGATGAGAAACCGTAACGAGTTCGAAACGTAGGACAGCCTCAGTTAATCTTCAATGGGTAAAGGTGGCGGGGGCAGTTAGATTGCAATTTATTAATAAAGAATTTATTTCAGCTAATATATTTTTATTTCAGATTAGTCTACGGCGATGATTTTAAACAAGGAGAGTCTGACCTTCATTATAATTTTAATTGACTTTTTAATTTAATTTTTATTTTTAATTTTTATTTTATTTTTTTTATTTTTATTTTTTATTTTATTTTTAGATTGAATTGATTGGACTGTAAGACCAATAAAAAAATATTTATTAATGTGTATATGGGCAGTCGACATAAGTACAATTAAATTGTTTTAAAAATCTAAAAAAATGAAAGGCTACATTAATACGAAACCAATAAATATATTACAAGCAAATTAGGAAAAGGAAGAAATCATTTTATCTGAAGCTTTCCGTATAATATTATATAAGTAATAAATCAATTGCAGAGAAAAATTTATCCTTTTGAAATGCAAGGAAGTTAGAGAAAATATAAAAAATATTTAGAGAAACTGTGATTTATGTGTTAAAAATAAAATTAGAGGAAATTTTATTTACATAATATAAATCGATAGGGTTGAACACTTTCCAAGTACTTGATCAACAAAAAAAACCTACAGCTTTTCTATATCATGACTACGGAATAAATTTGAAAGAATTTAAAGACATGAGAAAGGAACAAAATATTCCAATTGATTTTAAAGCAGTGGACGCACCCTTTTGAAATGGTCAAAACCATAAATTAAATTAAACGTTGATAAATAAAATAAGATACAGAATGAATGAAGAAAAGCCGAAGAAGCCTGGATAATAGTTGCACAAACATGCATACAGGAATATAATAAGACTGAGCACACCGTTAATTAATTTGCGCCAAGATATTTATTAGAAGGCATAGATGGAAAAATGTTACCCAAGGAAATAGAATATATAATAAATTATATAAAGAAAATATAATAAAAAATGGCATGAAAAAATAATTCGAAATAATATAATATCACATAATTATAATGAAAATATATTTGACAAGAACAAAAAAGACTTTAATGTAGAAGTTGCGATCTTGGTAACATTCAATGGTAACAGACTAAACAGATAAAAATTAGATAAATTACAAATTGTATAATTTAAAATCATAAAAAATATCAAACTACGTTTACAAAATAGATTGAGTCCAGCTTCTTTGACATATAAAATCTGATGGCAGCTGCATATGAATAAGACGAATAAATTGTTTAAAATGGCTGAGTGGGAGAAATGTAAAGAAATATACTTTTTTCTTATACTAGAG
Organism: Sycobia sp. Sy_11; assembly: GCA_018907035.1. Classification (NCBI taxonomy): domain Eukaryota; kingdom Metazoa; phylum Arthropoda; class Insecta; order Hymenoptera; family Epichrysomallidae; genus Sycobia; species Sycobia sp. Sy_11. Next base: position 693,700 of record JACCIC010000162.1, on the reverse strand, counting down.
AAAATATTATTAAGCCGATTTACTGAAACTGTTTCAAAGATGATAAAGGATAACAAATAATAGAATAAATTGACTTATAATGTCTAAATTGGCAGGAAACGAATAACGCTGAAATCCCGTTTCATTCTTTACAGGTAGGAGTTAATATAATTTCATTCTAAACATTGTAAATATCTATGTAAAATAGTTTATAAAACTACTTCACGTTACTTTCAATAGAAATTTTCGCATCGAAAATATAAACGAAAAGCTCCCTTGAAACGACAAAACATCTAACATATAATATATGTTGAATACAAATCCAATATAAATACTGGCAATAGTTACTGATGACTCTGCCAATCCTGATCTTTATTGACTATTGTTTCTAAACCTTTGCAAATCGAGAAGCTAATCGCGATAGAGATTGATAGGTCAACTTAATTTACTTCTTCGTCGGTGACATATTTAATGTTTTTCTGTAGGAATAAAAAGCGTTCGCTCGACGCATTTCCTTGAACTTTTGGTCTTTAAACCTAAACATTCATGTGTGTATGAAGAGCGCTCCGCTCGGCAGACTAGCGCCACCTCGCTGCGCTTCACTTCACGTTTAAGCCTTCGATCAATAAGACGTGTTAATAAAGATCAGTTCTTATATAATATATCTTGATTAGTACTCTGCTTATTTATTCACCCATCCCAACACGTTATGGGCCCAGCACGCCTGCACAGCTTATTAATTTTGAATTAATAATTGTTTAAAGTATTTTTTCCTTTTACTGGAAACAACAATTTTTCTTTTGAGAAGTTTGGCGCGAAAACCCTCCGCGCACGTGGTCGAACAATAGCGCGTGATTCGCAGTGATTATAGTGCGGGAGTGATAAAGGCCTCTTAAAACGCAAAATAACAGTGAGATTTTCTTTACAGATTCTATCAAGAATTATCTGAGAAATAGAAAAATTGTAAAAATAATTTTCCAAGGTGATTCAATGAAACATTTCAATACTACTGGTGGTAACGACCAAATATAAAAATAAAACAAGGTTTTACAATATTGAAAATAATTATTGGAAAATTAATAAATAATAATTAATATAAAATAATAAAGAGATAATAAGCGATTATAACACCATGACTAAAGGTAAGTCTTAAAAATAAGAAAAAGAAAAAGTATGTGAATGAATGACGTGAAATAGAATAAAAGCTACATAGAATGATGAAAAGAATGATTGCATGACAAATCGGGAGTGCGCATCTAAAAATGTGTCATTCGATCGATTAAATTATAACTAAAATGTGTAATTTTTGCAAGAGAAGTGTGGTATCGCTTGATTAGATACCGTGAAAATTGCTAATAAAAGTAAAATTTGAGAGAGAAGTGCGGTTTCTCTGTATTAAAGAAAATCGCTAAAACGACGCCCGAAGAATCGTTAAATTCGAATAAAAAATGTTCAAGTACAAAGAAAGCAAAAAGCGGGAAAACCGTAAAAACTAGGAAAAAGGGGAGGTAAAATCTTAGAAACTGAATGCGGCGCCACCGCGCATGTGTCGCCAAATTCAACGAATTGTTATTTCCACGAAATAAAAAAATATAATCGTCGCGCCGAAATGGGAGAGGTGGAACGCACGTGTAACATGACACCGTGCGAAAGCGAAGGAAGTGGAATGAAGGATGACCGATAATGCTATACTCCGGTGTATGTATGCACTAGAACCGTGCGAACTGTAATAATACACGAAGTATACATGTTCGCGCACTTATATATATATAGTGCGCGAATTCACTCTAATACTTTTTCAATAAAGGAAATTTTCAATAAAGGAAATAATATGAAATTAATTGATAAAAGAGAAAGGTAGGAATGCATGCATATGCACTGTGTAATGCGCATGTGCAATTCCAATAAGAGAAAATAAGAATAAATAGTTAAATATGATTTAAAGTTAATGCATGCGTGAAACTGTTCAAATTATTTAAATAATAAATAAATACAGTGCGCACGAAAAGGTAGATCAGACCATGTATGTATTGAGAGAGAGAGAGCGCGCGTGTGTGTCCGCGGAGCACAAGAATATACACAACTGAGCGCGCGGCAGTATGAGAGAGAGACTCGTTGCACTTGCGCGCAGTGGAGTGAGTGAGAGAGACAGATCGGTTATACTCACGCACCGAGAAGTGAGTGAGAGAGAGAGAGAGAGATAGATGGGATATACTCGCGTGCAACGGAGTGAGTGACAGATAGAGAATGCCGATACCCGCGCACAGCGGAGTGAAAGAGAGAGAGAATAAAGCGGTAATGCGTACAATTTAACGAAAGTTTAGTCATTTTACATAATTTACGCGCGCTGAATTTACAATTAATAAACAGTGATTATTAATTAACAATAAATGCAATAATTAAGTAATAAATAACAATAATAATAATAATAATTACAATAAATAATTAAGTCAATTATTATAAACATTTTCAAACTTAATGGCTGAAGGAAAATGTAGTTGTGTAAATGCAAATATGCATAAACAATTTAATTTGAATAATTTGTTAAATAAAAAATGAGCGCGCATACATACGTAGATGTAAAATTAATAAGCGTTTATGCGAAAATCCATGCGTGAAAAATATACATGTGTATATATATATATATGTATATAGAATCGAATACGTTGAGATATACACATAGATAGATATATATGTGTGCACGTATACTTACATATGTAGTTGATAGAAAAATAAACACTAATGAAATGTACGCATAGATAGCTATATTTATACATATAGTGTAGCTGACACTCCAACCAGCATTAATGTATATGCGCGGTCGTTGCACGTTAAATACACACACGCGCGGCGTATATATTCCTATGCGTCGTGCGGCAAGCCTGTACGGAGAGTACGAGTGCAGAGCGAAAGAGAGAGGGAGAGAGAGAGAGAGAGAGAGAGAGAGAGACAGGTCCAAGTGTGCGAGAGAGATGGGTACGCGCAGCGCCCGCCCCGGTACTAGGTATCCATGTGTACCGTGCCGCGGCCGGCGGTAAAATGAACAGCGTGTGTGCAGCGCACGTAGCGGGGCGCGGCCAATCACATCGCGCTGTACCAGAGAGAAAGATGCGCGGCGTCGTAGGAAGGGGGAGAGACACGACTCAGCGAGTGCTGCGGTCAAGCGAAGCATTCGATCCCCGCGGCGCTTGTAGCCCGGCGAGTTTTCTGTCAATTCTTGCGTGCACGACTGAGATTCTTTTTAGCTGAAAAATCGGTGATTTGAACATTAAAATCATTCTTCGATAAGACTAAAATAATGAAATCTTAGCAATGCCTTACGCCAATGGTACACTCGAATGCGTGTCGGGCCGCGAATGTGTGTAGACTGCTACGACACTAAATATATGTGCTCGTGAGCGGAAAGCGCCGGGGTCCTGAAACTGCACGCTAGCTGAGGCATCGCGCCCTCGTTCTTTTCTACTTTTGTTCCGTTTAGCAATTTGATTCCGAGACTGATCGGTTCTCGATGACGATCGTGTTCGGATCACTCGGACTTTAAGCTAGGCAGTAAAGATTGTCCAGTGTTTTACGCACGTAGGAGCTTCAGGCTCGTAAGAATCGGGTGGGTATTTGACCGTAAGCAGGGCGGTAAATACGTGGTGGTTGATGTTGCAAGAGTGAAGTCTAGGCGCGGATGCGATACATGTATTAGATAATTTAATAAACAGTATTAAATTATCTAATCTAATTGAACAATTAAATATATTAAAATCTTATACATTTAACAAAGACGTGATTAGAAGAGACACAGAGTCTGAAAAGAGTTCCTGCGGCAATACGTTGCCGGCAGAGGTAAAAGAAAACGGAATAATAAGAAATGAAAAAGATGCAGGTATTGAACTGCCAAATAATGAAAAAGATACAGATATTGAACTGCCAAATAATGAAAACGATGTGAATAATGAACTGCCAAGCAATGACAAAGATGTGATATTGTCTGAGAGATCTGAGAAATTAAACGATGAGAAACAGATTGAGAAAACCGGTTACGCGATTAATAATAAAAATATTAGTAATGAGAATCAAATCGAAAAGTATATCAAACGGACGATCGATAAGCTCGTAGAGTCAAAACTGAAAGAAAAGATTAAAGACGATAAAATAGATCTATTAGCAGAAAAATTAGAAAGTATAATCGGAAAAAATAACGGAACGACTCGGAAATATAAACTGACCGCGGATACGCGCTTTGATATTTTTAATGATTATTTCAAAACAGATTTAAGAAATAAGAAATTAGAATATGTACTCAGTTCGGACGCTAGTGAATTGTCGCGCTTTTCGGAAAAGAAAATTGATGAAGATAAACATAAAGTCCGTTAAATTATTATTAATCATATTGACATAAATTATTATCAAAGAATTGTAGATATCAAATCACCTAAGGAAATTTTAGAAAAAATAGATTACAAACGATTAGAGTGTAGGGTCACTCGAGTAGCCGCGAGAAAAGAACTTCATAATCTTAAATACGTACCGGGAAGAGAGAAAGCCGCAGAGTTTTGGAATAGATTCGAAGACAAGGTGTGGGAATCCGAGAAAGCGCCGAGGTCTAAGAAATTAGCGAACGATGAGAAACGCGACATATTCTACAACGCCGTGGCGAGATCTCTTCCCGAGACGATATTAGCCGACTGTTCGGGAGTTTAACAGTTTTTCGAAAACAAAGGGGAAACAATATTAAATTCGGAACAACAGGAATACGCGGATTCCTAGTCGGATATGTAAACAACGGCTACCAAATCTATGTACCCGAAGAAATAAAAATCTATGAATCACGAGATGCTAAGATTATAGAGAATCAGGTAAACAAAAACAGTTTCGAAAAGGGCAGTAAAGTAAATTTCGGAAATACTAAAACGGAAACAAAGCCAAACAAAGAACCGAGGCTAACACGCAACATGGTTAGGAATATAGATAGACAAATAATATACTCGCTAAATAGGAACAAAATAAACAAGAACGCAGATATTAAATATCACGCACTCTTAGCAAAAATAAATGGAGATCCATAAAGGTACAAACAAGCAGTAAACTCATCCGAAAGTAAACTATGGCAAGACGCGATTAACAAAGAAATAAATTCAATGTACGAAAAGAGCGTGTTTAAAGAAATCACCACAGAATCGATGTATAAGGAACAAACTAAACCAAGCATACAAGACTCACGCTGGGTTTTTCAACGCAAAATAGATAATGATGAAAAACAACGTATAAAGCGAGACTAGTGATCAGAGGCTTTGGTGACAAAAATAACTATGACATACGTGAGACTTAGGCACCAGTATCAAGACTTTCGTTGGTAAGATCATTCTTAGCAATCGTAAACAAATACGACCTGCCGTTAAAACAACTTGATGTAGAAACCGCGTTCTTATACGGAGATATCGAGTGAAAACATCTACTTAAAACTTTCAGAAGGAATAACCGAATGTCCGAATAGAAGTCAGAAAAATATCTTAAAATTAAAAAGGTCCTTATACGGTCTTAAAACGAGTCCGAAAAGATGGAATATTAAATTCACGAAAACAATAAACAAATACGGTTTTAAAAAACAGTGATCTAGATCCGTGCTTTTTCATTTAAACTCATGAACAAAATACTTACAATAATGCTATTATACGTTGACAACATATTAATCACGTTCAACAATGAAAGAATTAGAATTAGAATTTTATTTATTAAAGATAGATGAAACAAATCAAACCATCAGTAAAGAATTTTAATTAAAAATCTTCGAAAAACCAAAGAAGTTTCTCGGAATTAACATTTATCGCGATAAAACAAAAGGTGAAATGAAGCTATCACAAGCTAAATTTATCGAAAACATGATAAAACGACTCGGTTTCGAACAAACTCGAGCAGTAGGAACACCAATAACACCGAACGACGCATCTAATCTAGATAGGAAAAATCGAGAAGAAACCGATTATAACAACAAAGATAATATAACGAACACCTTGTACAGAGAAGCGGTAGGCTCGCTATTATACTTAACTAACACAACTAGACCTGATATATCATATGCGGTAAATGTCCTAAGCCGACACCAGATAAACCCAACCAATTTCGAATGGGAAATGGTTACTAGAGTCTTCCAATATTTAGCGGGCACAAAGGAATTAGGGTTAACTTACAAAGGATCCGACGAATTATTCACAGCTTACTCCGACGCGAGTCTGTCCGACTGTAACAACTGGCTAACAACATGCGGCTATATTATTAACCTATATGGAGACACAGTTGGCTGGAAAACACAAAAACAGCCAAGTGTAGCTCTATCTACTTGTCAGGCGGAATACGTCGCGATGAGTAATGCGTGTCAGGAGACCATCGCGTTACATAACTCTATAAGAATTATTTTCCGGAAAGACTTATATCCAGTCACGTTGTACTGTGATAATCAGGCAGCTCAGGCATAAGCCAAAACAGATGGTAGCAGCAAGCTTAGGCACATGGTCGAACGCAAGAAACACTATATTAAAGAATGCGTTAGTAAGGGACTAGTTGATATCAAATGGGTCAAATCATCGGACCAACTAGCGGACATATTCACTAAAGGGTTAAGCGTCGAAACACACGTTAGGCTAACCACACTCATATTAAATGATTAACATAGTTCTCTAAAATTACAGAATGCAGTGAGGACGATTGCAGTGAGGTTGAGCCCTAATGTACACCACGATCAATAAAAGGAAAAGAAATCTAAATCAAGTCTTGTCAATTTCAGCATTGGACCTTTTCTTCCTTGACACATCCTTTAGAAGAAAATTAATCTAAAATAAATGACTTATTTTATGAAAAGAAAATTTAATGTATGCCTGAATTTTGATAACATTTATTATTTACTTAGCCTTATATATACATTAAAAGTAATTTAAAGATTCAATACAAATGTGCACGGATGTAGTTGCTTAAATGCATCTGTGATAACGAGAGAGAGAGAGAGAGAGAGAGAGAGAGAGAGAGAGAGAGAGAGAGAGAGAGAGAGAGAGAGAGAGAGAGAGTGAGTGTGTAGGAATAAAGAGCGTTAGCTCGACGCATTTCCTTGAACTTTCGGTCTTTAAACCTAAACATACATGTGTGTGTGTGAAGAGCGCTCCGCACGGCGGATTAGCGCCGCCTCGCTGCGCTTCACTTCTTGTTTAAGCCTTCGAACAATAAGACGTGTTAATAAAGATCAGTTCTTATATAATATATCTTGATTAGTACTCTGCTATTTATTCACCCATCCCAACATTTTCAATACCATTCAGTAATCTAATTCAACAGAGTTACTATTAATAAATATTTTTTCATTGGTTTTACAGTCCAATCAAATCAATCGAAAACAATACGTAACAATATCAATACATATCTACATTAATAATAATACATCAATACACAAAAATAATAAAAATAAAAATAAAAATTAAATTAAAAATTATAATGACAGTGAGACTGTCCTTGTATACAGTCACCCCCGTAGACTAATGTAAAAATAAAATATTAGCTGAAAAATTTTTTTTAGTAAAGTGCAATCCTTACCTAATTGAAGATTCAGTCTAACACTTCGAACTCCCTACGGTTAATCAGCGACTGATGAGGACATTTACTTCTACATAAAATCTTTTTTGTTCTTTTCAAATATATTTTCATTATAATTATATGATATTATATTATTTCGAACTTTTTCTTCATGCGATTTTTTATTATATATTTATTTGGGTAACATTTTTTCATCTATGCCTTCTAATAAATATCTTGGCGCAAATTAGTTAATTATGTGCTCAGCCTTATTATATTCCTGTATGCATGTTTGTGCAACTATTATCCAGGCTTCTTCTGCTTTTCTTCATTCATTCTGTATCTTATTTTATTTATCAACGTTTAATTTAATTTATCGTTTTGGCCATTTCAAAAGGGTGCGTCCACTGCTTTAAAATCAACTGGAATATTTTGTTCCTTTTTCATGTCTTTAAATTCTTTCAAATTTATTCCTGAGACGTAATATAGAAAAGATGTAGGTGTTTTATGATGATCAGTCCCTGACGCGCAGCCGTAGCGAGCTAGAAACGTTGGACTGGATCTTCAATTAGGTAAGGGTGTTGGGGACAGTCAGATCGCACTTTACTAACAATATTTTTACAGCTAATATATTATTTTCAGATTAGTCTATGGGGGTGACTGTATAGGACAGTCTGACAGTCATAATTTTTAATTTAATTTTTATTTTTATTATTTTTGTGTATTGATGTATTAATGTTAATGTATATATGTATTGATATAGTTACGTACAGTTTTCGATTGATTTGATTGGACTGTAAGAACAATGAAAAAATATTTATTAATTTGTATATAGATACGATGATAGCGAATAAAAGAACGCATCCACCATAGCACCACAAAGTCTTCCAATGACAGTCCCTCAGAAAGTGAAGTTAATATCCATTAGAAACCAGACAAAACCTAGCAGAGATATCTAAAAACAAATTGTACCATCTTTTACATAACCAAAAAAAAAGAATACACGTGTTTTTTTCTTTTGTCGATTACAATTTTTTGGAACAAATTATTTAAACAAATTATTTCACATTAGTTTACGGGGTGATTTGAAAAAAGCACAGTCTGATTGTCATTATAATTTTTAATTAATTGTATATTATTTTTAATTTAATTGGACAGCAAGACCAATAGAAATATGTATTAATTTTTTGGCATGACTTGACATGTTTTTACGATTCACCGCAGTCTAGAAGCGAGCATAATTTTAAATATTTTGCAACAGCATTATGCGATTAGAAAAGGCTTAACTCCATATCTGGCATGTTGAGGTACAAAAGTAATAAAGTGTGTTTTTCTATTTTCTAGGACAGGAAGGCACGTAATACATATAATAAATATATATAAAAGACGTCATAGTTAATAAAGTCCATGCCAGAGCCGGAATGGTTACCACGTGAGTTAAGTGCAAAGTAAAATTCTTTTTTTGGAAAAAGCATATCAAAGAAAGATTTATGTACTTCTAGACAAGCAAGTATCCAATCGGGAGTCATATGAGCCTATGGTATAGCGCGCTTTATTAAAATTATTTCTTTTTGTAGACTGTCCTGTGAAATACTAAATTTATTAGCGTCGTTAATACTTACACATTTATTTTTAAAAAACCGTATTTTTTGTATGCATATTTGATGTTAATTAATATGTTTATTGTTTCAGCGAATTTACTATATATAATATTTTTTTAATTTTTGAACAATTTTGTCGCAATGGTTGTTTATTTTTTTGTGTAAAATGAAATCATTTAATTGATTTGAAAAATTGCATTTTTGAAATAAGGTAATTTTTAACGAGCGCACTTTTTCATATTCGACATCGATAACTGGGTTACGATGATATTTTACGGGGGTGAATTGATAAATGTCCAGCCTGACCAAGAAAAACAACGTTTTTAAGATTTTTTTTTATTTCTCAACATAATCTCCTCCAAGGCTGTTTCAATACATTTCTCATAGCGGTGTTATAGTCTAGTAATGCCATCTCTATAGACTGATTCATCAAGCTCTAAAAATTTGTCTAAAAATGTCTAGAAAGATTTATTGTAATCATAATGATTACAATTTTCTATTCGAGAATACGTCTTTACGATTATTAGTCAACAAAACGAATCCTAGAGTATATTCCCTATAGTAGAGTGCTATATTCTATAGTACGTATTCCCAGGAAAAAAGGAAGCCTGAAAATTCTTCAGAATACATCATAAAACAAGAAAGTATGAAAAAATGCGGGATAGGTACGTGTTCGATTAGAACTGAATAATTCTGTACGAAATCTTGCAACTCTATTTGCAAAAAACACAAAGATCACGGCAATGAGCCATATTTGGGTTAATAACATGGAAACTTATTGAAAACTTCTACTACTTTGAGCACGATTGTTTATTCTTATTTTACATTAAGAAATTGAACTCTGATAAAAAACGTTACATAGGTTTTCGTCGTACTTTTGCCCATAGAATTGATATCCGCCTTCAGTTTAGTAAAATTACGACATTTTTGGTTATTTGTTTAAAGAATCTGTTACCAACAATTGTAATCGACAAAAGAAAAATCACGGATCCTTTTATTTTTGGTTATGCAAAGGATGGTTCAGATCGTTTCTCGATATTTCTGCCAGGTTTTGCTTGGTTTTGCATGGGCCAAGAAAACACAAAATACGAAAAATGAAAAATTGAACATCAAACCAGCACCAAAATATTTAATGGTCTGAAAGAAACTAAACGTTCAAAAATAAAAAAAGAAAAATACAAGATATGGATATATGAAATAATAAAATAGAGAAATCAGAGAAAATAAAATTAGCCCTGGAACAATCAGCCTGCATTTTTGAAAATTTATATATAGTGACAGAGATTAATTTTTTACAATTCACAGAACACGTACATGGTGGCTATAACAATTCATATATTCAACAAAAAGCGCTTAAGTGTCTGAAAATATACGTGGTATTATAGATGCCTTGATGTTGTTCATGTTAAACTAGAAAAGACGATCATGATAGTCAAACTCAGAAGGTTTAAGAAGAAATTACAAGTTATACAAAAAGAAAATACTATTTCTGTTTACAAGGGTGGATTGATAAGTTTCCGGCCTAACCAAGGAAAAGAACGCTTTAAAAAAATTTTTGTTTCCTTCTCAAGATAATTTCCTCCAAGGCTGATACATTTTTTATAGCGGTGTTCTAGTCCAGTAATGCCATCTCTATAGACTGATTCATCAAGCTCCTCAAAATACCCATTTACAGCTTCGATTATTTCTTCATTGTCTGCAAATCTCTTACCGTCAAGCCATTTTTTGAGGTTAGGAAACAGATAATAGTCACTCGGGGCTAGGTCTGGAGAGTATGGAGGGTGCGGCATCAATTCACACTTCAGATCGTTGATTTTAGCCATGGCAACGATTGAGGTGTACGCTGGTGCATTATCGTGATGAAACAAGATTTTTTTCTTCGTCAGATCAGGTCGTTTAATATTCACTTCGTGGTTCAAACATTGCAATAAGTCTGCGTAGTATTGACCAGTGATCGTTTTACCCTTTTCAAGGTCATCAATGTATATAATACATCTTGCACCCCAAAAAACAGTAGCCATAACCTTGTTTGCCGAAAAAATTATTTTTGCCTTTTTTGGAGTTAGTTCCCCTGGTCCAATCCACTGTTTAGACTGTTGTTTGGTTTCAGGAGTGTAGTGGTAGCCCAACGTTTCGTTACGAATCGATGCAAAAATTCGCTTCGATTACACTTATTGGCGCTAAATTGGCGTAGAAATGTTTTTTCGAATCAATTTTTGGTAGACTGTTTAGACTAAACAAACGCGGCACCCATTTTGCACAGAGCTTTTCCATATATAAATATTGGTGCAAAATATTTTGTACACGTTCATATGACATCTTACAGGTCTCAGCTATCTCACGTACTTTTAATCTGCGGTCTTTCAGCACTATTTGATGGATTTTTTCGATCATATCTGGAGTTGTGACCTCAATGGGGCGTCCGGAGCGAGACTCATCAGAGGTGCTCGCACGACCCTTTTTAAAATCGGAAACCCACTGCTTAACAGTTAAATATGATGGGGGGATGTCCCCAGAGTTGAGTCCAGCACGATTTTCCAGTTTTCCCATTTTTACGAAAAATACAGAGGCGTCTTATTCAGCCAGCTCTCAAACCTAAACTAACATGGCGATCGGACTGAAACTATAGCTACAAGCTATCTAAGGATGGTACTATAGAATGCCACCTCAAGGCAGGCCTAGTGGTGCGATCAATCCACCCTCGTATTCTGTTATGGAAATAGAAACTGATCGTGAGCATACAGATACTGATAGTGAAATGACTTTTGTAGAATCACAAGATAAGATATAAAATTTTTTTTTAATAAATACATATAAAAATCAACCAAAATAATAAATAGAGACATTAAAATTCTCTTTATCAATTTTCGGAGATTTAAAAATGGTAAAGAAGACCTATCAATGATCCTTGTCGCTATTGATATTTGCATATGTGTTAAAACATAGTTTAAATCAGATGATAAAGGAGTACCAGAAAACTTTCAAATGGCCGGATTTAAAATAATAAGAAAGGATCAACAATCAAGAAAAGGTGGCGGTACAGTTTTCATAATTAAAAACAATCTTGATTTCACTGTCAAAGAATAAAATGAAGCATTAAATGAAAAAATCGAAATACTAGGAAGTTCGTTACATATTATTCCTCAAACAGGTATTATAGCTTGCTATAATCCACCAAGATAATGCTTACAGAAAACGATTGGAAAAATGTTTTTCATACCACTTACTAAACAAATACAAGATTGCATTTACGCAAGTAACTTTCATTCCCACTAGACACGTTGGAACTCAGAAGTAGAAGACCTGAATGGAAAAAGGCTAATAGAATCAATGGATACAAATCATTTATACATATATAATACATCTACTTATACACGTATAGATCCTTATATTGTAAAAAAGGCAAATCTTGAATTTAAAAATCCAATGTCATGGTGGGATCTTGAATGCGATAAGTATTTCCGTTTACGTAAAGCTGCCTTCAAAAAGTGGGAATACTCCAAAAAATTTATTGATTACAAAAAACATGCAGCATTATTCAAGAAAAAAATTAAACTAAAAAAAGAGAAAAAATTTTAAAGCATTCGCGGAGGCACTCAATTTTTCAATAAATGAATCTTATGTATGGAACAAACTAAAAGTTCCTAAAAACATATGGCTCAATACCATTCCGGGAGCAAACGAAAATTATCTTAAATTCAATGATATCAAACTGAGAAGAGCCCTGGATAAAATTAGCCCACGGTGGGAATGAATTTCTTAATCAAAAATTCCAATATGCAGAAATTAATGTAACAATACAATCAAGAAATACGAAGTCAGCCCCAGGGCTAGATAGAATTGCCTACGAAACAAAATCAGATTACCACAAAAATATACACTTGTTCTTCTTGATGTCTTGAACGATATGTATGCTGCGAATTACTACCCATAAGACTGGAAGAAAACGTATTTGCACTTTATCAAAAAACCAGACAGGAATAGCTACAGACCAATAAGTATTACATCGTATAGCTGAAAAATTTTAGAATTAATGGTTAATAATCGGCTTCAAAGGTGGGCGGAAACACAACATCTAATACCAGCGGAACAGACTGAACTTTGAAAAGAACAATTGTGTGTAGACAATCTCACAAACCTCACATTACAAATTGAGCAAGGACTCACAACAAACGACATGCGATTCGAAAATTTATAATGTATGAAAGATATGTATATGCTGCTTCACTAGGTGACTTCTATAGGAAAATCTATAAGGGTGTTCCTTGAGGCGGAGTATTAATCCCATTTCTTTTTGTTTTATATACAGCTAATATAAAGGAAAATTTACCAAAAAATGCTGTAATTTCAAAATTTGCTGATGACCTAGTGGTATTAATTAGAAGGCAAAATATAAAATCATGTACAATACTTGCTGAAAAATCTGTATAAATGATCTGAAATAAGTCTTCGGCCTTAAAGTTTCTCCCCATAAAACGATCTTTCTACAATTTAATAGACAAGGGTACGGTCCAAGTGAAAATTAAATAACGATTGATAAAGTTAAAATTAAATTTTCTGAAGCAGTACGTCATCTAGGTATAATTTGTAATCAAAAATTTTTACAGGAAAAAAATTACATTAAAAAAATGTAATGTTGGAATATTAATTACGATGTATAAAACTTATATACGTTCAAGAATCGACTATGCTATTTTTACTTATTTTCCAACAAAAAACCGATATCGAAAAATTTGAAAAGATTCAGTATGCCGCAATTAGGTATGCAATGGACTATTGAATCAGCACTCTCACCAATATCCTTATTGCTAAGTCAAAACTAATATATATATTCAAGACAGAATTAAATACCTGTGTCTTAGCTATTTCGCCAAGATAATGTCAAACAAAAAGACTTATAAACAAAACAATTTACTATATATACAATCGTAGAAAGAAAAAGAAAATACCTAAAAAAGAAATGCGTATACAAAAGTATCGTAGAAATAATGCCGTTTGAAATTAAGAAATCAATATTCAAAAGAAATATCATTGATATGAGACTGATTTTAAATATCTTATATCTCATATAGAAGTAGATATTAAAGTTGGAAGCGTGCTTAAAAGAATTACCAATCCTATTGCTTTTATATTCGAGTTAAATTCTAGAGAAAATGCACTTATTAGTAGCAAAATTCCTGGAAATTTTTTAGTGGGCACTAGTTGTCTATGTCAAAGTGCAAACAAAATTATTCAAAAAAGTCTAAATTCGATGGCCTCCATATTTACAACAGAAACTATGGCTTTAAATGATGCGATAAATTTTGCTATATAAAATGATACATAAAGAAATGTTTTTATATTCACGGACGCTCTGAGTGTTTTAAACAAAACGTTATCGATTATAACACATCAAATAAAAATAATAGTAAAATAAAATTGTTTTGGATACCATCGCACTGTGGAATGCAGAGTAACGGCGAGGTCGATGCTTTAACCAAAGAACTTACAAATCTTGTATCTGAAATTCTTTTATCAAAATTTTATCAAAATTCTTTACGAGTACTCGTAAAAGTGCAGTAGGATTGGGTACAATTAAAGGTAAAGAATATTTTGAACATTATTTTTCAAATAATTCAAGACCTGGCTTCGCAAGTACAAGATCAGCAGAAAACAAATAGTCACAATAAATTGATGTCGCGCAAATAATTACACTCTTGCTTATTTGCTTGGCTCTTGTAAATAATGGTAGATAGCGCAGAATGTTTTTGTGGTTATGAAAAACAGGATCTTAATCATCTTTAGCAATGCCTAGTTTATAATAAAGAGAGAGAAAAACTTGTTCAGAATCTTGAAATACATAAAATTGATCTTCCCATTTCAATTAAATTTCTAATACAAAAACCTAGTGAATCGATATGTGGTATTATTTGTAAATTTTTTTAACACGTGCAATATAAATATTTAAGAAATTACTGTGTTAAGCTTCAAAATCGAATGTAATATTAAATCGATGTAAAAGGAATTTGTAAACTCTATGTATAGTTAAATTACCCTATTAAGGATAGAGAAAGCTTAAAAAAGCTTCTACTTCTATAAGTATAATAATAGTTATTATAAGAAAATTATATCATTCATTGCAACAGTTATTATCAAAACTCTATTATGGAAAGCGAAACATCCAGGACAATTGACCAAAGGAAGTTTTAATTTGATTTTATAATAAATGATTGGTTATTGCTACAATGTAAATATTATGTCTACCATGCTGCAAAAATGTATGTAACTTTTCAAAACTGATATCGAATAAGTCAACATTTGCAGTAAAGTTTTAAGAATAAGATTTACTGTTGAGTTTCAATCTTCCTTCAATTAATTTTTAAAACTAAATGTATAAAATGGCCATATAAATTAAAACTACAAATTATAATATATTTATTTATTCAATTGATTCATTCCAGAAAATGTTGGTATAGAGTTATTCCATGTTATTTTCATTGTCTTCTCTTCTAATCATATTTGTATGTATTCTCTAAGTTGTTGATTCATATCCATAGATATACTTTGCATTAACTGATCAAACTGTTCACTGCCAATTGTTTCTTGTAAAAATTTTAACTAAAATACGTTATACTTGTTAAAATATTTTATTTAAAAAATACATGAATACTTACTTGATTTTGTAATGATACGTTTAAAGCAATACAATGAACAGGATCATTAAAAATTAATCTTCTTCTACGTTGACTATGCTCAGTTTCATAACCAATATCTTCCAAGTGTGTCAAACTCTGACGATTATCAATCATTAAAGAACTAAAAAAAATATCTAAAATAAGATATCGTGGTTCCTAAATGAGTATATTTTTAACTTTTTTCGAAATCTAGTACTATCACAACTTACTCTACAAAACAGCCCGCGTCATTAAGCCTTGTTATATCATTTAAAGTTTCAATAATATTTACAATAATTTGTTTAAAATGATCCAAATAAATTGAAATATGATTTGAACCAATCAGGGTACACAAAGCAAGAGCCAGTAATTTTCTTCGATTTTGTTTTGTAACGTGGGGCATATGGTCCACGTAAGTTCTTATAATTTTAGAAAAAATTAACTCTTCACTGCTGTCTTGTCCAATTTTTTTTGCTACTTCTTGAATAATCTGTATTAATAATACAAATAAATGTTGAATGTGCATGTGAATATAATTCATGAATGCAATCAATTTTATAAATTTTTTAATTAAAAAAGCAATTACCTCAATAAAAATGTCTAACGAATTTATCAGAACTCTAGAAACAACAGATAGATACATAGTCAATACTAAAGAGTAGTCATCACCTTTGTATGTATTCCTGCGATAAATATGAAAATATAGTAAGGTAATTAATGTAAGAATCAATGATTCTATTTTGTAATACTATATATTAGATTGCGAGCTCTGGGAACAGAGTTGAAGTCTAAACCAGATTGAGAGAGCAATACAGGGAGCCGTGTTGTCTCTCTCTTACAAGTGATGAAGAGGGGAGAAAAGGAATAGGAGTAGGCGAATAGCAGTAGTAGAAATATACGCAACAAAAATATATGTTTCTCCTATATTTTATACCATTGTTATTGTTGAGCTGCTTCTCTACTCTTTTCCAGGAGTAAGAGAGAGAGAGAGCACGACTTCAGGTGTATCTGTCCTTCAATAGGGACTTCAGAGCATCGGTTTAAAGGCGCGGTCTAATATATATATATATATATATATATATATATATATATATATATATGTCTATGTGTACTACTATGGTATATTATTTTAAACATATAGTTTATGGACAGACGCTATACCAGATTGCTTCTTAAAATTAGCGTGCTATAGTTGTTACAGTGCAGCAACAATAAAAGATACAAACTATTAGCTGCGCAAATTTGCTTCCGCCGTTTTTCGATAGATGGATGCAGCGATTAGTATCGGTTAAAATAGGCACGTCAAAAATTTTATACAGTAAGGTTTGACATCTACCAATATATCTACAGCACCACATTAGTGAATTTGTGTTCCCATCAGAAATGTATTCTAGAGGTCTACGATGGCTCGATCGCTAGGGTGAAGGACTAGTAACTTGGTGATCCGAGTTCAAATCCTGGACTCGGCCGATTGATACAAGCACCGTTGTAATAATTTACATGTGCTTTCTTTACAAACACATCGTAGACCTCCATCGCTGATTAGCACTGGTATTCGAGAGCATAAATAGAGCCACGTTAAATAACATAAAAAAAGAAGTGTATTCTCGATCGAAGATATCAATTTTCGAACCAAATTCTCGTGATTTGCGAGAAATGTTGATTTTCTGCTTTTATTTTAAAAAAGGGATCGGTAATGAATGTAAGTGATACGCTTGATTCGAGCATTGAAGGAAAAAGGGCCGCAGTACTAAGAAAGACGCAATAAAGTTATCCTGCAACAGACAATGCTTGGTCACATGTCTAAAATGGAATATTAACCCATTCGCTGTACTCTCCAGACATTTCTCTTTACGACTACCATTTATTCCGACCAATGGCACATGGGATAGCTGATCAACATTTCCATTCTCATTAAGAAGTCAATGGATCGATTTGTAGATCGACTCAAAAGACGCACCGTGTTTCCAAGATGGTATCCGAAAATTGTCCTAAAGACGGCAAAACTAGGGATTGGTGATGTACAGTACTTTGAATTATAAACAGGTAACCATTTTTTATGAGTAAAGCCTGAAATTTTGGAAAAAATCGGCGGGAGCAAAATCGCACATCTAGTATAAAAATGAATGAAATTAATTTCAAAATTAAAAATTGTATTTACGTCAACTGTTCTGAATGAAATTAATAAATATATTTATCGGTTTTATAATTAATTTTTAGTTTTTGATTTTTAATTGTTCATTTAATTTAATTTAATTTTATTTTTAGTAGTAATTTCATTGTATTATATTAATATAATATATTATAGTATAAAGACTGTGAGACCGATAAAAATATTTATTAATTGAAATAAATTAAAACAAAACTTTGTAAAGCTAATATTTACTTGCCAATTGGCAGAGAGTAATGATTCGTAATAAAAGTAACTTCTTAAATATGTAGTAACAATGTATTACTAGAAAAAATTTTAAGGAGGTTTATATTCACAACAGCGGATATTAGAAAAAACTTTTTAAAAGTAATTCGGTTCTTAAATCAAAAAGATTGACATTGAATACATGATTCTCACCTATATATTATAGTATATTGTCTTTTATTTCGTTACGTAATTGAAATAATAACAACAAAAAGTGCAATAAAAAAATTTTTTTATATAATGAAGCTCATTGTAGTAATAGTTTAAAAATTATAGTATGATAGATAGTATGAAGTCCTATGATGTTACCGTCAAGAAAATGAACTTTCTAAATCAAGAAATCACGACTTCATTTTTTAAAATATTTCCAATAGCACAACATTTGTACACTATACTTTCGTTATTTTTTATGTATGTATCTATAATGACTATGCCGCTTATATACATAGTTATATATATGCATATATACTTACACATATACCTTCTTGTACTTAAATATTTAGATTTCAGCTTTTAAACTACCGAGATAATAGACATTACAGTGATATTGATCCTTTCAAAATTCTTTAAATTATTTGTTACGGTTATATTATTTTCTTCATGATTCCGATAAAGTTTAACTCTTCGTTTGTAGTATAATCGACATTCCCAAATGAGGCAGTGTAAGTCTTGTTTCGAAAATGAGCATTCATACTCAGAGGAATCAACCAGGTTGATTTTATAAATCGATTTCATAAAATTATAATAGCTGCTTCTGCACCCATTTGTAACAACCTTACTTTAAATTTTAGGGATTTTGTTTGAATTGTTTGAATCATAGAACTCTTTTCAAAACTTTTTTATCCCAGTTTTTCCAGTTTTCTGAGATTTCGGATTTTGAAAGGGACTTTCACTGTAGAAACTCTTACGCGCTTTACTCTCTTGCGTTTACGTCAGTTTATCATTTTATCATTTCCCATGATATTCTTTTATGCAGGCCAATAACTATACTTTTTTAACTACTAAGCGGCATACACGGCCTGTATGTTCGTAACTTACTTTCATCAGTGTAAAAGAATTGATTGCGGATGTTTTTTCTCATATCATTTGAACTGTTCTAATAAATTTTCGATCTCTTTCCACTCTTTCTTGTCTGAGTCTATAGTGTACCATTCTGGGAATACATTTTTTGTGCATTCTATTTTTGTTGACTTACGTCACAAAAATACGGAGAATTATGTTGTGAAACGCTCTCGATACATCTAGAAATACAGATGAATACCTCTTCATTTTTGCCAAATGAATGAAATATATCTAAAGTGAACATACTTAAATGATAATTGAAGTATATTTCTTTTATGAATCTGGTTTGATTTTTTGGTATCAGAGTTTGGTCCCTGATGTGAAGCCGTAGCGAGATCGAAACATTGGAACAGCAGTAGAAACTTCAGCTAAGTAAAGGCGGTGGGACAGTCAGATTCTACTTTACTAATAAAAATGTTTTTTAGCTCATAAAATTGTTTATTTCACATTAGTTTACGGGGTGATTTTAAACAAGCACAGTTTGATTGCCATTATAATTTTTAATTAATTGTATATTATTTTTAATTTAATTGGACAGCAAGACCAATAGAAATATGTATTAATTTTTTGGTATGACTTGACATGTTTTTACGATTCACCGCAGTCTAGAAGCGAGCATAATTTTAAATATTTTGCAACAGCATTATGCGATTAGAAAAGGCTTAACTCCATATCTGGCATGTTGAGGTACAAAAGTAATAAAGTATGTTTTTCTATTTTCTAGGACAGGAAGGCACGTAATACATATAATAAATATATATAAAAGACGTCATAGTTAATAAAGTCCATGCCAGAGCCGGAATGGTTACCACGTGAGTTAAGTGCAAAGTAAAATTCTTTTTTTGGAAAAAGCATATCAAAGAAAGATTTATGTACTTCTAGACAAGCAAGTATCCAATCGGGAGTCATATGAGCCTATGGTATAGCGCGCTTTATTAAAATTATTTCTTTTTGTAGACTGTCCTGTGAAATACTAAATTTATTAGCGTCGTTAATACTTACACATTTATTTTTAAAAAACCGTATTTTTTGTATGCATATTTGATGTTAATTAATATGTTTATTGTTTCAGCGAATTTACTATATATAATATTTTTTTAATTTTTGAACAATTTTGTCGCAATGGTTGTTTATTTTTTTGTGTAAAATGAAATCATTTAATTGATTTGAAAAATTGCATTTTTGAAATAAGGTAATTTTTAACGAGCCCACTTTTTCATATTCGACATCGATAACTGGGTTACGATGATATTTTACGGGGGTGAATTGATAAATTTCCGGCCTGACCAAGAAAAACAACGTTTTTAAGATTTTTTTTTTATTTCTCAACATAATCTCCTCCAAGGCTGTTTCAATACATTTCTCATAGCGGTGTTATAGTCTAGTAATGCCATCTCTACAGTTTATTAATTTGTATATAAACAGTCGACAAAAGTACATTTAAAGAGTTACTATTTGCTTCTCGATATTTTGCTCAATTAAAGAGATCACATTTAGACAATGGAGATTCTATATTATCATGACCGAAAATGTACATAATAGAATACAGCATCCGTGACAATGCAGGCATATATTTAATGACATTTTTTCAAAATAAATTTTTATTAACTTTCTAAATCACTTCTACTCTGGAATTCCGGTTTGAGCTCTCGATTAAAGCAGACGTATTTTGTTTTCGTTGAAGAAAATTCAAAAGTAAACAGTGTAGTAAATTCAAGGTTAAAGAATATTTACTAATTATAAGGCCACTTATTATTCATAATAAAAGAGTAGTCATTTTAAACGTTCATCATATGATTCCAAATGAAAAAATCACCATGGTACTAAAAAGTCATGGCATAAATTTATGATCTGAAATAAATAATATTAGAGCTGGTCTGTATAAACCACGCAGATCACATATTTTATTCTTTCGCTGACAATTCCATATATAAGTGAAAATGACGAGGCTCAAATTTCGGAAAAAATTACTATAATACATGATAATACACCGTACTGGTACTATTTTACGACCGATTCAAATATCTACACAAACACGGAGTATATTAGAAATGAAAATATCACAACGGCTCAGCTGTCTGATTTTTTTCAATAATGGCAACAGATACGATGCTAGCAAATAAAAGAACGCATTCTCCATAGCACCACAAAGTTTTCCAATGACCGTCCCTCAGAAAGTATACTTAATATCCATTAAAAACCAGACAAAACCTAGCAGAAATATCTAAAACCGAATTGTGCCATCTTTTGCATAACCACAAAAAAGAACACACGTGTTTTTTTCTTTTGTCGATTACAATTTTTTAAAACAAATTATTTAAACAAATAACCTAAAATGTCCTAATTTTACTAAACTGAATGCGGATATCGATTCTATGCGAAAAAACACGACAAAAATATATGTAACGTTTTTTTGTCAGAGTTCAATTTATTAGTCTAAAACAGAAGCAAACTTTTCACATATAAATCATCCTTCTCATCTGTCTTAGATGTAGACCTGCGGAATACCGTAGTGTTGCATGCTAAAATCGGATGAGTTTATTTTTTTTTAAAAAAAAAAATCTTTCTTTAGAGATTTTAGGAATAGAACTTTTCATAAAAATATTCTGCCTCGATAACGTAATTGATAATGTCGAGACAGAGAATTAGGGATGTACCTGATTGAGTTGAGGATTCGGACATTGACGAAAATCAATATGTCGATGTATCATTTGTTCCTACTGATTATGAAAGTTCAGATCGAGATTCGGAAGTTGATCTAGAAGAAGATATAGCATCTCATGATTTTCTTACAGGTTCTTACGAACATGTGAAAAGTCATTAGACAATGACTCAAAAATTGTGGGAACCGAATCATATTTACGATTGAGAAGATTATCCTCTGGATAATATATCTCCTGATATCAAGGACAATTCCAATCTGACAGTTATTTCTCCATTGTTTTTTGAAAATTCCTTAGAATTATTCGAGTTATACTTTTCGGAATCGATGAAGAATCATGTTGTGGAAACTACTCCCGAGAATCATTTCGATTTGCCTAAAAATGATCTAGAAAGATTTATTGTAATCATAATGATTACAATTTTTAATTCTACAATACGTCTTTACGATTATTAGTCAACAAAACGAATCCTAGAGTATATTTCCTATAGTAGAGATTCCTATACTCTATAGTACGTATTCTCAGGAAAAAAGGAAGCCTGAAAATTCTTCAGAACACATCATGAAACAAGGAAGTATGAAAAAATGCGGGATAGGTACGTATTCGACGAGAATTGAATGATTCTGTACGAAATGTTTCAACTCTATTTGCAGAAAATACAAATAAGATCAAGGCAATGAGCCATATTTGGGTTAATAACATGGAAAATTATTGAAACTTCTACTACTTTGATAAAAAAGTTCCCTTTAGAAGATTCTAATTTTATTTCTTCGATGTTCTCCTCTAGAATATGTAATACAGAAAGAAAATATAAGTGATTATAATTTAAAAGAAATTGTTGAAGTCTATAAATATCATTGTTTAATCCATTTGAGTAGGACGATTGTATTAACCTGGCCACCTAAACGTGAAAAGCCTTTCATATAAGTTTCTTCGTTCTTCACGATTTTCAATGCACAGAATCGATTTACACACTTTGTAAAACTGGAAGAAACAGCGGTCTAACCGTAGTTATAAATAGAAACGTTCGGAGCGAAAACTTCAGATATAAGACATGCAATCGGAGAAGATAAAGGTATGATGTACGGTTAGATATACCGGAAACGCATACGAGGGAAAGAG
Source organism: Sycobia sp. Sy_11 (assembly GCA_018907035.1). Lineage (NCBI taxonomy): Eukaryota > Metazoa > Arthropoda > Insecta > Hymenoptera > Epichrysomallidae > Sycobia > Sycobia sp. Sy_11. The sequence continues at coordinate 670,656 of JACCIC010000162.1, read as the reverse complement.
TGGGGAGCGCAGATACTTTACACTTTTCAATCAAACGTCGAGCTATCATATCACTTAAGCAGACTTATACAACAGCGAGTAATCAAGATGAAACAAACGACCTGGTACAATTAATCTACGAAATAAATAAATTATTTACCAAATTTTTTTTCCTTGAGTCTAACTTGCCATTTCATTACTCAACATATAGTCTAATAATTATAATGGTGATGATGAAGGAGTATACATTTATACGAGTCTTTGACAAACGATATCCGTCTTTCAATGAGGACAAATTGATTATGTTCCACAAGATCTTCTAATTGCAGAAGATCATGGAGATGGCGTACTTTCCACATTCGTCTACGAGTCAGCAATACGGGTTCATGCAATACAATGGTCAAACAGTGTATACGCTTGATGTATCATTGATATCTGGGTTGCTAGAGTACTTTTAAACTATAAAGATACGATATATTTATCAGTCTATTTTTAGACAATATAAACATAAAGTATTACTACAAAATTACTGCATCAAGGTCGAGATATGGGTCTCTTTTGTCATTGTAAATTCCATCCAATGAATGATTGTGGGTAATCGAGTGAATCAATGCACTATGACGCCTGATTATAATAGTTGTATATTGTTTATTATAGTATTTGTAGAAATTACTTATTAGTTTCTACAAGAGCACCACTCGTGCGATACTGTTAATACTTGACAACAGACGTTACAGTGTTATCGAGCTCTAGATTCGTGAGACGACACCTGCAGAAGAAGGAATTATAGCGTACCAGAGGTAGGAGACACACCTTGGACGTCTCTGTCTTCATTGATTTTTATACTCTTTCGAATTTCCAGAAACATTCGACTTATCATTTCATATTTTTTTCCAATAAATCTTTATCATACTTAGAAGGTCGGGTATGAGATATAATCATGAAAAAAACACTAGGTTTATTTATAAAAATAATAATATTTTACTCTATAATAGTTTATTTATAAATAGTACAATATTTTACTCTTTACTTTATTGCTGTTGGATTTTTTATGGTTATTTAATAAATTATTTGTTACATATGAGTCTTAGAAAGTTTTATTTAGCTCACAAGTTCTCCGATGTGTGGACACATCATAAATACATAAATTGTTAATCTACGTCATATGTTGAAATGGGAGCTATGTTTGTATTAACCCTTCACCTCTTCTAGACAAAAACCTTCTTTGCTTTATCAGCACACAAACTATTCTTTGGATTTCGCTAGAAAAGAACTATATTTTTAGTTCTTTAATCCGTATTTTTGGTTCATTGGATTTTCAAAGCAAATGGCTTTATGTTACGGCGCTAACGACGAATTAATTTTCTTAAAAGTTCTATAATTTTTCTTTGTATATTATCCATAATTTTCGCCTCTAACTTCTGCGTATTTCTAAGAAGTGACAATATTATCTGAAAACATTTATTATTTTTAGCATTTTAATATGTTTCCGAAGTTATTGGTTGAAATCTATCAGTTTCTCACTAGGCTCCAAATATTATTCTTTCTATATTTATTTATTCATTATTCAATCATCACTTGCTTATTTCTTTAATTCATATTCATCGTAATATTACTGATATTTGGGAATAAATGTAATCAAAATATCATAAATATTGAAGCAAGTAATAATAATTCCTATCATAATTCTCATCACTAGAATTTCTTTATTAATCTTCTTTACATAAAACATTCATCACATTAAATATTACAGTCTCCTAAGGTTTGATATCATCGCCAATATTATGATAGATATTTACTATTAAATTCGATGATATCCCTGGCCAAGGTCCGTATACGATAGCATTTTTCCTATAATCCGATCATGCATGGCCAAGCATTTATGAAGTTCATGTTAACGTATGCAATAAGATCACAGTTACGAATTAATTTTCTTTATCCCACGGAGTAAATCCAAGAAAGTAATAAAATAAATTTTACAAGAGCGAAATCTTTTGAAATGATATGACATGAAATTATTAAAAATTACTTGAATTAAAAATGACTTGAAATTACATGACGAGCGAGATTATGTGAATGAATATGAAGAATGAAATGCATTAATAACTATAATTTTTCCAATGTGCAATATAGAAAAATAGCATGATTCTATTAACAACGATAAAATATTCGAGAAATGTTATACAAAATCATTCTCTCTTCACTATCTCGCTATCCGTTTTAATGAATGGCCATCGGAAATTCCAAAATATGATTTACAAAAGCCTTATTTTCTTAATACAAAATTATTGCATTAGAGAAGAAAGCAACAATTGTGGGATTGCAAAGAATAGAATATTTATTTAAATAAAATTTATGAAAAGAAATAAACGATTCATTTCCTTACAAAGGATCAAAGATAAGATATCACATCACTGAATGGCTTGCAGAATATGCGCAGATATTAAAGTTATTACGTATAAAAGCGGTGTAGACAGGGTATGAATGAAATTCGAGAGCTGCTTGCCACGTGTGAACTACTAATAGTTTTTTGCACCATATCGTAACTGACTAGAAAAGTATACACACTATAATAACCCAAATTGTAGAAAATCTTGGCATGTTGTTCATCTATAAGGCTGCTCTGTATTAGATGGGATAAGAACCGATTCTTATTTGGTCATGTTATTATCATCAGTTGATGCGTTAGAGTCGAGTCCTCAATGAAAAACGGCCGCTATAGAAACAGAGAGAATATTTTTAAGTTTTATTGGGTGTAAAAGTTTTCAGCGATTGACATGGCGAAAAAGATGGCGTCACCAGTGGATCCCGGGCAGAAATGTCAGAACTCATATGTTATATTTTCTCATAGGTTGTGTATCTAACAACAACATTGCAGTATTATATTTGAGCTTTTCTTTCGGTGTCCTTTATTTTGTCCAAAACATGGCAAAAGTGCGCCTGTATTCTATCTTTGCTTTTGTACATTTATGAGGTGGAATATATTGGTAATCGATTGTTGGAAATGGTTAAAATGGTTCAGAAGTGTTAATTTTGAACTTGAAGACAATCGCTCTGGGAAACTGAAAAGTTTTGAAGAAAGAGAATTAGATGCTTTGCTGGATGAGGATCCATGTTAGATTCAAGAAAAACTTGCTGCATCATTGAGTATTACACAAGAAGCCGTTTTCCTGCGTCTAAAACATTGGAATGCATTCAAAATGTTGGAAACTGGGTGAAGTATGAATTACAGCCGAGAGATGTCGAGCGGTGATTTTAATATTGAATTTAAAAATAAATCTTTTTGGAATCGCATTGTCACTGATGATGAAAAATGAATTTATTATGAGAACCCTGAACGCCGTAAATCATATACAAAATCTAGCGAGCCTGTCGTGCGAACGACGCCGAAATGAAATATTGACGTAAATAAAGTCATGCTCTGCATATAGTGGGCTCAAAAGGATGTCTTATACTACGGAGTGCTTCAGAGTGGTCAAACCATCAAAGGATGATTGTATCGAATCCAAATTATTCATTTGAAGCGAGCATTACAGGAAAAACAGCCAAACATATTAGACCAGGCATGAGTCCGTCATTTTTGATAATAAGAATGCACCGCCTTACAGTGCAGACTTGGCACAATATGATTACCATTTGTTTTGATCAATACAGAACGTTCAGTTTAGTAGAAGGAATCAAAAATTGGCTCGAGACGTTCTTGCGCTCGAAAGACGAGAAATTTTTTTGGTTCGCAATTCATAAATTGCCAGAAAGATGAGAAAAAGTTATAGCTTCCGATGGACGATACATTGAATAAAGGATATGTAACCACGTTTTCACAATGAATCCTCACATTTTGGAGAAAAAAACGCTGGAAACTTAATTTCACACTTAATACTTTCAAACTAGATTTAACTTTCTTAACTTTAAGCCTTTCACCAAGGTATGAAATAGCTGGACAAAGTTGATAAAATCGACTAAAATTTTTTTTAAATATTCTAACTAACTGTAAACTCTAAGATGAAGTCTATTACTTTCATTGTTATTAGTGTTGCAAAACTGTTTAGAAGAAAGTCTTTACTTTAAATTATCGTAATCTTAATGCAATTAGGTTCAAGTGAAATTTAAATATTATAATATTTTAATGATTTTTATTATTTAATGATTTAATTTTTAGATTTTCGTTGTTTAAATGTATCTAACTTATACACGATATATTTTCTTTCTAAGTTTGAACTAAAAATTTAGTACAGAATGTATTAGACAGTTTTTTAATGATATTTATCTACGTATTGGTAAAATTAACAATTTATTATTTATTTAACAATTTTTACTAAATTTTTATAATTTGTTGACATGATATATAATAGAAATATTAATGTTTCAGAAATAATGTTAATTCAAATTCACATCGCAGCTTAATAAAATGTTATTTTAATTAATACTTTTATCCATAATACAGTCTTTATACTATAATTTATTATACTAAAATAATAACAGTCAAACTATCCTTGTTTATGATCATCCCGAAGAATCTTGAATAGAAATTAAACTAACACTGTTTAGTTTAGTCCTTCAAGATAAACCGAGGTGTTTGAAACTTCGGGCATCAAAAAAAAAATTCTAATTTAAGGTGGCAGGGCAGTCGTTTTGCCCTTTTTCTAACATAGAATATAGCTTATTTTTATTAGTTTGATTATTTGTAATTTTTAATATAATTTATTTTTAGTAGTAATTTCTATTTTAGATTCTTCGGATTCTTTATGATTACCTATAAACAAAGACAGTCTGGATGTCATTTTTTTAGGATAATACATAGTGTAAAGACTGTAACCAAAAAAATATTTATTAAATTAATTCAAACAGTTGACATATGTACAATTTTTAATTTTTAATTAATAAAATCTTAAAACGACGTACTTACTCAAAAATTCTTATGAGAAGGGGCTTCGTTAAATGTATTGCATATTGAGGTGATGCTTTTAGACATAATTCTATGAGTCTGATAACTTTTATAACTTCTTCTGACCGAAGATCGTTTAATATAGATCCAAGATATTCAATTATTGGGTATCCCATTTCAGAAATAAACTCATGAGGACTTAATAAAACATATGCTTCTATTATAAGTAAACACAGTCTTAAATTTTCTGAAGAAGATTCTGTTGAAGGCAAATATTATAAATTGCTAATTTATATAATCTTTTAAATCATTTGGATATTTTAGTAGCACATATTTTTAATTTTCTTATAGCCTTTGTAAAATAATATAACTATAATTATATGATTGTAATTACAGTTATAATATTTTATAAACACTATAAGGCCGATAAAATAATTGTTAATTTCCTTTCTAAGAGTCAACATAATTACAGTTATCATTGGTAACGCTATAGTAGCAGATAAATACAAACCTAAAATAGAAACCATATTTTTGGATAGATTAACAATAGCAGGTATCGATGATGCACTATTTTCCAATAAGGCTAACCACAATTCTAAACCGTCTTCTAATAAATATACATGACCATCTAGATTAATGTCGCAACTAAATTCTACAACCGTAATAACTAAAGGTTGTAAAACTAAACTATCAGAGCCAAGCGCTTTTTCTAAATGAACAAGTGTGGACGCTACAGCACATCGTAGCATATTGTGATGTTCAGACTGTAGCCACAGTTCTGATAAATATGCATTAAGTATTGAAACATGTGGCTTTATTTCACAACCAACTCTTTCTATCATAAATGACAATACAAACAAAACACGCATCTAAAATAGACATAAATAAATTAAACATCAATGATTATTTGATTCCATTATTCAAAAATATATTAAGAAAATGAAAATGACTATATATGCTAATGTTATTTGATTTTATAAATTATGTAAGAAAATTTGGTATAAGATAAAGTGTTTTTGATATTTACCTTTGTATCACATTCAGTTACTTTTTTTAAAAGAGCAAACAGTAAACAGAAGGTTGATTGGAGAAATGGAATAAAATCCTCAATTTGAAATTGAAAATCGTCAATGGCAAGTTTAAGTGCATCACTAGCTGCTAATCTAACTCCTAAATCTTCACTTGGATTTAAAGCATCGTTTAAAATTTGGTATAATCTTGGACGATACTCTGCAGATAATTTAATGCCTAAGTACGGATAAATATAGTTACTTATTAACAATATATCCAAGTACTAGATATAAATCTGAGAATTTTATCTATTAAGAGTATCATATTTAATATTATATATATATATATATATATATATATATATATATATATTGTAAATATTTATTAACATAACTATCGTAAGATATATAAAAATTAATTATATTAAACTGTTTACTTGAATAAATATCGAATGCTTTTTCATAAAAATGAAATGAAATTCATTCATTTTCCTGAAATTTTATACCGGTATTCTATTTTCCTTACGATTAATCAATATGAGACTGAGAGCTAAGAAATTATATTAATCCCTGCGAGAAAACAAACTAATTTAGATTTATCATTAAAAGTAACATTTAGGTAATTGGATTATTGGATTACACCGTAGCTATATTTCAGAAGCTAAAGACTGACTATTTTGAAGAGTCTCATCTTTAGTATTAAAGATTGAAACAATATATATATATATATATATATATTATAATGGTAAGGTCCCTCCCGTACCCACTTTTTGGAGCATCGTGGGGATTCGATTATGTACACCCCATGCCGCCCGCAAAAGGTAGTTTGCCTCGGCAGTGGACAGACCCCATAGAGGTAAGATGGGTCGCTGCAAATATAAGAGTGCGATAGGCGCGGGAGGACTTCTATCCATAGACCACCTACTTCATACATTCAACCGGTGGGTCCGGTGCTTCCTGCTCGCTGGAAGCCACATAGATGGATTCTTGCTGTAGCTTCGGCAAACCCTTCTGATGGCTCCTCTTCTGACGATTCCTTCTCCCATAACTCCATCAGTTCAACGTACGAATCTCCCAGTATCATCGAAGCCACCGAGTCCACGTTCAAGGGTTCTCATGCCACCTCATTTTTCTGTGGTGAAGTCTCTTGGTTCTATTTTGGGGATTCTAACAGATCCCCCTTCAACCCCACCCCTACTAACAATGAGAAATCCGCGTAAGCGGATTCGCAGACATATAATAATTCAGGGAAGCTCGCTGGTTAATTTTCACCCGATTGAGCTAGAGAGAGGATCTCTACAGAAGCATCAAGGTGTTCTAGGTTCTTCATGAAACTTGCGTTAATACTCTCCTCCGTTTCCGGGTCTGATTGTAATAATTTATCTTCCTCAAAAGCGACCATACTATTTTTTTTCTTTTTCTTTTTTTTTTCATTAAACTAGGTTGTCAGTAGCCTGAGCAACAGTTAGGTAATCATTTAAGGAGAGGGTACTAGAGCCAATGTTCAGCAATGCGAGAGCCTTATTGTTTAAGGGAGTCCTAGGAAGGTTTATAGTTATGAGACCAGTTTTAAATCAGACACGTAAATATTAAATAATATTTTTGTCACCGTATCTTTAATATCATAAATTAGTGATGAAATTACTTTGTATATTTCGTATGGCCCTTTAAATTTATGTCTTAATTTTACGGAGAAATTTTTTGATACATCTGAACTTTATTTCTAATTAAAATTTTATTCTAACGTCTAATCTTACATTTTTATTACATTTATTGTAATATTTCACTTGTCTATTGTATGCGGTTTGTATGTTCTAAATTATTTCGTATTTTATCGCGTGTAGCATTATGAGTCTTTTCACCCATTCAATTCATTTTGTGTTAAATGGAGGATAGTTTGTGGTGATATATTTAGGTTATAATGTGCCGTATTATTTAAATAGTGTAATCTGTAATCCGAGGAAGAATATTTATTTTTGTTGATATTTGTATACCCATCATCTTGGTGGGCAGCCAGTTGGTCAGTTATTTTCAGACGGTAACCTTGTGTATATATTAGCCCTTATCTGGCAATATTTGTGTTTAGATTATAATGTATTTGTTTATTTACTCTATTGTTTTGGTTCAGCTTTATTATTTTGCGGAGTGTTTTCGTATATTGGTGTGGTATGTTTGGAATTATATTTGTAGTTGATCTTATATTTAGTATTTTTTTATTGGACTAGATATTTCCTTAGGGTCTATACTTCCAACGTAGCTAGCACTGCATTATGATCTAATACATTATGTGTTATATGCGAATCATCTTTGTCAGAGGGTTTTGATATATCTATATTGTTTTCTTCAAATAATATATCCACTAATTGTTTTTGTAACTCTTTTAAGTTACAGGTATCGTTATGCACTCTACATAATAATTCTCTTTGAATTATTTATATTATATATATATATATATATATATATATATATATATAGATATACATATGAGGCAAGAGGCTACGCTAAAATTTGACAAAAGATTGATTCTGATAAAAAATAATAAAATACATGCACACATAAAGAATAAGACAAAAAATTGAAATTCATAAAGTAAAATATGAAACGTAAAATACACTTAACGACTACAAACCCGTCAACATTTTGGCCTGTTAGAAAGCCAAGAGTATTCTGTTACAAAAACATGGAAACTCTATAATTTCTCACACGGATAACTCTTACCCTATGTTACTTGCCGGAGATTTTAACTCCCATAATATTATATGAAATTATGTAAAAACAGATATGAATGGCAAGACACTGACAAAGAGCTTTGAGTACTAAACTTTTTCTTATAGAAGTCTATTACAATATATTAATTTGGATAGATCCATTCCATAGAAATCATTCAAATATTAATATAATATTATCCACTCAAAATATAGCCGTAAAATCAGTGTACAATTTCTCGACGATCTTCATTGCTCTGTTAAATCTACATTCTCCACTTTTAAAAAAAAGGAATTTATAACCATGTATCCAAAGAAAAGACAGAAAATATTCACAAATATCATAAGAAACAGTTTAATAAACAATATCCTTAAAAAAATATTTCGATCCTTTAAAATATGAATTGCATTCCATGGTAAAATGAAGCATGTATCCAAATAAAAAGATAAAGAAAGATAGCTTATAAAAAATGGAAGTATAGTAAAATCCTGAACGATCGTATAATATATAATAAAATAAGTTGTATCGCTGTAAAGGCGTTCAGCAATATCAAGAAAAAATGTTTATTATTACATTATATATATATATATATATATATATATATATATATATATATATATATATATATAATCGCCACTGAGTAACCTACGTTACATGTATTATTTATATTGTGCGTAGAACTAAGTTTCCAGCTTTTTTCCACAGTGTGAGCTTTTATTATGTTAATATGGCTACATATCCTTTATTCAATGTATCGTCCATTGAAAGCTATATATCTGATCATTTATGAATTCCGAACGAGCTCATTTAGCAATGAAAAAAATTTTATTATTATGTTATTATGACTAAAATAAAACAATTAGAATTCAAACTTTCGCATTCAGCATATTCAGCCGATATAGTTCCCTACTGACTATGATTTGTATCCTAATCTTATAATTTACTTTGGAAAAAGATTTGGGAGCAACGAGGAAGTCATTGATGCTGTAAATTACTAGATTAAAGGATACTGACAAATGGGATTATACAAATGGTATTAATAACAATATAACACCATCATGAAAAGTATATTAGTCTTGATGCAGATTATGTTGAGGAATAAAGAAAAAACCCCGAAATCATTTACCCCACTCTCTAACATATCATATGAATAATAGAATGATATTTAGTTCCATAAAACACGTTTTCGAGATAGCAGGAGTCGCGGACTGTCATATCTGTCACTTTTTCGGGGTTAGAAAAATGTCGAAAATTTTTGTGAAACAGTTGAAAGTTCCAGAAAAGAATTTTTGGCGCGAGATGGGTGAGAATCACGGTTGTCACTTTCGGCCCATAGAAAAATGTCAAAACTGTGTCCCCAACAGTGAAAGTTCCAGAAACCATTCGAGCGTTCCAAAACTCCGAGCGAGTTCCATAAAAAATTTTTTGATGAGAGAAGGGCGAGAATCTCAGAGTTGTCGCCTTCGGTACCGATCGAAAATTCCGAAAATTTGTCCTAAGCAGTGCAAGTTCCATAAAACACATTTATGAGGTAGGAGGAGTCGCGGAATGTCACGTCTGTCACTTTTTCAGTGTTAGAAAAATGTCGAAAATTTGTCCCAAGCAGTTCAAAATTCCAGAAAAGAATGTTTGGCAAGAGAAGGACGAGAATCTCAGGGTTGTCGCTCTCAAGCAGTGTAAGTTACATAAAAACACTTTTTCGAGGCAAGAGGTGTCGCGGAATGTCACGTCTGTCACATTCTCGGTCTTAGAAAAATGTCGAAAATTTGACCCAAACAGTTCAGAGTTCCAGAAATGAATTTTTGGCGAGAAAGTATCGAGAAATTCAGGGTTGTCACGTTTTCAGTCCTCAGAGAAAGTTCGAATATTTGTCTAAAACAGTGAAAGTTCTATAAAACACGTTTTGGCGCGAGAAGGTCGAGAAACTCAGGGTTGTCACTTTCAGTTATTAGAAAAATTTCGAAACTTCGTCCCAAACAGTGAAAGTTCCATGAAATACTTATTCGAGATAGTAGGAGTCGAGGAATGTCACATGTGCCACTTTTTCGGTGTTAGAAAAATGTCGAAAATTTGTCCCAAGCAGTCGAAAGTTCTAGAAAAGAATATTTGGCAAGAGAAGGGCGAGAATCTCAGAGTGGTCGCTTTCGGTACCGATAAAAAATTCCGAAAATTTGTCCCAAACAGTGCAAGTTACATAAAAACACTTTTTCGAGGTAAGAGGTGTCGCGCAATGTCACATCTGTCACTTTTCCTGTGTTAAAAAAAAGTCGAAAATTGATTCCAAGCAGTTCAAAATTCCAGAAAACAATTTCTGGCGAGAAAAAATCGAGATATTCAGCGTTGTGACTATCGGTCTCTATAACAAATTTCGAAAATTTGTTCCAATCAGTGAAAGTTCCGTAAAAATATTTTTTCGAGATAGGAGGAGTTGTGGAATGTCACAGTTGTCAATTTTTCAACAGTGAAAAATTTCGGTAATTTGTCCCGATCAGTTGAACATTCCAGAGAACACTCATTGGCGAGAGGTTGGGTCGCGAAAGTCAGGGTTCTCACTCTTTGGGTCAATAAAAAAATTTCGAAAATTTGTCCCAAACAGTTGAAAATTCCACAAAACACCTTCTATCGAAGGAAAGGGTTGCAAAACTCAGGATTAACACTTTTTTGGGCTTCAGATAAATTTCAAATATGTGTCCCAAACAGAGAATTCTATAAAACACTTTTTGGCGATAGAAGGATGAGAAAAACACTGTTGTCACTTTTGGTCCCTAAGAAAATTATCGAAAATCTGTCCGAAATAGTCGAAATTTATGCACCAATCGGGCCGAGAATATTAATGAAGGCCTCCTACAAAGGCTCCTTGCGACGGAAACGCTATACTAGGAGGCGCTCCGGGAAAAGGAGTGGGAAGGAGACGAAAATTCACTTGGCTGGGGCGCTGAGCCAACAGCTTTTTTTCCTAGCGGCGCGGCGTTCGCGAGAGGCCGAACGTTACGCTCAAGGAGCAGGGACGTCCGGTGATGAGCGCGCTGCGAATAAAATTTCGCTCGATTATCGGTTATCTAGCAGGTTATCGAGTATTTGGATTGCGACTATTTCATTTTTAATTCCGGGTGTAATATACCATGGGAAAATGAACTGAGCCAGATGAGAATTGTTAAACATTACTTTTCAATAGTTAACGCCCAAAGCTTATCAAATCAAATGAAAATAAAAATCTAACTGACGAATCTAAATAAAGATCATAAATGCGCATAATAAATTGATATTAATTATAATTAAAATAATAAATTGATTTATCTGAATATTCAATTATAGTTATATATTATATTACCATGTCTAATATAAATAAATTATGTACACAATTGCATCCAATTCATAAAACAAGCTTAAGACAATTGTGAGAGCGTTAGAATTAACTACTCTCGAACTCATCTTTTTGTAGATCAAAAATGAAGCTGAATAAATTTCATTAAAATGTATGTCACAATTTGGCGACACTGTCCTTGTATGTTAAATATTAAATTAAAGAGAAAATGATCAGAATAAAAAAGAAATTCTATATTCAATGATATATATGTAAAAAAATCTAAATTATTCTGTCGGCAGGAAACGCCAGTGAAAAAATGATTTGCTCGTAGAATCAATAGCTATGTCTCCACTATGTTTGTTGACTTACGAAAAGAGTATCATTTATGTAAAAAAGCATGCTTAATCCAAGATTATAGTAGCATTGGATTCTCCAGTATTTCAAATCGAGTTTCAAATTCCATAAAATCTGGACCGTTCGAATTGAATAGACCTCCCTATACTACATTTGACCATTATCGCTGAACCTTCTATTCTTATACTCGTACGTTTTGGCGTATGGATCTAACAATTGCGCTCGTCCGACTGGTGGCTTCCACCCGCGCTTCCGCCGTTAAAGCGAATCGATAATTTATCATTTCCATGACTGGAAGTGAAAGTTGAAAATTTATAACGCGACAGGAACGTCTGGTGCCGGGTGTCCGAGAAGGAGCTACTAGCGCACTACCAAGACGTCTATGCTGGTGTGGTCTAGGAGGAAATACCCTTTTTTGTATGTAGGGAATGACGTAGCATGTATGTAAAGGCCACGCATCGTAGCGGCAACCGTGATTTTTATATCCTATCCCTGTACGGTCAGTCGGAAAAACTTTCGTTTCATCGATGTCTGCTTCCCGGTAGATATTTTAAATTATATTTGATATATAGATCATGGAATTTTTAATACGTACACGTAGAACTATTTAAGGGTATTATTGGAAGTAAAAATAACTTTTTCGTTTTCATTCATTAGACCTTTGATATGAAGGAATTTTAGAGGAAGAGCAGCTTCATTCCATGTAAATTATACAGACATCGTCTAGAAGCTGAAACTGAACGCTGTTTAAAATTCTAATTAATCAGCTCGTCTATGTTAAAGAATCATATTTGGTTATCAATTTTTAGTAGTATAGCTAAGAGAGTTCTGGATCACCGGTACTAATTGTGAGCTGACGTCTACAGGCGTGACGTCACGCCCCCTACGTCATGAGCCCCTATGCCATCACTTCCGGTGATCCTGAACTCTCTTAGCTCACAGCGTTAACATCACGCTGCGCCTACCTCCCGTAGTGCTACATTTCTCTCTCTCTCTCTCATTCTCTCATGATCTTGTGCTAGAGAGAGAAAATTATATAGTTCTCTCTCTCTCTCTCTCTCTCTCTCTCTCTCTCTCTCTCTCTTGCAGCGCGGAGATTTCGTTTTGGTCATTGAAAGGTGCAGTTGTAAGACCCCACCTATCACCCTAATATGGAACAGAGAAAATGGAGCGAGAGCTATATAGCTTTCTCTCTCTCTATCTCTTGCTACCGGTGCACTTGACCATGCCTTTGTTTAGCCTAGTAGTCAACAGTTTGTCGGATAGTTCGGATCAATAGTCAGCATATTGATGGTCCCATATTTCCGATCAGTAAGTTAATACGATCCCATGTAGGTGCAAGAGAGAGAGAGAGAGAGAGAGAGAGAGAGAGAGAGAGAGAGAGAGAGAGAGAGAGAGAGAGAGAGAGAGAGAGCTGTATGACAATGAATAGACAACACTTTTGTCTCAGTGTAAGAATCAATAATCAGAATCGGGGTGTTTATGAAACTTACTCATCTCTAATACTCTCCTTTCACCTTCATTTTTATATTATAGTTTTATGTATTTTTTTTTTTAACATAATTATAAAATATATTATGTATACAACCAAAGGATCCATACTAAGAAATAAATAAAATATTCACAATTTTTTTTTTTAGAATTAATTTATTGAATTCAGAATTACAAATTTATTAATTAAATTTCATTAGCTTATCTTATATGACACACATTTTTTTATATATTATACTATAATACTTTTGTTCGACTTTGAAAGGAGCTCTACTTTGAGGATATATCGAGATAGTATTTTTTTAATAGCTTTACATTGTGCAAAGCACACGTAACATTGTGTGCTGCATTATGATTGGTGCATATTGTGAGGGTATTCTTGCGCTTCTGTTTCTTCCACTCGCAGAATTTATATCTTTTAAATCTAGCAAACCATTCTCTTTTTATTGCTCCATCGGTGAATATTTTAGTTGCATTCGGTAAATTTTCATAAAGTATATTGACAATTTGATTATAACAAAACTGTCCTGAATTTCATGAAATACCATGATAATTCATTTCAAGCCATTTATTTTGCGCTTTGATATGATCCGGAAGTCATTCACGAAAACATGGCTTTTTAAATAAAAATACTATAGGTTCTGAATCGTCGTGGAGTGATAAAATAGCAAGCTTTTTCAGTAGATCTTCATTGTCACCCTGCTTGAAGCCTTGCATATCAACGACATACTCCATCTTGACTGAGAGCTTTTGATAAAAGATTTTACTTATATATTATCACATTCTCATTACCAGTTTATAACTTCTTAACATCACCACTCATAGGATGGTATTGCACGGTACGATCATGCAAAATTAAGCAGTAAGCTGACGTATTTGGTGGAAAATTATTGTTTGATTCAAATTCTAGGCGTACATCAATGGGTGCACTTTTCAGCGACTTGTTTTGCTTTGAACAATCAATAACTATAAGTAACATATGATCTCGGAAATCAGTTTTCTTTAGAATAGGCCGAGACTCCTTGTTGTAGTAGACATTTTGAAAATTTGCATACATATCATACAATATCGAATACTGATTGTTAGTAATATCAATATTTAAATTTCCATACGGATAGTATTGAGAATTGAGAAAAAGTTTAACATTACTGATATCACAATGGTCAAAGCGACTGCAATTTGTATCTTTTTGTCCTTTTCTATTTGTTTGAAGTGCGAGAATAACGAACCGTGGCTTTTCCAGTTGATTAGCCGTTTTCACAGTCCAAACGTGCTTGGATGTAGCGGGAAGGAACGGATATTCATAGAGCTCCCAAGTACGAAAACTCATAGAGATCGGATGATTTTTTTCCAAGTGTCTTAGTAGTCGAAGCTTGTATTCATCGGAAACTATGACATATGGCATTAACCATTCGATCTTTGTAATCTCTATTTTGAAATTTTCATATAGTTGTGCATTATAAGTTGCTCTCAGTGTTGCTGTTTGCACAACAGCGTTTAAATCGTTACGTGATCTGACAAGAACAAGTTCATGTCTTGCATTAATTATAATTTTACGGTAATCTTCAGTAAAACCGAAAATCATGTTGAGGGGAACGCATACATCAAAATAGCCTAAATTATCGGCGATTGTATTGCACTCTTCTATATCAAGCCATCCTGCATTTTCTATTATTATACTTTGATTCGGACTTAAAGAAAGCCAACCTTTCATAAGGCTCGTTATTCCAGTATTTTTGCACCTATCAATTTCTATTGCATTCAATTCATATTGAATATCCTCAAATAAGTGACAGATCACGTTGTTTACAAATTTAGTATTTTGCAACCTTGCACCATCATTTTTTATAAGTTTACCGCATACACGTAGTGAACTACGTGAAGGTAAAAGACACAAGTCTTGATGTTGAATAGATATACGAATTTCATCGCTGTTATTAAAATTAGTTGTTGTGAAAGGTTGATGACGTGAAACTCATAATGCATAATTGATTCATCAAATGCGACAGGAGATTCTATACTTAGAACGTCTGCCATTTTTTTTATACAGTTGAAGAAAATACAAGTTATTTTCCACCAGGAGCGATGACTTTTAGACCTATAGTTTTTAGGAATTGAATGTTTTGAGGTGTAAATTCCTTGACAGCTAGCTTGTGATTCAGAACTGTCGTCTGACGAGAAAGACGAAGAGACTTTAATTATTTTTTTTTACTTTGCTCAGGCGACTGATTTGTTTGAAAGTCGGAGGAAGACTGATGGTTTTCTGACATGACTGACTATTAATATATCCAGGAGCGTTGTAAATAATTGCCATCGATCTCTAAGCTACATGTTTAACGTGTAATCTAATTGTTATAACCTCTCCTCGGAAATTCACAAGAATTCCGTTTTGATCGACGATGCGTAATTCTATATCATCTATGCACTTGACGACGACTGGAAGGTAAATGACATGTGAAGGTATTTCAATGATCTTATATCCTGGTGGCACTGCTGGGAAAAATTCATGAATTGTATGCACACGATGATCATTTATATATGCACCAGCTGTAATACTGCACTCTATTCTCAATGAATTTATCTTTAGAATAGTTACTGGCAAATCAGAGTTGTGTCGAATACCTGCCTTCAAATTTCGCTGTTGAAATCCCAAGAGTTTACCAAGTGAATCTTTAGGTTCAAAATTGATTTGACGACTACACTCAATAACACTACGAAGTGTGCTGTTATTAGACTTAAGACTTAATATTATACCTTTAGAAGTTAATCTCTCCTTCAGATAATTTTTAATATTTTCTATTTCGTAACTACCGATCGTTAGTGTAATTTCTTCTTTATCAACATAAAATTTGTTATTGCTTTCATCAATATTGTGAATCGAGTTAAATATTAAAAGCTCGACTAAACCGAGAACATAATTTTTATTGGATGAGAGCTCAATAGGAGAAAAATATTGAGCTTCAAGAACAGATGATATGCCAGAAAGCGTTAAAGTAAATGATTCATTCATCATGGTTAAGTTAATAATGACTTGTTTTACAAGATGTTTAATATTATATAGAACTACTTCGAAGAATATTACATAGAAATTGCAGGCATAAATGACCGCAAATGTATGTATGAAAATCCTGATATTTTTCATAATTATACATAATTTCAGCATCACCAAAGTAGGATATAAGGTCTAAGGGTGGCTTTAATTCACCAAAACTATCGAAATATAACACTCTATTGCCTCGTTTTCGATATGCAACCCAATGAGTTCCAGGACCACTGACATCATCAAGGTTTACAATACGTGATTCATTATAATGTGGATCAGTATTTGGCAGCGCATTACGTATAAATACACCACGAAACGCTGAAATTTTTAAAACACGAGCATATTTTATTAAATCAATGTCAGATAAAGGTCAATTAGGTAATCCTACAGAGAAACTTGTTTTTTTTTTTTTAATCCTTTGCCTTTCTATGGTTTTAAGTAGAGACCTCTTCCATTACTTTTATACGGTTTTAGGTAATAACTTTTTTTGTGAGGTATCAAATAAAGACCTTTTCCAAGAGCAATTGCTTCCATTGTTTTATTATGTCTCCGACTTTCTTCCAACTCTTGCTTTGTTGCTTTTGCTATTCTAGCAGCACCCCCTGTGAATGCTCCAGTTGCACTCAAACCGGCAAATAGAGGTATAAGAAATGGTAAAACACCGCCAAGTTTTTGAGAAAGTGGCAATATCCTTGGAAGTGTAACATTGCCTTTACCGCCGGCCTTTTTAATGGCTGCGCGAGCGGCCTTTAATGCAGAGCGAACTAGTTTTTGAGAACTGGTATTCGGAATCATTGAATATGCAGTAGATTTAATTATTTTTTTCAAGGTTGATTTATTGTTTTTACCAGGCAGTTTCTTATTTTTCTGCTTTAATCCCATTCCTAACTTTACTTTAAGTTTCATTGCATTATAAACGGCAAGTGCAGCAGCCTTTTCGGCCAAACTTGCGTTCTTTGATTTAAGACGCAAGCGAGCTTTTTCTGCGAGAATTCGATCAGCAGCATGCGTAGCTTGCACATTGTTAACAATGTTGGAATATGCTATATCGTGTTCTTTGCAAGCAGAATCAAGGGCATTTATCCCAGGATCACCACGTGCTATTCGATTTTTCAATTTTGTCCCAGGACCGCAGTATTGATAACCTGGTAAATGCAGTTCAATAGGTAAGTGACTAAGTATCTTATTAAATACTCCACCACCTTCTCGCTTATGGACGATCAATCTGTTTCGAAAGATAAAATGATACTAATTAATTTTATATATAAACATGCTATTTATACTTTATTACTACAGTTTCAGTTAAAACGGCGATGTGCAAACATGGAATTCAACAAAGTGAGTACTCAACAAAATTACCTGTTATTAATTTTGAGTCTTTTACTGAGAAGGAAAAGAAGATTAAACGGCATGGAGATTTGCTGCCGAATAGTATACGAGCAATTATTTCAGGACCTTCAAATTGCGGAAAAACCAATAGCTTATTGACTCTTATAATCCATCCGAATGGTCTTAGATTTGAATATATATATATATATATATATATATATATATATATATATATTAGGAGTGTGAATAAGTCTTTCCCGTTTTTTGTAAGAGATGGCGCCACCAATACTGTGCGAGTATTCAATGGTTACATATGTCATAATCAAAGCTTATTCATATGTCAACAATTCCATACTAACACATTAGTTTTACACAAAATTTTTTCGCATCATAAATTTTTGCTATCGTGAAAATGTCGAAATTTGAGCCGAGTCGACGTCATTTGCCGGAAATTTCACTTTATTGGTTCAATTTGAAGAAATCTGCTGCCGAGACGCATCGATTGCTTCAGGAGGCTTATGGAGAAGGTTGTGTCGATGATTCAAGTGTTCGCGGATGGTTTCGACGCTTCAAAAGCGGTGACTTCGACGTGGAAGACAAGGAGCGTTCCGGGCGGCCGCAAATCTTTGAAGATCGAGAATTGGCGACTTTGCTTGATGAAGATTCTTGTCAAACGCAAGAAGAACTTACTGAAGCATTGGGAGTTGACCGAACAACCATTTCCAAGCATTTGAAAGCCATGGGAATGATGCAAAAGCAAGGAAATTGGGTGCCGTACGAACTGAAGCTGAGAGACGTCGAACGGCGTTTTTTCACTTGCGAACAGCTGCTTCAGCGACATAAAAGAAAGGGTTTTCTGCATCGTATCGTGACTGGCGATGAAAAGTGGATACGTTACGATAATCCGACGCGAAGAAAATCATGGGGACTACGCGGCCATGCATCATCATCGACGGCCAAGCCAAATATTCATGGCGCCAAGCTCATGCTCTGTATATGGTGGGACCAGCTAGGTGTGGTTTACTATGAGCTTCTGAAACCGAATGAAAGGATCACAGGCGTGGTCTATCGACGACAATTGATGCGTTTGAGCCGCGCACTGCGAGAAAAACGGCCACAATACTCCGACAGGCACGACAAAGTTATTTTGCAACATGACAATGCTCGCCCACATGTTGCACCGCCGGTGAAAACATACTTAGAAACGCTCAAATGGGAAGTCCTACCCCACCTGCCGTATAGTCCAGACGTTGCTCCGTCTGATTACCATCTCTTCAGATCGATGACGCATGGCCTGGCTGACCAGCACTTCCATTCCTACGAGGAAGCCAAAAAATGGGTGGATGACTGGATAGAGGCCAAACCGGTCGAATTTTTTCGCAACGGGATTCATATGTTGCCAGAAAGATGGGAAAAAGTTGTAGCTAGCGATGGCCAATACTTTCAATAATTCATTTGTAACCATTTTTTCACAATAAAGGCTCAAAATTTGAAAAAAACGGGAAAGACTTATTCACATACCTGATATATATATATATTCAAAATCATTAAATCAACCAAAATATAAGTATTTAGAAAAGCTGTTGGAGCCAATAGGGAGGGTATAATATTTTCCATTCAGCGAACATGAAGCAGTAGTATCACCTGACAGCGTGCTAACTACGGGTAACTCTATTATGATTTTCGATGATATTGCTTGCGAGAAAGAGGACAATGTTAAAGCTTACTTTTGCATGGGAAAACATAAAAATGTTGATTGTTTTTATCTTTGTCAATCATACGCACACGTTCCAAAACATCTTATAAGGGATAATGTTAATTTACTTATACTGTTTCGACAAGATGAGGTTAATTTAAAACACATATATCTCGCTCATGTAAATTCAGATATGTCTTTTAATAAATTTAAAAAAATATGCTCTACTTGTTGGAATGATGGTAAGCATAGTTTTATAGTCATTGATAAAGATCAAAACATAAATTATGGTAGATATAGAAAAGGGTTTGACTCTTTTGCTATAAATATAGCATAAAATAAATATACCGAACATTAAGGTTTTAAAAGTTGAACACTCAACATGGCCGATTATCATCGAGAAAAAACAATATTGTATCAATTGGAAAAGTCACGCAAAGCAATAAGACGTAATTAAAATTATTAAAATATTATCGAGCGAATGTAGAACATACATTAGACAAAAGTTTCAAACCAATTGTTACTCCTCTGAATAAACTCATTACGGTTGCAAGAGCATCTGATGTATCAAATATTAAAAAAGAAAAGAAGAACAATTTATCTACCTTTAATGAGGAAAAAAAATTAAAGAGTCGTTGTCCGATGATGACGGTGGTAATTATGATACTAATGCTGATATTAGTAATGATTACACGCTACAGAATGATCAAACCACTGATGAAATTAATACTTCTTTTGCATCAGCTGGGAGCAATATCGAGCAAGATGAAAATCTTGAAAAATATTTAGCTATGGTGAATCTTAATCGCCATACAATTCTAGATTTTGTGTATGGAGTCCATAAGGAAAATAATGATTTTATGATTGGAAATTTACCGATAAATTTCACCAACAGCAATGTCATAGTCAATAATACACAATACCCCATCACAAATGGATTATTGGAACTATTATTTAAGAAATTACCAAATCTAAAACTTATTAACAATAACGATCGTCAAACTTATCAGAAAATTCTCGAAGCCTCGAATGCTCATAAAAAAGATTATGATAAAAATCAAGGAATGCGTGTAATCAAAAATAAAAAATTTTTAGAAATTATTTTACCGATGTTTACGAAAAAAGGTGAAGGTATTTTACCCCGATTTAAAATTGAAAAGTGCAAAAGAATATGCCATTAGACTATGTATACTGGGATAATCCGAATGAGTTAGTAAATCGATTAATAGTATTGTTGGCTGAAAGATCTGCGGGAAATCAAAGTCACACGAATGAAATATACTTTATTATTGAGGAGTTGCGCGAGGCTGGTGTAATATATTAATGCACTATCACAATACTTCAACCAGTTTAACAATGAGTGTCGACGTATTCGGACGTAAGCTAGAAAAAACTGAAGGTAGCCAAGGTCCACCTGGCGTTGGATTTAAATTTACTTATGATAGTCAATATGACATCGAAAATAAACGGCTGTGTAATCTTGCACCACCAGTTAAATTAACAGATGCAGTTGATTTGAACACATTGAGAACTCATGTGCAAGAGGAAACGTCAAACTTATTAAAACTTTTGAGCGAGGTAAATGAAAAAATCGATGTTTTACCAGCAATATCACCATCTATAGTAGAATTGGAAAAAAGAATTGCTGATTCAAAGACTTCATTAAATGCGTATAAATCGAAAATTAGGATTGAATTGATTTCTATTAATAACAAGATAAAACAACTTAAAGAGATAGCAGAAAAAACACACAATGAAGTATTCAAAGAAAGAAAAAATGGAAATAGTGATGGAAATTCATAAGCCTGCTCGTTGAAATTATATTCGACGACAATTTGAACTACGTGATATAGATGAGACATGGCAAGCAGATGTTGTTGAAATGCAACCTTATGCTCAAGAAAATAAAAGATTCAAATACATGATTAGAGTCATCGATAGCTTATCCAAATTTGCATGGGCTATATACCCTTGAATATATACCCTTGAAATGAAAAAGTGGTAAAGACGTGACAGCGGATTTGAATACTATCCTCAAGCGTGGACGTATACCAAAAAATCTACATACAGATAGAGGCAAAGAATTTTACAATGCAGAGTTTCAAGAATTAATGAGAAAAAATAAAATTAATCTATACTCAACATATAGTAATCTCAAAGCATCTATATGCGAACGTTTCAATCGTACTTTGAAAGAAAAAATGTGGATACAGTTTAGTCTTCGCGGAAATTATAAGTAGATTGATATTTTACCGAATTTAATAACTTCTTATAATGCGACAAAGCATAGAAATATCGGAGTTAAGCCAAAAGATGTTACATCTGCAAATAAAGCAAAAATTTTAAGAATCTTACTTAGCAGAGCAAAAATAAGGGGGAAAAAATTAATATATTTAAGGTTGGAGATAAAATAAGAGTGAGTAAACTGAAACAGAGTTTTGAGAAAGGATATACACCTAACTGGTCTACAGAAATATTCACCATCTACAGGGTTGCAGCAACGAATCCAATAACTTACCATTTAAAAGATTATTAAAATCAATCCATCGCTGGATCTTTCTATGAACAAGAGCTGTTATTTACCAAGTATCCAGATGTTTACCTCGTTGAAAAAATTCTCAAACGTCGAGGGGATAAAGTTTTTGTCAAGTGGCTTGGATTTGATAGTTCTCATAATAGTTGGACTAATAAAGAGAGTGTAAAACTAATGTGATAACAAATTATAAAATCAGAATATGTAAAGTAATTTTGTATACAACGAGAATAAATAAACACAGCTATAGTTAAGATAAAAAATGTTGTTCAATTTATTTCACATTATACATATAGTTAGACTGTGATATAACTTACACACAAATACAAATATATCTTTTTTTTTTGTTTATACTGTGATGAATTCAAAATTATCTTCACCCATAGATTTTAGGAACAACTTTAATTTATTTGCATATTCACACATATTATTGAAGAAGTTTTCGTCTTTGATTAACGCCTTTGAAATTCCATTCGGTAAAAAACACTGAAATTCACTATCAATTTCGACTACTGATTTCCATCCGAATTTAGTGTTAACTTTTTTTATTTTTGTGATCATGTAATTTTGATTTTTTCTTAATTCGCTAAATTTTTTTGTAGGTAGAAAACCACCTGATGCTATATTATTCAACGTTTGCAAATCCATCTGTAAAATAATATAAATTATTTAACTTGTTATCTTAAAACTATTCAGTAATATGTACAAGTGAAATTAAAAGAAAAAAAAACTATACACATCTGAATTAATGAATTGTCTGGTTGAATGTAATTTTCATTAAAATTCGAAATGAAATCGGCAGCCGTTAGCTGCGCAATCAATTGAGTAGACGACTCAACACCAGGGAACGACATTTCAGATCTATGTTCCATTATATATATATATGATTATCTTTGAACGAAATACTGCTTGCTAACAATTACAATCAAGAACTAAACATTGAATAACTGATGTCTCTCTGCAGTTTCGTTTTTTGGTCGTACTTCTCCCTCCATAAGGTCTATATCCCCTCCATCTTCCCCCTCCATATCCATTGAGCTCGATCGCCGTTTATGTAAGCTCTCTCGCTCTCCGCTCCTCCTTTCTCTTCCGATTAGTTCTGATGACCCTTGTAGAATAGAGCAGCTTGCCTTGTTTCCAATTTTCTGTATGCACAATATGAAGCTTCGATCGAATATTATGTTGATCTCTATGGATAATGGCTCTTTCTTTTACGCAATGAAGTAATCTTCAAAATTAATTGTACTTTTCACTATAGCACTTTTAACACCCTTGGCTTTCTTAATCTGTTTTTGTCCTTATATCTTCATACTGTACATTTTACTCCGCAATCCAATAAAATCTGTTAAAATTTTACCATTACACTTATCCTTCATGAGTCCAACAATTTTTTTATTTTTTTGCAGTATTTTATAAGGATTATTCTGCGGATAATCTGATGTGTCGAATTCATGAATGTCCTCCCGCATCAAATCGTACATATTAATGTGTTTTACTTCATATACCAAAATATCAGTATCTGTATATAATAATTTACAGTTACTACCCACTTTATTTTGCATGTATTCATAGTGAAATCTATAAACTTTTGTTTTCGACAAATCTACTACAGACAGTCCAACATAAATAGGTTTTCTGATCTGAATTTCAATTCTTTGTAACTGTACAGCAACGAAATTTTCATCAAAAATCTTTATGTAAATCATGAATAATTTCTGGATATTCTAAATCGACCTCTAGAATATATCCAGTAGGAGATTTGCTGTTTTCAGACATTTGGATTCATTGTCTATATTTTTTTTCCATTCAAAACCTCCGTAAGGAAGATATTGTATCATTGCCCAACCATAAAGATTGTTGAGATCGTAATAGAGTAGAAATTTATTTTCCTTCGTTTCATCAAACTCACTATCCATATATTTATTATTCGCCTTTGAATAGCGGTTTGAGCATTGGCTAATACCACCCCTGATACTTCTTCCGATAAACATCAACATATCAATATCGGTAAGCAATTCTAATTTTATTTTTGTATATTTCAGTATTGCATCCCATGATAGACCCGGAGTAGTATAATAATGAGCAGGATCAAGGTGATATGCTTGAATGCAATTATCTCTAAAGTTTTCAAAGACATCTGCAAGGAGTAATACATCAGTTTTTAAATACAGATCGGAATATTCACCAAGTGTTTCAATATTAAAATTTTGCCACACTTGTTTAGCATGCTGATAATCTTTATCAGTAATAGTGGAATTGTTTAAATTACTGTAAAATGCATCTTTGGCTGGCAATTCCGTTTCTTGTGATTTATCAAACGATGAAATATATGCATATGGGAAGACACCTTTTCGTTTAATTAATTGAATTTCATCGATAGTCCTAAAAGTATTTTCTAAAATACTATGCTCTTCTAAATATGACGCTAATTTATCAAGGGACCAGGGCATAAATCGAAACGAATCGGTAAATCTAAAACTAATCTCCATTTCTTGTATATATTTTATGAATGCTATATATTTCTCCTTATTTTCCGGGAAATCATATACACGTTCTTCAAAATTTGTTGCAAGTTCTTTAATAAATAAATGCGCATCATACCCCGATAAATTATGAAATATAACAGGTATAAATTTGGAATCATTATAATTCAAATTACACGAGTTATGTGTAGGACCTCGGTATCTGAAATCGATATATAAATTTTAAAAAACTGTTAACATAAAACTCTAAAATATACTTACCGTCCTGTAAGATGACAGTGATCTTGAACTTTATTATCTGTACAATTAAAATTTTTTTCGCAAATATGACAGACTTTTGCTGTTTTATAGTTTAAAGTCTCCATATCTGTCAGTCGATTCATTGGTTTTGCATTCTGGTATACTTCTGTTATTTTTACTGAGTATGAACCACTCAGCAGGCGATGGTCCTATTGCTTTATCTGTTTGCCTTTAGTTTCGATATTCACACAGTGTCTCATCGTAACTACATTTTATTTAAACCCCAATGCTCATTGGATTATGTTTTTGTTTTGCATACTTATGATCATCTATTTTTTGTAACATGCATTCAAAATCTGCATATATTACAAATGGTACACGCTCTTTGAATGAAGAGTTTTTAAATTCTAAAATATTATTCTTCTGTGTTGGTAATTTTATTTTGCAATGGTTTTTTTCTTGACAATCGATAATATGTAAGTTTAATTTTTCTTTAGATAGAAAACAATGTAAGCATGTGTCACATAGATGAAGTTTCCCATTACGTTTTGGGACTTGAGAACTTATCAAGCGGAATAAATTCTTAATCCACACATAATGGTAACGAGCTGGGGGATCTTTATTATTTACACTTTCTTCTTCATCAGTATAATCATCTTGTATAATTAGTAAATTCACATGCTTTTGCTTTTTTCTAGAAGTTATATAACACGGAGACACATCAAAGGTATTTTTCTTCTTCTTTTTTAACATATATAAATTAATGGAAATATTTTGATTGTATTGTTCACATTTAAGGATATCTTTTGTCTTCATCGGGAAGATAATATCCTTAAAATTAAGCATATGTTCATACTGCTTATATGAGGAAACCCGATTAGTATTCACTTGAACTGGATATAAGGCAGCCAAAACTGCCCATTTAAAACATTGGTCATCGTTATTTATTATATTAACACATGCATGTTTTTTTTCAATTACTTCAGGTAGTGCTATGTACGAACTACCTTTTATTGGGTTAAATTTATAAATATTTATTGCTAAATTAATAATTGAACGCAACGTCCAGGCAGACTCTCTCTTGAAACTCATCCATATCACGCTGGATGGGTTCTTGGACATGCGTTGCATACCAATCTTTTAAATTCGTTGTCTCAAATATTTGCGCATTTTTTGTATTAAAGTCTTTGATTTCCATTGTCTGCTCTGAGTTTTTGGATACAATATACTCAGCAGACAGAATCGTATTCGTTTTAAGTGATGAATGATCTTGTAACGATATTTTTATCTGCTTCTCAAACAAATCAAATGCATCTTCTAAAAATGTACGAATATCTTGATGTTTGATATTCGTTACAATTCCAGATTTTATGCAATTGTTTAAAGCGGATTAAATATCACTCCAAGTTACCTTTTTGTCCTCCGATTGCGATAAGTCGCCACCTTGTTTAGTGTAACAATCCAATTTGCAATAAATACTCTGAAAATGACTCGACGCTTTTCAGATGCAGTTCTAGAATGAGTCATTACATTTGTTATCGATGTAACTGCTGCAGACGCATAATCAATCCATCGAACAATATCCTCTGTCAGCCATTTGTCTAGATGCAAACAGACAGGATTCTTGAAGGCGTTGAATAGCATGCTGATAATGTTTGAGGAATGCCATAATGCTTCACAACACTCAACAATTTTTATTTCCTTATTTCCTTTTTCAAGAACATATAATTAAAACAATGTATATTTTTAAAATAACTATTCCACTATAATTTAGTTTCTACTATAACGTTAGTAGATAAATATCACCCACAAAACAGATAATAACCAGTCACACAAATACGCACATATAAGAAACGCGAAACTGGAAACACTTCAAGATTGAAATCTATACCATCTATACTTGCTGTTTCGTAATTGCGATAAAGCTAGAAAAGCTCGAATAGTTCAAGATTAAAAACTATACTGCCTAAATTCGCTGCATCATAACTGCTATATAGTTGGAAAAAGTTCAGAAAAAATCAATATCGGAAAACGTTGTGGGGAAATTTCTTTTGTTATGGGCACCCTTCACGAATATTTAAAAAATGCTCATACGATCTATGTAAAAGGTCTTCAAAAAAAAGATACCTGCAAAAATTTTCGGACAATGTTAAAAATATTGAAGACATAAAGTCTCTTCCATTATGAAAATTACAAGCTTGTGAATAGAAATACTGCACTCATCATACATTATGCTTTAAAGCAGTATGTGCAGTACAGAATGCATATTTACTGAAATCATAGATTCTTGAAAATGATCGTCCACCAACATCACAAGAAATTAATGAAACAGGTTTATTTTCGATGTACAATTAATACAAGTAAAATTAAACTTGAGGCATTTCTAAACTAGAAAACGAAAAAATCTTTTATTGATATTGTATTGTTTTCGAAAATAGAGTTTCGTCTGAGGTGTCTGCCTTGTGTAGAGAAAGCTTCCTTCTCTATACCTGCATATGAAATAGAGGAGAGAAAGACAAAAAAAAAAAAAAATTATTACAGAAAAGTTCTCCAGCACTGCTCAAACTATTTCTAATCTATGCGAGAGAGCTCCATGAATACGTATACCGACGCGACCGTCGCAAGTGCTGAGGAAACGTAGAAGAATTATGAATGAAGATGCGATATAAAGTATTTGAGAAATTCACTTTAAAGATCTCGAAAAAATTTGACAAAAAAAAAAAAAATAAAGGTGAATATTGTATTTATTTCTTAGTATGGATCCTTTGGTTGTATGCATAATATATTTTATAATTATGTTAAAAAAAAATACATAAAACTATAATATGATAAAAATGAAGGTAAAAAGAGAGTATTAGAGATGAGTAAGTTTCATAAACACTCTGATTCTGATTATTGATTCTTACACTGAGACAAAAGTGCTGTCTATTTATTGTCATAGAGCTCTCTCTCTCTCTCTCTCTCTCTCTCTCTCTCTCTCTCTCTCTCTCTCTCTCTCTCTCTTGCACCCGCATGGGATCGTATTAACGTATTGATCGGAAATATGGGACCATCACTTTGCTGACTATTGATCCGAACTATGGGACAAAGTGTTGACTACTAAGGTAAACAAAGGCATGGTCAAGTGCACCGGTAGCAGAGAGAGAGAGAGAGAGAGAGAGAGAGAGAGAGAGAGAGAGAGAGAGAGAGAGAGAGAGAGAGAGAGAGAGAGAGAGAAAGCTATATAGTGTTACCGCGTAGTTACCGGTTTTAATTACCCCCTTTTTTGCCTACACTCTCGTGTACTAGCAGGGATAGGGTTGGATAAGCGATACTCGCGACGCGGATTTTACGATCCCAAAACGAATTTTCCTTGCGAAATTCGTTACCAAGATCGGAGTGTAGAAACTCAAACGCGAAGGGTCACTGCGTACCGCTGGCCTAACGCCGATGGGTAGGTTAGTTTTCGCTTCCTGTAATATATACGTTGGGTTACCGCTGAGAGTGCTCACCCCGACGTCTAGTATATTAGGGGAAGGCGAATGGTCGCAGCGCCGAACTGACAGACCGCTCAGGGCGCCTTGTCAATTACTGGGGCCTTCCGCACAGCCGCATACCGGGGTACAGCCTAAAGCCTTTCCCAATATACCACGGATGCGACGGAATGGCACGCGGAGTCGCGATGTTGCAAATGTACTATATGTCGGTATATCGCTATAATAGCATTTTACTCAACATACCGAGTAGGTTCCAGAACACCACTGGGTCAGATATACCGCTAATGCTTTCTCTGAGACAGTGCTTCTCTGGAGGGGCCCCGAAACTGGGATGCTCGTTGCGTTTTTCCACCTCCTTATATACTAAAAATCTAACGTTGCGCTTATGGAAAAGTCGTAAAAGATAGTTTTGGACCAATAAGCTCATGATATCTCATCTACTCGCCCTCCTTCAAAACGTAGTTGCATTAGCCCTATGCAAGCCTTGCAGCGGTGGGGGAGAAATTACGACTTTTCCAAAGCATATGGGGAATAAGTACAACGCGAGCTCGTATCGTTAATTTTTCCAGTGCGATTTTTCGTTATTCAATAAGAAACGTATTTGAATGTTTATCATGAGTATGTTATATGGTTAATTGGGTTCACTTAAAATTATGGTTCATTTTCGTTTTTGAATTGTAACTATACCTTAAAAATTAAGGAAGTTACGGCATTTATTTATAACATACTCATGTTTTACAATGTTTACATTACCTTAGTTTATAGACGCTTGCCTATTTTTGTTTAAATATTTATATCGGAAAGTATTTTCAATTTTAAATGCGATTATTTTTATATAGTCATAAGTTAGTTAACATATATTACTTATGTATATGAAATAAATTACTGTTAGTAATTCGTATAATAATTAATTGATTAATACAATTTTTAATGATTACAAGCTTCAAATTTATAATTGTTTGAAAATAGTAATTATGTATTAGGAGTGTGAATAAGTCTTTCCCGTTTTTTGTAAGAGTTGGCGCCACCAATACTGTGCGAGTATTCAATGGTTACATATGTCATAATCAAAGCTTATTCATATGTCAACAATTCCATACTAACACATTAGTTAAAATTTTTTCGCATCATAAATTTTTGATATCGTGAAAATGTCGAAATTTGAGCCGAGTCGACGTCATTTGCGGGAAGTTTCACTTTATTGGTTCAATTTGAAGAAATCTGCTGCCGAGACGCATCGATTGCTTCAGGAGGCTTATGGAGAAGGTTGTGTCGATGATTCAAGTGTTCGCGGATGGTTTCGACGCTTCAAAAGCGGTGATTTCGACGTGGAAGACAAGGAGCGTTCCGGGCGGCCGCAAATCTTTGAAGATCGAGAATTGGCGACTTTGCTTGATGAAGATTCTTGTCAAACGCAAGAAAAACTTGCTGAAGCATTGGGAGTTGACCAAACAACCATTTCCAAGCGTTTGAAAGCCATGGGAATGATCCAAAAGCAAGGAAATTGGGTGCCGTACGAACTGAAGCTGAGAGACGTCGAACAGCGTTTTTTCACTTGCGAACAGCTGCTTCAGCGAGATAAAAGAAAGGGTTTTCTGCATCGTATCGTGACTGGCGATGAAAAGTGGATACGTTACGATAATCCGAAGCGAAGAAAATCATGGGGACTACCCGGCCATGCATCATCATCGACGGCCAAGCCAAATATTCATGGCGCCAAGCTCATGCTCTGTATATGGTGGAACCAGCTAGGTGTGGTTTACTATGAGCTTCTGAAACCGAATGAAAGGATCACAGGCGAGGTCTATCGACGACAATTGATGCGTTTGAGCCGCGCACTGCGAGAAAAACGGCCACAATACTCCGACAGGCACGACAAAGTTATTTTGCAACATGACAATGCTCGCCCACATGTTGCACCGCCGGTGAAAACATACTTAGAAACGCTCAAATGGGAAGTCCTACCCCACCTGCCGTATAGTCCAGACGTTGCTCCGTCTGATTACCATCTCTTCAGATCGATGACGCATGGCCTGGCTGACCAGCACTTCCATTCCTACGAGGAAGCCAAAAAATGGGTGGATGACTGGATAGAGGCCAAACCGGTCGAATTTTTTCGCAACGGGATTCGTATGTTGCCAGAAAGATGGGAAAAAGTTGTAGCTAGCGATGGCCAATACTTTCAATAATTCATTTGTAACCATTTTTTCACAATAAAGGCTCAAAATTTGAAAAAAAAACGGGAAATACTTATTCACATACTTGATAATTGTTAAAAATAATAATGTAAAACCAAATAGGTTGTTTACTTATATTAGATTCTTAGATTTTCATTAAACAACTCTTTTGATTAGTAGTTAACTATAATAAGAATAATATTATAATATTATGATATCGTAATATTATTAATTATCGTTATAAGAAAAACGAGTAAAACAATAAGTATTTTATTATTATTAATATAATTATTATATTGTAAGACCGATAAGATTATTTATTAATTTAATATCATTCATTACGACTTCTTATATTATTTCAATAATATTCCTTTTATTTTCCTTTTGGAATTTAATGTAACTTATATGAATATATACTTATATGCCGATATATACACACATACGCATATATACCCGTACATACATATACGCGTACATATTAGATTATATATTATTATTAGTTATATATATATATATATATATATATATATTATATATATATACATTCTTCCTTTCATATTCGTATACGTTTCGAAGAAAGTAAGAAAAGGAAACGAGTCAAGGGCTTCTAGCGCGCACGTATATATATATATATATATCTTTTTACGACTTGCACATGTGTCCTCACTTGCCCCGCGCTCTCACTTTTTCTGTAGACGGAGTGCGCATACTACGCAGTTCGTCACAATAGCTTTCGCTCCCCTTTCTCTGTTCCATATTAGGGTGATAGGTGGGGTCGGGCAACTGCACCCTTCCATGAACATAACGAAATCTCCGCGCTGCAAGAGAGAGAGAGAGAGAGAGAGAGAGAGAGAGAGAGAGAGAGAGAGAGAGAGCCTGCTGACGTCAGCTCACAATTAGTTCCGGCGATCCAGAACTCTCTTAGCTATACTACTATTGTTACAATTATAATAATCATCAGCTGGTATATTATAATCTAAGAAATGTTTATAAAATTTTTATCCGTGAGTGTAGAAGTAATTCATTATACACATTTCTTTTGAAATAAGAATTTGCATGCAAAATATTTTTGAATCTCTACAATAACCCGTTTTCAAGATAGGACTTTCGTATAAAGTAAAATATGCTATATTACGGTCGATTAAGATTTGATCATTGAAAATTGAAGTGAATCTTTTATAGATTTTTTATGTTCGACAGTCAACTGAATTTCGTAATGTAATATTAATGTTTCAATATAATTAACGTATAACATAATTTTTTATTACTGCTTTATTGATTTATTATTTTTTATAAGTTCGCCAAACAGAAATAAATAATATTTTCTGTGATTATATATATATATATATATATATATATATATATATATATATATATATATATATTGATGAACATGACATCTATATTGGCATTAGCAAATTTGACAGAAAACTATATATATATATATATATATATATATCTTTATAAGCGACCGAATGAGCAGTAAAAGCATTGATAATGCTAATATTAGCCGTTTTAGCGCAAACTCGTGCGTAAGAACTTACAGAATTTACAAATCAAAAAATTTTTTAATTACCACATAACTCCAATTTTCTCGCAATTTTCAGTTGCAATGCACAAATTTAATTTTCCGAAATTTTTTACACGTTGCCGAAGTTCATATAGATATTTTGAACGCTTTAAAAATTAAAACTGTATAATACACATACACATAAGAATTATAAAAACATTTAATTGTTACTCTCTAAAGTTTAATCAGAGAATTTTACTGGTAAATTAGCAACTAGCATTTCACTGCTTAGCCAGTGTGATTTCGATTTGCACCGGCAAATCATGGAACGATATTGACCACTGAAAATTTCAATGTTTTAAAACAGTTGTGCCATTTTACCAGATCGTACTTTAGAGAGTACAAATAACACGTAGGATAAGAAAAGAACGATAAACCCATAGATCTAATGAATCTGGGCTAGTGTTAAGAGGCATAAGTTCCGTCAAATTTACGATACTTTTCGAGGATGCTTGTCGTTAGAATGGAAGCCAGCGAGTTTCGGGCTCAGTTAAGCCCGATAGTTGTCACGCAATGTATATATATGTATATATGCGTCGATATACCGGCGCTATATAGAGCAAACTTCGTCGCCTTGGTATTCCTCCCCCCCCCCGAACATATTTCAGGAATCCAGCGAGTATCTTCGCCGTGTGAGAGGACCTCTTTGAAACTGGAGCGGGAGTTTGACAAGTCACTCCTCCGCGTGTGTGGGAATGACAACAATGGATTACTGAAGTTTCTTCCAATTAACGAGGAAGGATGGGAATTTTTGTTTTTATTTTTTTATCGGCACCTATTACCACTCTGCTTGGAATTGACTTTTGATCGTTTCACGAACTTATGAGTGAAATTAGCAAAATTTACTACTTTACTTAAAGTAGCTTAACATTGGCAACATATTCATATTATTATATTTTTCTTCATTTTATTATCAAGGAACCTTTTGAAACCTTTTACCGAATAATAATTATATCTCGGGTAAAATGATCTAATTTGTATAGATGAAAGTTTTACATCTCTATAGAAACTACTTGCCACTTTATCGAAGGAACCATCTATTTTAATACTCTTTTTATATTACTAAAATCCACGTTTTGCACGAGTTTTTTTGTTCACGGGCCTTTTAGGCAGCAAATGTAAAAAGTCATTGCGATTCAGCAATTAACAATCAAACACCTATTGAATACCAATAGTTCGATCTAGAAATAGAAGTGTCGATTATTGTATGCGCATTCTTTAGAGGTTATAAACAGCGAGTACAGCCAGAGTACGCATGAGTGGCATGTCGGCCGAACGATCGTGTGTTCACTCATCGCTCGAAATGGATGGATCATTTTTACGAACTGCAATCGATTCATTCGAGTTTAAAAAAAAAGCTCAAACTGGCCAATATGTTCTGATATTTTTCATCGACTGTTCAACACCTAATTTAAGTTTACAATATTATTATAGATAGTACGGGTGACGATATTATTTATATATATCATTTATTATTAAATCTGTATGGCTGTAAGGTGTGATCGTTAATCGTTAATCGTTCAAAACGGTATTAATGTCAATTTGAGTATGATGCGTTTGTATTGTTGAAAAGGTAATTGAAAAATATTAAAAGAAACTTCAAAAGCATTTATAATGCTACTGATGTTACAGAGGGTTTTCTCTGATAATTTTAACATTTTTAACATTCCAAATATCTTAATTGTGTTTTCTTTTCTTTTCAGGTACGTTAAAACACTTATGATATTAGCAATCAGAATCTCATCCTGAATAAGTAATAATTAATCCATAAATATTCTTTGGTTTCGAGAAAATTAATAGATTTGCGATACTTTTCTCGACTAATCACGTGTATTTCTATGCTATGAAACAGCGAGAGTACAGAGAAGAAAACATTACCGTGCAGAGTAAAAAGTGATATTGCCTCCATAAAATAAGGACGACGCTTTGAACAACAGCTATTGAGTTTGTGTAAATAAGAAAACTAAGAGATTGTATTTTCTGCACAGCCAACGTCTCTACAGTTGGGATTGCTCTAGAAATGGACAATTAATTGGCCACGACGGGGAAACAATTGGGAGCGATAATTGCGCAAGTGCACTCTACTCGAAATAAGTACAATTTTCTCCCGCACTTATCCTTGACGCGCAGACGGTATTAAGAAGTTTAGCTGCGAGAACAGTACAGAAAGTGAAGTTGGATGTGTGTAAAAGGACTAAAGGGGTTCTCCTGATGAGCAATTAAAGTTAACTAAATTTTAACTTTGAAGAAACCTTTGAACAATTCTTTTTTTTCTTTTATTTATTTATCTTTTTTTAAGTAATATAGTACATAACTTATATATTACTTATTTGCCACAGTAAGAATTATATCTTTTCTAAAGGCAGGGTGATGGTACGATAATGGATTTCCGTCATTTTCCACGTAAACAAAAGCATCGATTAAATCTGATTAAATGCATTGGCAGCGCGAATTTTATGAATAATTAATACGTAAGCCGGCGTTATTAAATGCAGCGCGTTCATTTAAAAATAACACAGTCTCGATGTATCCTGCGACAATCGGTTGTAAAAACACGCTCAGCTGAGCGTAAGTTTATGTTAATGTGCGTAAATCATCGCTGTGGCGTCGAGGATTCCTCCTAAATTCTGCAGCACGACCCCTCCCTCCGCAGCAGAGATTTAGCGCGGGCCCTGCCAAACTTTCGGAATTGAATCAAGATCTGGCGTCCGCGCGTGCGTATCAGGCTAGGCAGCTGACAAATTCGTCGGCCGCGGGTGAACAACTTTTTCCCGGGAGTGCATCGGCTCTGAAATAAAGAAAAGAAAAAACGGGGGCAAAATGTTAAAAAAAAACAGAATCCCTCGCTCACTCGATACGGGGCTCTTTACGTGTATATGCGCGTAAATTTGGCGGGCGCATCGCGAGGACGCGCTCATTCGCGCAATTAAACATGGCTGCTAAGCGAGCGATTTGATTTCCGCCCACTTTGTAGCCCCTTCCCCCCCGGGCGAAAGGGAGAGGGCTCCTCCGACCCGCCGCTGCAGGACGGCCGTGCGCGCGTGCAACCAAGTTATTTTTCTGATAATTTACAACTTATATACGGCCAGGACCGCGCCGCAGCTAATTGCGAGGCGCGAAATTTATGGCGGTCATGTATAGCTGCGATCGAGCGAGGGCCGCGAGCGCGAGTATATATATATATGCATAGGTACTTCTTTCTTTTATTTTTGTTCTTTTTTACGCCGGTAGGGCGTCGAGTTGGGGGGAAGAGGGGGATATGATTTAATCGCCCGGGAGGGCGGGCTGCCGCTGCGCAAATATAATTAAAACGCGCGGGCGCACCGGGGATTCGGTGATTCTGCGGCCTGTATGGTAATTGGCTTATAAATTGAAGACGGCAGGCTGTTCTTCATGCGAGTGCATCGGTGACCGACGATAATTTCGTTATTAAAGGAACTTCGCGTTTTTACGAGTATTTAAGTAGTTCCGAGAATTGTAAAATAATTAAGTCCTCGTGTAATACAAACGTATTAATTATAATTTATAGGGATGATAAAAAATATTTATAGCTATGTGCGATATGCCAATTATTTCAATATATCTATTTCTAAATTTGTACTATAGAGTAATATTGTTTAATTTATTTGAAAAATGCTAGTTTCCTATTCCAAACTTAATTAAAGTTAGCAAAAATGCGTAACAAAAAATAAATATTTTCACCGTTTATAAAAGTTTTTCGTGTATAGTCATCTCATTTTTCCGCTACAGGGAAATTTAATATTTAAATATTTTAATTTAAAGAGAAAAAAAATTAAATTACGGTCCAACTTTTTACCGAAATTATAGAGTTTCATTATATCCAATAATTTACAATGACACTCAGAACTTTTTTCCTCTTTGTTTTTTATCAAAACATATCTTTACATTCTGTTGATTTAAACGAAAATTCCAAGCACTCTCTTTACAAATCATCGATTCTTGCGTAAAACCGAGCTATTCTCGAAAATTCGATGAACCCTTGAAAAAAGAGAAAAAAGTTGAATAGGAAAGGGCATTTGGTTATATATATATATATATATATATATATATATATATATATATATATAGGTTGAGGGAAGAGAGGTAAGGAGGTGCAGGAAGAACGACAACCCCTTGGACTCGAGAATTTCAAGATGCTATCGTTGCGGCTCGCTTCATCCCCTCTCGAGCAATTACAATATATCGCCCGCGATCCTGTGGATTTTCGTCGAACTGTTCTCTTATCCGACTGCCCGTCTCCGATAATACCGGAGTCCCGCCGCCATTGCTCGCCCACGAGAATCGACCGGACCAGGAGGGAAGAAGGCAGAGGCGATCACTGGCAGTCCGAAAACGAGAGGCAGAAGAGGGTCATCGGCGTTTGTTGGGGATTTAGACCCGAAGGGAGGGTTTTTGGATACGGCGTGGTGCTCCGTCTTATTTTATCGGCGAAACTGGGATACTGGGCGATACTGGGACTTGGGGCTTTTTCCCCCCGATGATTTCTTTCGATCGTCGCTCTGTTTATATTGGAAGCGACCAAATGTAACCGAGTCGTGGTTTAAGAAGCTCCGAACGAGGCGTCAGTTCTGACGAGAAGACAAATTCGATGTAATGGCGATGAAAATTGTCTTGTTAGATTCGTTTAATGATGATCGCTTTTTCGATTTTGTTGGATATAATAGGAGCTTTTATTAGATCAAATGGACATGTACAATTAAAAGACACGATATATTAACTGTTATCCGCTGCATCATTCAGAATATTTACGTTACTTCATCTCTATTTAAAACGAATTTTGTTCTGTTTAGATTGAAACTTTCGTTTTTAACGAAAAGACTTTAATTAATACAAAGTCATAGTTTGATTATGCGGATAAGCTATTTGATGTTTAAGGCAATCAAGTGTTTAGAAACGTTATTAAAACTTTCCACTACGAATGGGTCAAAGTAAACGATCCAGCACACCCTCAGCACACAAACCGTCTGTCAGGGCCTATTATCTGATTTTTATTTCGGTCACTAAGCGATTTGCACACAATCATCCTTCGGAATGGAAGCTTTCTCTCTGATTTAATCAATATCGAGGTTATACTCTTAACTGGACGCGGCGAGCTCGAGCGCGAATAGCGATTGCTCTTTTTTCTCGTAAGAGCTGCGATCGCTGGCACCTTTAAATTAGGAGAGGCGGTTCCAAAGCCTGCCTTTTGCAAAATTTCTCTCATCAGAGCTTTGAAATTTGGCAGCTGAACGTCTAAGAGTTTATCTTCTGGCGAGTGCGAAATGTGTCTTTCGAATGAAAGGGCACTTCGAGCACTATGCACTCCTCTGGTGACGGCAGTGGCTTATAGTTATGCTCCCCATCGAGAATGCATTCGGCTTCTCCTGCGAGCTCGATTAGCCGATTTATGCTCGTAATTTTCTCCCTCGGGACGAATTTCTGTATCTGGGAGAATAGATTCCGGTATATGAGGGCGAACTGCTTGTAATTCGACCATGGCTCTTCGAACATATTCAAGATCGTCCACAAGCAGAAACCATAGTCGCGTGTGCCGTTGTACTTCGCCGATCACTTCGGATTGAAAGTCACTGTCGACGCTGTAGCAGTGCCACGTTCCCGAACGCTTGCCAAGTGTTCCAATCTTTCCAGCAAAAGGCTGTATCAAAGTACGAGCACCGTAATAGCAATGAGCTTATCCTCATCAGTGAGCGTCTTCAGCCTATGGCATTCCGCGATTCATTGAACAAATTCCTTTTTTTGTCACTTTTTGACACTTTTCTCCTTGGCGCCGTTGTATCGATTTTTCCATTGGCGCACCGTTTTCCCCACGTTCCTGCCATAGTACTCGATAAAGTCGATAGCATTACATGAAAGGACAAGTTGTTCACATCTTTTCAGTTGATGTAATGTCCCTCCGTCCAAGCCCTTAGTACTAAGAGTGGCAAGAAGCCGAGAATGTTGGATCGCCAGATGATATTAGAGACCTATTTTGGTCAAAATATTCGTCACTTTCCAAGTACTCAAGATCGTATGTACGATTTTAGACATTAAGTAATGCGACCGATTTTATTTCTCGGCCCGTGGTAACACTGCGAACTTGTAACTCCGCCACTGTAATAATACATCCTTACTCTCTCCATTGAGACCTTGTCGACCCTTATACTATAATTTCCTCGCCAGCTGTTTTGTGTTCCATAAAAACGGGAGAGTAGTCAGTGTCAGTAGACTTGGAAATAAAGCGTCTATTTTAATCAAAGTAGATAAATACGTGCATAAAGCAAAATTACATGAGCGTAAATCGTAGACTAAGGACCGTCGCGAAGACGGCGCGCGCAATGGCGGAAAAGCGAGAGAGATCAAATAGTTGATATCACCAGTCCTTTGATAGATCAAATCTATCGAAGCACCGGTGGCTGGTGGTTGACCAGCTGCGGTAGCCCTCACGGGGACGGCTGATCCGCAATATCCGCGGAGACGGCACGAGTAATAACCCGAGTAAAAAGGCTGAATTGGGGTTCGGTCATCCGAACCCGAGTAAACAAATATACAATATATATAAAATAAAAATAGTAGTTTCAATATTACCTGTCCAGCGACCGATTAACCAACAAACACGACGTCTGATTATTCGATAATTATTATTTTTTACTTTTAGTTCTTGACATAAAGTAGTAGAAAACCACTGATCAAAGTCAATTTCATCATACAGGTCAGATCCAGCTAACCCAACTGCATTATATACTGCATCTTTTAGTAAAATGCCTTGTAAATCATTCGGATTTATTGGTTGGTGATATCTTTGTAGTAATTCAATCAAAACCTTAGAAAATGTATCTCTAAACTGCTGCAAAATCGCAATAAATGCAGATTCCGTACATGGCTATAAAAAAGATTAAATAAGTTTTATAACCTAAGGAACTATAATACTCATAATAGAAAATTATGACCGAAACATATGCTGTTTGAAATTTGAAAGCACTAAGAAAATATCTAATAATATAAAAGAAATATAAAAATTTTTTGGACTACCGATCAACAGATTTATAATGTTAAGATATATTACTTGTGTATTATTTTAAATTGAAGACTGATCAGAAAATAGTATTACTGTATTATATGATTGTACAAATATCAATTAAATTTAGATAAATTAAAATTGTTAATAGTAGAATGCCAGACATACCTTACATATTATTTATACATTTCAATATTTTTTTAGAGAAATTTCAAATTAACTTTGGTAGAATATTTTGTACATCAGTGGAAATTATTGCTTATATGCCTTTGTTATAGATATAACTGTAAATATTGAATAGCAAATAGTATTAAGCTAACTAAAAGGATCTGTCGTTGCCACGAAATGGATTGATTTCAAATATAAACACATACATACTTAAATTATGTTTTCATATGATAAGAAGTTAGATAATATGAATCAGAAATAAACATGTTAAATCAATAGCCTCTAGAAAATCAATTTATACTACTGAATAAATTTAATAAATGTATTCAATAATCAATATCTTATTTTCTATATGACAATGTATCTTTCATTTATTTCTTTTGACGTGAAAATTTAACGAAAATTATATCGAAGAAAATTTATTTTTTATTATTTACAAATTATTGTATTCCTCAAACCTTTTTGGCTAACATCGAACGCTGTTGTTTTTAATATCTAACCTTCCAAATTCAGAGTATATAAATCACTTTTGACACAATGTTAATATTTGGGGAAATTTAATGTATATTTTCGATAGCATAACATATTTTTCTTTGAATTACATGAATAAAGAAACATTCCGTATATGCTGTTTTATTGATACTGAATTCGATATTTTCAACAGAAAACAACACTCTAGCGTATAAATGTTCACATTGACAGATCAAATTTAATAGAGTTTTTGATAATTTTTAACAGATGACACATGTGAGTGTCAAACGCAGAAGAAGGATATGAAATTATTAAAAATTATGAAATTTTTAAGTTGCAGAAACCCAATATATAAGTAATACATTGTCGCACCCCTAAAACAAAAAAATTAAATAAAGTTAGCGACTATAGAAGAATGAATAATTTAGATACAATAATTTGCTTTGGCTTTTTCTCACGATTGCATCAAATAAGCTTTTATTTAATTAAGGATAATTCACGAAAGATAATACAATAGCCTTTTCTAAGTTTGCAAACTTAGTATTTTTGAACGCAAACCGCTCTTACGAGAATATATTTCAGTTCAATAGAGGGAATAAAAAATGGCTCGATAAGTTCTTGGGCTCGAAAAGCCAGAATTTTTTTTGGTCCGCTGTTCAGAAATTGCCAGAAACATTAGATCAATTTATAGCTATCGATGAAGGACACTTTGAACAAAATATAGGCAACCATTTTTTCATAATAAAACCTATTTTGAAAAAAACGGCTGCAAAATTACTTGCATATCTAATAAAAATATCTCAATATCCACATGACATTCACAGTTTAATGAATTAGTTTTTGATATCATGATAATCACTCTGCCAATTTTCACACATATTATTAATTTAAAATATATATTTATGTTTTCTACCATACTATATAACATTATTTACTATATTCAAAAGCATATCACTAATACAGTAATTATTCGATAACCGATTATGAATATCTAAACATAATTAACACATAATAATTAATTAATTTATCCAATTGACGTATGTAAAGTTACAATATTTCAGTATATTCGGTATTCAATAAAATTTATACAGTTATTTTATTTAAAAGAACTCTACCTGAACTACACCAAATTCTGGTTTGAGACTTATGTTCGTAATATTTTAACGGATACAACACACAGACCGTAGCTTTGACGTTTCAAAAATAATAATTTTGAAGCTGAACATAAGAATTATTCTGGTACACTGAAAACAACTTAAGACAATGAATTAGAGAAATTATTCAACAGGTAGAGGCTAGATATTATCAAAAACGGGTAAATGGATAAAAATTAAATGTAGATTAGTCCATTTTTAAAAACATTTAAAAATGTTAGCAATAATCGAGAAACAAAGATATTAGGTGCCGTCTGTATTGAAACCGACGTTAAGCGACGTTCTAGTTTTTGTGAACTCTATTTCAATGGCATCAAAGAAAAGATATTTTGTACTCTATCATAACTGACCGTGAAAATGGGTAGAACAAAGAGAAATTATTTAATGCTTAATTTATTTAAAAGTTTCTAATAGATATTTGAAATTTATATTATCTTCAGAATATGCCTTAAATGTATGTATATTTTAAACACGCACACACGCAGGCACACTCACAGCAAACACTTCTGCAAAAATCTCTGTAAACTACAAATCTTTGAAAAGAATATGATTGTATGATATTCCTTCGTATCAACAGTATATACATAGTTTAGAATACATTTATTTACATAATTTTCTGAGTAATTCTCCATGTGACGCCCAGACTGCGGTAATAAATTCGCTTTAATAAGAAAATAGCTCGTAATCCGCTCATAGTAGTCCAAAATAGACAAATAGAAATTTTAAAAAATTACATTTATGTTTAGTAATCTAGAAATTTCGATCAGCATACAAATTTTCATTTATATATATATTTACGTAAATACCAACCCTTAAACTGTATTTCCGTGAATCGCCATAATCTTCGATACCTTTTAAAAAAAGAATCTAATAGTCATAAAAGATTTTATAAATTCGACGTATAAAACATTAATTATACAAACCAAAGTTCTCAGGATCAGTATCCCAAATTTCTAAGTCTGATGCTGTCAATATAAAATAGCCGGTGACGAGTCTCGTACAAATTTCTGTTAGTATT
Organism: Sycobia sp. Sy_11; assembly: GCA_018907035.1. Classification (NCBI taxonomy): domain Eukaryota; kingdom Metazoa; phylum Arthropoda; class Insecta; order Hymenoptera; family Epichrysomallidae; genus Sycobia; species Sycobia sp. Sy_11. The sequence goes on along the minus strand of JACCIC010000162.1, from coordinate 628,551 downwards.
TCAGTATTGAAAAATTCCTTTTTCAATTGATCAGCCTTTAATGATAATGGATTCTTGGTGTCTAAAAAGATTTTCAAAGTAGAACAATTTATTGTATAATTTATTCTTCTAACGTATAATAGATATATTAAAAGTTAATATATAATGTAATAAATGGCGATATGTTATAAAAAGCATATTAACTGGCCATTGTTGGCCACCGGTGTACCATAGACAGAAAGAGAGAATGAGAGATAGAAGGAGGAAAGGAAGAGAGGGAAGCTCTGCACGAGAAGTCCCGTGAGAGGAAGAGATCCTGTGCAAGAGGAGGTTACAGTACAGTCGACACCGCGGCCAGTATCTCTTCCATTTTATATTTAGTTAAAGTGCGCGTCCCAGCATAACTGTGCGCTATCGCTATACGGCTGTTGCTTGTCCCGTAGTATGGACCATACGCGTCGCATCTCCCCTTTTCCCCTCCCGGGTATGACCCCCCCGTCTGGGAACCCACTCCTAGTCGTCCTCCGTCGCCGCACTACGTGAATTAAATTAATGGATAGTGTAATTAGAATCAATGTTATTAGAGTTAATAATTAGAGGAAATGTTATTGGAATTAGTAATAACAGAGTAAAATGAAATTGCAGAAAACCTACATGGTCAGGTAAGTTGTTAAAATTTAACTCACGCTATCTATTAGGAAAGAATACAGGTACTGTGAAGGGAGTCATCGACAGAGCAATTAAATTATAACACAATGATTTTAGAGAAGATGATTTAAAATTAGTTGAAGAGATATTCATTAACAATGATTATTCAATAGACTTTGTAGATAAAATGATTGCAGAGAGAGAGAGAGAGAGAGAGACAGAGAGAGAGAGAGAGAGAGAGAGAGAGAGAGAGAGAGAGAGAGAGAGAGAGAGAGAGAGAGAGAGAGAGAGGATCAGATTTATAATAGCACTAGAGAACGTCATATTGAAAAGAGGTATAATAATAAAATCGCGGTATTACCATACATAAAAGGATTATTCGAAAGAGTTAGAAGTACATTGAAAAAATATAATATCAATTTTACTTTAGAAGCAATAATAATATTAGCAAGTTATTTAATAATTGTAAAGGTAAGGATGATAAACGTTTGAAAACAGGAGTGGTACACAAAATAAATTGTAAAAACAAATATTATATTGGACAAACGGGAAGATATCTAAAACAAAGACTATATGAACATCAATATAACTTACGAAGCATGAATCGTACATCCGGGCTAAAAGGATCGTAGTTTAAACTTGTTACATTCTTTCGATTTTCAAAATATAAATATTTTAGAACAAGGTATTAAAAATAAATTTGTAAGAGAAACTCTTGAAAATATTCATTGGAAGAATACCAATTGTTTTTGAAGAATACCATTCATTTTGAAGAATACCAATAATGTCAATTTAATGTCAGAGTCAAGTAAATTGGAAAACACCTATCATTCCTTATTAGTATAAAATTCGTATTTCGCATTTAAGTTAAAAAGGGGGAGGGATCCTATAAATGATATACTAATTGTTAGATTATTTTAGCCTTCTATAAATAATAAACAAAAAATACTTGAAACTAAAATGAGTCCACTTTTTCGTGTATCTTTATTTTAACATCCCCCTACTATATTGAATAAGAATTCAATAGGTTATCGGCCCAGATTCCGCGAGTAAACTTTCAGTGATTTTGTGTATAGTGTAATTTAGTAATAAAATAAAACTGTGTCAAATACACAAAAAAAACAGTTTTTTTTAGTAAGCGAAAAATGAAATCTGTTAAAACAAAAAGGAATATTAAACATTCTAACGGTGAAAAATATAGTGTGTGGAAGTTTAGAATCCGCTCTGTTTTATCTGAACTTGATCTATTGCACGTACTTGATGAGCAAGTCCCTGCAGTAATGACAGAAGAGTGAAAAAAGTCTGAACACATTGCAAAAGGTTAAATAGTAAGAGATTATTAAGATTATTTTCTCGGCTTTGTAAAAACCAATGATACGGCAAAAAACAGTTTTGCAGTATTGATATGGATTTCCAATATGGCAGAGATAATCATCTTATAAAGAATCGCAAATTCTCTACGAAAAATGAACAACGACTTCCAGGAGATAATAAAACTGTCCAGTTGCACTTAAAAGAAGTATCCTGAATATTATATATGTATTGGTATTGATATAAATGTATATTGATATTATGATGTATAAGCTTTAATTGATTTAATTTTACTGTAAGTCCAATAGAAATATTTATTAATTTAGTTTTTCCAGAGTATAATGAAGAATTATAGAAATAATAATTAATTTATAATCTTATATACTGTTGTAATAGTGAAAAAGAAGCATAGAGTCTAATCATATAATAAAACGTGTATTGAAATTGTCGAAAAGGGATAAGTACTCAATTATCTGCAGTAAAAGGAAATTTAAAATTTTGCATATTTGATGTATATATTCGCATAGAAGGAATTGGTAACTATAAACTTTTATTGGTAAATTTCTTATTCATAAAATTTTTATCAAATAAAAAGATTTATAATCTGTAAATTTCTCAATTTTTGAAGAATATGCACTATGTGTCCATTATCACCACCAGTAATATATTTCACTATTCTAGTGAACTGATTTTTAATTATAGAATATTTTTTGTGTTAATATATTAATAATATAACTTTTGGAAAGTATTTTATATAAATTTTTATAAAATACATAAGTATCTGTATTTAAAGTTCTTACTATGCTAAGAACATATCAACTACGCCTAACTATTTTACATTTGTGAAAAGTTCTTTTTCATGGAGATTCAATATAATTATATATATATATATATATATATATATATATATATATATATATATATATATATCATATCATATCATACTCATACTAATTTATAAAGACAAAGCGTGTTTTTGTTTGTACACAATAACCGACAAAACTGCTGAACCGATTGTTCTGAAATTTGATATATAGCTTCTATAGTATCTTGGGAAGGACATAGGCTATGTTTTTGTATTGAAAATCATTTTACTTTCATCAATAAATTAATATAATGGTTTTAACAATCAGTTTCACCAGCGCCCACTACGTGGCGTTTTGAATCACGAACATCAACTCAAAGCAGCCCGCTTAAAGTATAAATACCAGGTCAGCTCAAACGAATGTTCATATCCAACTTTGGGATTCGTATCCTAAAGAAGGTATGACGTTAGTCGGTATTATCTTTTTTATTCTTCAGGTTAATCTGACACTACTCTCACACCTTATGGTATCTTTCGATGCTTGTAAATTTTATTTTCTCTTACGTGGGAAAATTTCTCTCTATCTATCTCTCTCTCTCTCTCTCTGTCGATGTTCTTCTTTCTCCTTCTCTTATAAAATGGTTCTGTATGCCTAATCATACTGAATATAGTTTGTGACGACAAATTATATTTTTGTTTTTATACGTTATATTAACTTCGGAATTGTGACAAGAGACTATGTTCTTTCAGTTTGAACAAAAGAAATGATGGCAAAATAGGGTACTTTACCAACATCCTCGAAACTATGTATATATGAATATATAATAATAGTCACTTTTTTAAAAAAGGCAATATCCATCGTCTGCTTAAAAATGTATAAAAATATTGGTATTCACATACAAATATTTTGCTTGAATTTCAGTTGACATCATTACGAAAATATTCACGGTATTTCATTGAAAAAACGGAAATATACGATATATAAATATAAATATAAATATATGTATATACATTTTATATACGGTTTCTACTCAGAAATTTGTATTGGCGTGTACGGGTGGTTGATTACGATATCCGGTTTCCTCTAAACGATTTCTATAGGCAGTCGTGTGTTCGGATGATAGAATACGATGTCCAAGTGTCTCTGGGCGATTTCTACGCGGAATAATGTATTTATTTGATAGAAAATGACGTCCAGGTATGAAGAAATTGGGACGGTACAATACGATATCAAGGTATTTCTGAACGACTTCTACGGAGAGTATTGTATTTAGTTGTTAGGAACCGATAATAGCTTTCTTGTGACGATTTCTACTGGGATAATCGTGTTTAGTTGGTAGGAAACGATGTTCAGGTATGTCGGTATAACTTCTACGGGGAGTTTTGTGTTCGGATGATAGAATGCTATTTTCAGATGATTCGCAACGACTTCTAGGGGAATGTCCTGTATAATTGGTGGGAAACAATATCCAGGTACGTCTGGGCGACTTCTATGAAGAGATGGATATTCTTTCATTCAAACACACACACTCTCAGTACGAGTCGTCCCGGGATATCTGAACATTGCATCTTCCCAACACAAAACTCTTTATAGCAGTCGTTCCGAGAAATTTCCTATAGACCGAACATGATACTCTCTGTAAACGTTGTCTGGAGACACTTGGACATCTTTCTCTACCGCTCGAACTCGAAAGTACAAGTTTCTCCATCGCAGCTGTATTTAATACGTATATATATATATATATATATATATATATATATATATATATATATATATATATATATAATTATGTAACGTTACTCTTTAAAAAATAACAAAAATATATTCTAATCAAATTTGTACCAAAAAATATTACAATGATAAAAAGCTTGGGGTCCTCCGATCTGTAACATACAAGTCAGAATTTTATATTAAACCTTATACTAGAAATGAAATTATCGGTAATTACAGTGCACTGTTGAAACATGTCCGAATATAAAATAATAGAAATAACACATCTAAAGCAATGAAGAAGAAACGGCGGGCGCGAGTATAGACCGTTATTAAGAGGAGGGGTAAGGTGGCAGACAGGTACCATGACGAAGAGGGGAAGTAGGGGAAGTGAAGAATCGAGCGAAAGAGAAAAGAACTGCGCGTATATACGTATATATATATATATATATATATATATATATATATATATATATAAATAATACATACATATAAAAAATGTGTGCCCTAATTCTTTGCTCTATTTCGGCCAGATCGGTCTGATTTCAACCGCGACGAACATCTATTCTCTCTCTCTCTCTCTCTCTCTCTCTATATATATATATATATATATATATATATATATATATATATATATATATATGCGTGCGTATTCTTTACTTAAAATTCTGATGCTAAATCTTCGAACTTCCTAATTATAACGTATTGTAATATGAGTGAGGAAGCTGTGTTAGGTATGCTTTTGTGTGCGTGTGTGTATTTTTAAAGAGCATATCAATAATACTATTAATATTTAATCTGTAGATATCTGTCTGTCTGTCTCTGTGTGTTTGTTTTGTGTGTGTGTGTATGTGTGTCTGTGTGTGTGTGGAGAGAGAGAGAGAGAGAGAGAGAGAGAGAGAGAGAGAGAGAGAGATGAATGGATTGGTGGCGGTTGGAATTGGTCCCAACTTGGCGAAATAGAGGAAAGATTAGTGTATCCATTTCGTGTATATATATATATATATATATATATATATATATATATATAGAAGTATATACGCGCAGTTCATTTCTCTTTCGTTCGGGCCTTCCCCTACTTCCCCTTTTCGACATCCTGACTGCCTGCCACCTTACCCATCCCCTTAATTACATTCTGTTTAAGTTTACAGTTTACTTATGTAAAAAATACCCATTGTATAAAAATATATTGCCTAGATAATTTTAGCTACAATAATATTAACATATATTAAATATCTGCAGAAAAAATAATGAAGCTTCAGGGCTCGCCGAAACAATGTCAGTGGTGTGGCTGTATTGAGTTTAGTTCCAAGAAAATTTCCCCGCACTATTTTTCTGAATAATTATGATTTTTGGGGGGATAAAGATCATGGTTTGTTCAATTTTCCTTAAGAAAATAAAAACACTTGAAAAAAATTTTAAACCATAATCATACAGCTTATTTAAATACATATTTTTTGTTCTATACAGTTTTCGATACAAACAATATTTCTTGACAAAGTTCAACAATTCCGTTTCGGAGTCCCGTGAACGGTTCACCGCATATACTTAATGCAGGCATCTTCGTATACATTTTTTTCGAGTAATATTGCTTGTAGAGACGGGTTAAATAGAATAAAAAATATGTATTTTAATGAGATATACAATGATTTTTTAAAATACATTTTTGTAGATTTTAATATTTCCCAAGATATGTCCAGACTCTGTGTTTATAGTTTTTAACTTGAGAATTAAAAAAATCGACCAATCGATTACGTTAACCAATTTATTAAACAGTTAAATAATATCTGTGTAAACAACTCTATCTATAAATCTATATGCTTATAGATAACTTCATCCTCTGAGAATATTTCTTGGAAAATAATCAAGAATTGAATCTTGCTTGGTTCCTCTGAAGCATCAACAGTGGCGTGACTGTATTGGATAAGTCCTGTCACTATTTTTTTGAAAATTTGCATACTTATATTTTTTGGAGCGCGGATTCTTCACAACATAATAACGTTAGATCGAAATTAAATATGTATTCCCAAATCGATGAAAACTCCATAAAAATCGCGGTTTTCGAATTTATCTTAGAAAATGAAAAAATTTAACATTTAAAACCAAAATCATAGAGCTCATTAAAATACATATTTTTTGTTTTATATAATGATTCAATACAAACTAAATATTTTTGGAGAAAAGTTCAACACTTCCGTTTCAGGATCCCCGGAACAATTCTACGTTGATACGAAATATAGATACATTCGGATACATTTTTCTTGAGAAATGCTGTTTGCAGAAATTCAGCGCATAGTACAAAAAATGTATGTTGATAAGATCTACAACTTTTGTTTGAAATACTTTTTGTAAATTGAACTACACTAAAAACAAATTTGATAATTTTAAATAAATACATTTCTTCGGATTGAAAGAACGAAGAATTTATTTAATATAAACAGCTGTTTTTCGTTATATATATTTAAATGTATTCACTGATTTAGTTGAAACGATATTTTTAATTTAAAAAAATATTATAAATTGTCTAAAAGGAATTTATTTAAGTGGCTAAATCAATTTCATTTTCTTAAAAGCAATAAATTGCATTTCATATGCATATCATTAATTTTCATATTTGGTTAGTGAAAAATACACGCACACACACACCAGTGTGGAGTTTTGTTGCTTTCTCCCATCTGGCGCCTCCCCAGGTTGCGGATAGGGGATGGCTCACTACAATTTGTAGAGGGCACTGAGGAAATAAAATACTCAGGGCGGACAGAAAAAGCTAATGGGGAGGGCCTCCCGAATTCAAGGCCAATTATGATTAATGTTTGGTATAAACAGGGAGTATCTCCGGCAAGACCGGTGAATCTCCTCACCGATTCCGATAGAGTGCAAGCCTCTATGGTCGGTGGTAGCCCCTCGGATTCTGGGGAGGGCAAATCAAACATCATCATAGACAGTACATTGAGTACTAAGGGAGATGTCATGACGGATCGAGAAATCTCCATCACGCGCAGAAACAATCATCTGGAGCGACTTGGTGAGAAGATCAGCCAATGGTTGGACTTCGTTAAAGATAGGCATAACGTGCACAAGACCATTAAGGATCTTGCTCGTTCCATTAATGCCTCATATAAATGCATTAGTATGGCAGAGGATGATCTATTACAGTATCAACGTCCTGGTAACATGAAGTGGTGACTCAGACTACGCTGAGTCTACGCTCTGACACCAAACGAAGCGCAACAGAAGCGATGGTTTCCACTCCTAAAACCATAGGTGGCAAAAGGACGAAAGAAACATCACTGGGCTTAAGGAGACCATCAGAATCAGTTGAAGTACCTACAAGGAAGTCTGAGGCCAAGGAAAATCAATAGCAGATCATCAAGCGCAAGAAGCCCAAAGGTAAAGATAAAGAATTACCTAGTGCCCCCAGGCTTAGTGAACGAAATAGACCTAATTCCATCTTGATTAAGGCCAATGAAGGAGTTACATACGCGAGGGTACTGCGTCAAATAAAGTATGATCCGGAGTTATCTCATGTGAAGGATGAAGTTAACAGGATACGCAGAAATGCAAGCGGTGCCCTGGTACTTCAGTTAGAACGGACAGTCAAAGATGCACATGAGTTGGCTCGCATTCTTGAAACTAAGGTTGGCCATAGCGCATCCACTTCGGTCTTGACTAATCTTATTACTTTAGAGATTCAAGATATAGATGAGGTTACTACAAAGGATGAAGTCTTAGAGGCTCTAAAATCACACCTCAAACTAAAGGAGACTAACATGCTAATCGCTCGTTCCTTCCGGCAAGCTTATGGGGGTACTCAGACGGCGATGGTGTCTGTACCATATAGCCACACAGTTGAGTTATTACGTGCAGGGCATGTTCGCATCGGATGGGTCAGCTGCAGAGTTCGAAAAAAATAGAAATAAGGCGTTGGTTCAGGTGTTGGCAGACTGGCCATTTAGCGGCCGCGTGCTCGAGCCCTGACAGAACAAATCTTCGCAGGCATTGTGGTGGAAAATACCATCTATCTAAGCTGTGCGTAAACGAGCCCCGCTGTTTACTCTGTAAATGTAAAGGAAAAAAAGGAGATTAACTGTCCAGAATACAGCTATAAGTGCCCGATCACTGTGGAGTTTTTAAACAGACATAAAACATGAGAATACTCCAACTGAATATTAACCATTGCGTAGCGGCCCATGAACTGCTGAAACAGACAATAAAGGAGCTAAGAATAGACATTGCTGTAATCTCCGAACCATATTGTGACAGGGATAGACCACAGCGCTGGATAAGTGATACAAGCAATAGAGCGACCTTCTGGATTGGTAAAAATACGCAGGTACTAAAGCAGTCTAGCCATCGGAGCGAATTGGTATCCTGGGCTAAAATACAAGAAATATACGTCTTTAGTGTATATGCTCCACCAAGTTTGAGGGGCAAGCAGTTTGAAATACTTGTAGCTAAATTAGTTGATGAGGTCATGGACAACCATTATTAATCGCTGGCGATTTTAACGCGTAGTCTACAGCCTGGGGAAGCGCTTCAACAAATAACAGAGCTAGTATGCTGCTTGATGACCTTAATTCTCTTCAACTCCACGTGGTTAATAAGGGATTTGAATCTACTTTCATTAGGGGAGATAAACAATCAGTCATTGATGCAACATTCGCCGGTGATGACCTGATTTAGCGGATCCTTAATTGGAGAGTAAGTGACTGTTACACTCACAGTGATTACAGGGCGATCTTGTACGAGATTGCTGAGAAGAAAGTGAAGAACAAGTGCAATGAGTGCCCACACGGAAATGGAACATCAGATCGCTAGACCGTGAATTATTCGCCACCATCATATCAGAAGAGCATTTAGAATATGGTGCACCAGGCCATCTGGCAAATGCACTCATAAAGCATGTCTGAAGCATGCGATGCGTCGATGACTAGGACTAAGAGCGGATTTAAACATCGTCAATCTGTCTACTGGTGGACAAATGAAATTGCAAATTGCGCAAGCAATGTCATCGCGCATGTAGACTTGCCCAAAGAGCCCGCACCCATCGTGATACGTTTAATAGTTTATTTAAAGAAGCACAAAGAGCGCTTGTCAAGGCCGTTAAGGCAAGCAAGCGTGGATGCTGGCTTGAACTGTGCGCAGAGCCCAACAATGACTTATGGGGACCACCATACAAAACAGTCATGGCACGATTGAGTAGGTCACGAATGCAACCCACTAGCACGGTATTGATTGATAAGATTGTTTCCGCTCTCTTTACCAATGACACGTAAAGGACTGTACTGCGGACGCAACACTCGAACGATATACCTCCTATACAAGAAATGGAGATACATAATGCTTACGTTAAGATTAGAGATAATGCTGCCCATGGCCCTGATGGTATCCCTAATACTGCAATTAAGTTGGCGATACAGAAGCACCCATCTATATTTCTAAAAGTATATAATGCTTGTCTTCTTGAGGGTATTTTTCCTGATTACTGGAAAACTTAAAGGTTAGTTCTCTTACCTAAAGGCAATAAGCCAATTGATGATCCGTCATCATACAGGCCATTGTGTATGCTCGATTCGGTAGGTAAAATATTTGAAAAAATAATATGTAGCCAACTGGAAGCATTCATTGACGGACTGCACGGCTTATCCTCACGCCAATTTCGATTTCGGAAATCAAAATCAACAGTCGATGCTATTAAACTGGTAGTGTGTACTGCAAGAAATGCAATCAGTCGTAAGAGATCGAAGGGTGGCACTAAACAGTATTGTACCATTGTCGCTCTAGATGTCAAGAATGCCTTCAACTTAGCGCGCTGGTCTTCTATTATGAACTCTCTTAAAGAGTTCGGAGTACCTGCTTATCTACAGAATGTTGTGGCCAGCTACTTTGAGAGTAGGATAATATTATACCAAACGGATGAAGGCATTGTATCGCATGAGGTTACTGCGGGAGTCTCCTAGGGCTCGGTTATGGGACTTATATTGTGGAATATTTTCTATGATGGCGTGTTGAGGATTCCACAACCGCCTGGTTCAATAACAGTAGGCTACGCCGACGATATCGTACTAGTAGTGACGGCTAAGACCCTTGATGAACTCACTGAAAATTCCAACGAGTCAATCAGCAACATTAGTAGATGGATTAAGTCGGCTGGTCTACAATTAGCGGAGTACAAGACAGAAGTAGTTCTTGTCAGCAGTCGTAAGAAGGTAGATAGTATTACTCTTAAAGTTGGTAGCTCCCGCATTAGTTCTGCGCCATCTTTACGATACTTGGGTGTACAGCTTGATGCCAGGTTAAACTTCAAAGAGCATCTAATGACATCTTGTAAAAAAGCGGAACGAGTTGCTGCTGCCTGGTGTTGGCTCATGCCTAACATTGGTGGCCCACGCCCACCCCAGAGGAAGCTATTAGCTTATGTTGTTAATTCTGTCAGTATGTATGCAGCGCCAATCTGGCAACATGCATGTGGAATTAAATTGTATTGTGAGCTGGCCATTGCGACCCGTCGCCGCTCCTGTATACGTATTATTAGTGGTTACAGGACAGTATCCACCGACGCTGCTGAAGTACTTGCCGGAATTCGTCCTTTCGATTTAGTTGCAGATGAACTGGCTAGACTGCACAAAATATTTAAGGCCGCAGTGGATTCTGTACAAGGAGCTAAAAACGTGGAAAGCCACCGTTTTATAGAAATATAGCAAAAACGATGGAACGATTCTAACAAAGGCCGATGGACTTATCGTATCCTTCCAGACATACAAAGATGGATCAACAGGAAACATGGGGAACTAGATTTCCACTTAACCCAGTTGCTGACTGGACATGGTTGTTTTAGGTTCTATTTCCACCGTTTTCACCTGGATAATAATGATTTCTGCCCCATCTGTCCGACATTGGTTGAGGATGCCGAGCACAGATTAGTGAGCTGCCCTCGTTTTAGAACACAACGTGAGCACTTGATGAACACCATCAATAAGCCAATAAGACCAGAGAGCACCCTATCAATAATGCTGGAATCTTCTGAAAACTGGAAGGCAGTAGCCAGATTCGCAAAAAAGGTGATGAACAAACTTAAAAATGCGGATAGAATTACGCGAATGGTCCAGAATGAATTGGGCTAGCTGATTCTATTTTAATTTACAGAGGACAAACACCGAACTCCTGATCACTTGTGTGGATGGGGAACGTAGGATAATGTCATAAGAAGAGGAGCCGTATAGGTTAACTAACAACCCCGCCGAAGTAATATTCCCTGATAGCTCCGGCGGGACGCTGGTTTCGAGAGGCCACTAGTGCAGAGCTTGCTCTGCCTACGCCTACTAAAAAACACGCACAAGCACACATACACACATTCTTCAGAATGTTAGTAAAATAGATACCTTTTTGCCATTTTTTTTGAATTTGCAAAAAAATAGCATATTATCTAATCCTAATGGTTTAGAATACGTGGATAAAATTTGAAGGCAAACGGTGCAGTAGTTTCGGCCATTATAAAGGATATACACACATATGCATTCTCTTTTAAATATATAAATAAAATTGCAACCGTACCAACTGTCGGTTCCGTATAGTATTTGAAAACCGAGCGTGTGCGCGTGTGCGAATAAGGTACGGCATGTGCCGAAAGAGTGCGCGCGAAGCGCAGTGAGTGAGGAGAGCAAGAGAAAATGCAAGAGACTTTCCTTCTTCTCGCTCCAGCCGTCAGATTGAGCAGTCAAGGTTTTCGATAAAGTATCGGCAGCCTTCTGTAGTATTCTATAAGTCCCGAAAAGTGTGGCCATCCGGCAGACACTTGCGTTGTTCGAGTGTGTTAGACGTCTTCCCAACTACGCTTCCCCACGTCCATGCCGAGAGGATAACTGCGCGCGCACCACGCACCACGGTGAGAGGACGCCGCGCAAACCGCGCTAACTACGCCAGCCGTGCAAGCTGTGCGAGCCACCATCAGCGAGCGAGAAAGAGAGAGGGAGAGAGAGAGAGAGAGAGGACGCCGCGCCAGCCGTACGCCCCAACTACGACAGGATGCCGTGACAGCACCTGCGTCCGCTAAAGGGCAAGTAGTGTGATATTAGGTTAAATGCTATGTGTGCGCTCGCCGTCGCCGGCGTCGTTTATTCACGCCCTCATGCCATGGACTGTGTGTGATCTTCCCACGTCCCTCTTCCCTCATCCCCCGCGTGCGCGGTAGTAATCGTATAAGTGCGGTTAGACGTATGTATATTTAGCGTGTAATTGCGTCGCAGAACCCGCTCGCGGTAGGTAACCGTGCCTGTGTATATATTGCGTTCCGTGTTACGTATGTGTCGCGTACATAAAGAGTGTTTGATATACTTTAGATGCCTTGTGTTTTTATTCTCTACCGTAGTACCTTTTCATTCCCATATTTCTAGCCGCCACGAGGAACAACGACAAGACGAGAATCGGGTGAGTGCCCGACATGAATAACCAGGTAAGAGTATAATTAACAGGTTACAATATATATTCTTCCTATACAAATTTTGGCTATTTTAGAAAATGAAAAAACATTAAAGAAAATACTTCATGTTTATATCGATTATGGATGTGATCAACTATTTTCTGTTGTTATTATATACTGAGCAAATATGGGTCACTGTCAAATGTATGTAATCTCAACCCACTGTTTTAATTTCTAAACATACCCAATCATTTGTATAATTTTAAACATAATGTAATTTAAATGTTCAAAATGTTAAATATTAATTATTATTACAATTCCTTATTTAATTTTAAGGAAATATTATATTTTTAAAACCTTTCAGGAATTATTACGTTCTCTTATTTTTCTCAAAACTATATAAAATAAATATATATTTATCAAATATAAAATGAATAACTGTACATGAAGGAAAGTGTTACTGTTCTATAAGACTTTATAACAAAGATTAAGAAATGTTATAATCATCTGTCAAGTCAAGAGCAGAGAAAAGGAACCAGTTTTCTCTCTCTCTCTCTCTCTCTCTCTCTCTCTCTCTCTCTCTCTCTCTCTCTATATATATATATATATATATATATTCTCTCTGCTTTAGGCTTAGAAAATGATATTTATATAATTAATAAATAATTTATTTAAATCGCATCAACAATCAATATAAACATAAACTAATATTTTCCTTATTGTTTTCTCATTTTCAAAAATGCCCAAAATTTGTTAGGAAGAATACACACACGCGCATACACACACACATTAACAGACACATTTTCATATGTGTAAAGAACATATATATATATATATATATATATATATATATAAATATTATTAAAATTATATTAATGTAAATGAGATTTACTCGATTTTACTGGAAATTAGATGTAAAAATCAGGCTGCTGCAAAAAACGAAAAATAAGTGTATATACACACACACATGTGCGCGCGCCACACTCACTTCACCTATGAACGGATTTTCTCCAGAAGATGAAAATGTATTCTATATAACAAGTAACGAAATCCTACTTATAATTCGGCGACCACAGATGCCTTCAAACATCTGTTTCAATTCTCACTGTTTGAAAGTCAGCATTAAAACTAACGCATGAACAGCATTGAACAATATAAGATTATCGATAATATTATATTTAAGACGCCCCCATATTTAACTAATTATGCATAATATTTGAAAAATCTTTATTACCTCATATAATCATTGGATATCACGACAGCTTTCTTTCTATCTTAGTGTTAATAATACTTGATAATGTTATTGGTATTATTAATATTCTATTATGATAACTACTAACCTTATTGCTAGTAGTATTATTATTATTAAAATTATTACTATTATTAATTCTAATATTAAATAAAAGAACTTTGACGCATTTTTATAATTTGATTTAGTAAAATATTTTAATAATATATTATGTTTATATATTATAAACATAATATATTAATAATATAATATAAATGAATATTTCTGCTAGTATTGTCATGAATAAAAATAGTGTATATTAGGTTGTCAAATATCTCCCTTCCGCCTCTTATGAATTCGCGACTATGTACAAGTGCTACAGAGGTCGTATCTGGCAATACCATATATCATTTAAAAGCCTTTGACATAACGTACAAAACGACGCTATGCATGATTAGTATGGATATTGCGTTCAATAGTTATAGACGTGTCAACATGGAGTTCACTATTTCATGATATGTATATAATTAGGTTTTCAAATATCTTCCTTCCGCCTTTTTGTCTTACGTATTTCGCGTCTATGTCAAAGCGCTACAGAGCTCGTATCTGGTAATACTATACATCATTTGAAAGGTTTTTTTTTACATAACGTAAAAAACGACGCTATGCATGATTAGTTTAGATATTGCGTTCAGAAGTTATAGACGTGTAAACATGGAGTTCATTAACGTCGAAATTCGTACTATTTTAAAGTTTTCCTTCGTCAAAAGGAAATTCGCTAGAGAAACATTCCGTGACATTACTTGTGTTTTGGGGGATGGCACGCTATCACTTCGAACCGCAGAGGAATGGTTTCGACGATTCGGAGCCGGTGAAGACGACACCATGAATCAGCCAGCCGGCGGAAGACATGTGACGACGAATACCGATCAAATCATAGAATTTATCGAGTTAGACCGACATGTGGGATCTTGTAACATGGCTCAAGAGATGAAAGTTAGTCACCGAACCATTTTAAACCATCTGCAGAAGGCTGGATACAAAAAAAGCTTGATGTTTCGGTGCCGCATAATTTGACGGAAAAAAACCTTCTGGACCGAACGAACGCCTGCGATATGAGGCTGAAACGGAACGAACTCGACTCATTTTTGAAGCGAATGGTGACTGGCGACGAAAGATGGATCACACATGACAATATCAAGTGAAAACGATCGTGGTCCGAGGTCGGTGAACCGTCCCAAACAGTGGCCAAGCCGGGATTGACGGCCCAGAAGGTTTTGCTGTGTGTTTGGTGGAATTGGAAAGCAATCATCCACTATAAACTGCTCCCATATGGCCAGAAGCTTAATTCTACCATCTACTGTGAACAACTGGACCGCTTGAAGCAGCCAATCGACCAGAAGCGTCCACAATTTGCCAACAGGAAGGGTGTAGTGTTCCACCAGGACAACGTAAGACCACACACTTCGTTGATGACTCGTCAGAAGCAACGGGAATTCGGATGTGAGGTTTTATCGCATCCACCATATAGCCCGGACTTAGCGCCAAGTGATCAACACCTGTTCCTGTCCATATCGAACGCCTTTGGCGTTGGACCGGCATGTGTCATCTCCTTACATCGCCCAGGAGATGAGAGTTAGTCACCAAATCATTTTAAACCATCTACAGAAGGCCGGATACAAAAAAAGCTTGATGTTTGGGTGCCGCATGATTTGACGCAAAAAACCTTCTGGACCTAATCAACGCCTGCGATCTGCTGCTGAAACGGAAAGAACTCGACCCATTTTTTAAGCGGATGGTGACTGGCGACAAAACAACGGATCACATACAATATCAAGCGAAAACGGTCGTAGTCCAAGGCCGGTGGAACGTCCCGGCCGTAGTCCGGACATAGCGCCAAGTGATTACTACCTGTCCATGTCGAACGCCCTTGGTGGTGTAAAATTGAACTCAAAAGAGGCTTGTGAAAAGTGGCTTTTCGAGTTCTTCGCAAATAAGGAGAGGGATTTCTACGAGAGGGGTATGGAAACAGATTATCGAACAAAACGGAGCATATTTGAAATAAATCCGACCACTTTAACATTTTTTAGAAAGCATTGATGAAGAGCAAAAAAGCGTAAGGGAGATATTTGACAAACTAATATTTATCGATTCATACGTATTATTGTAAATTGCATTTATATTGTTTGTTAAATAATTAATTACAGAAATCTAATATACTAACGAAATGCATATATTAATAATATTTAACTCGATTTAGAATTTAAAATGATTTAAAATAATCATCATATATCAATCATCAATACACATTTAAAATAATTCTAATTTTAATTAGGAGCAGGTTAGTTAGTAACAATATGAATATTAGGCCCTTCAGATAAGAAAAAGATATTTGAAGTAGCGAAATTGCGTAAAATATTCACATCTATGAGAACTGTATATGTAATAATAAAATAGAAATTTATTATTTTGATATATTATTTACTTAAAATTAATGAGAAGCAAGGTCCATTTGAATTAAAAAACGATAAGATTTTAGTTTTTTGTTATATTTAATACATTTTGCACTTTTTGGAGGTAATTGGTTCTCCGCTGAGGCGACCGTCCCCTTGTTAGTGCCATGTTCGTATTCATTCGTTTTCTGCACAGGAATTGCACATTGAAGCCGAAATAGTCAAATCCCTAGCCTATTCGAAGATCATCGAATGCTCATGCCTATACTTTTTTTATCATTTGTTTCTTTTATCAATATCAGATTTTGATTTTTATCAACATCAGATCAATGTATTGGTTAAAAAGCTAACTATTACGAAAGAAATGTATTTTATACATACAGGTTTTTCAGAATACATAAAAATGGTTTATTTAGAATGGTTATTCCGCGAACTTAGTTTTCTCTCTTATGTATGTATAACAGAGACACACCACTCTATTCCTTTCACACGTATAGGAATATTAACTTTTTAATAGTACTTATAGAAAATAAAGAATCGCGTTAATTAAATAGTGTAAAGTCAAGTAAACCACCAACGTTGAGTTGAGTTGACACTCAAAATTCAAGAACCATGACAACGAGAATACTTTCTCCCTTCTTCTCACTAATTGAGATGATGGTTTTGATTACGAAATCAGTACGAAATTCTTGCTCCCCGAATTAGATATTGGGAACTCGTTTCTTGTCATGTGTCACAAAAAAACACATGAAAAATTGTTGCCTAATATAGGGAATGAGATAAAAATATTATTAAAGCGAGATATATAAAAAACAAGACCAGTACTTCATGAGTTGTCACACACTCTTCTTGAATTCTAATATTATATTATATCATCCTATACCTTAATGAATCGTTCCGGCGAGGAAGAGGGGCGGTCCGCGACAGGTGAAGTATCGCATGTATCGCATAGGGACACTAAATGATCATACGAAAGTAGGACAAATAAAATTAAACGCGGCTTTAATTGGCAACATACGTGCGACACATATACGCCAAGGCGCGAGACGCGCAGGCCGAGGGTCACCAAGGCGACGACGCGGGAGGCGTCAGGGAAGAAAGAGAGAGAGAAAGAGAGAGAGAGAGAGAGAGAGAAAGAGGTGGTGTGGTGTCATCGGCTGACCGCAGGAGGCGGCGTTGGCAAACCCGGAACGGTGGCCACACGTCGTCGTGCAACAAAGTCTCGTTCGCCAGGGAAGGCGGTTACTCCGCATAAGCGGGAGCTGGGCTTGTAGCTAGCGATGGCCAATACTTTCAATAATTCATTTGTAACCATTTTTTCACAATAAAGGCTCAAAATTTGAAAAAAAAACGGGAAAGACTTATTCACATACCTGATATATATATATATATATATATATATATATATATATGTGTGTGTTATTTTCGTTCAATTGTTTAACAAAATATTCCCGAGCTAGTGGAGGAAACTCCAGGCTCCAAACAAGCCAAGGTACAACGAAGACATAAGTATATAATATAAAAATATACGTGTGCACTTTGTATTAAACTAATGTGGACGAAAGGGTGAATATGCGCAGACGTCACAATACAAATATAAATTTAAATTAATAAATATTTTTATCGGTCTTACATTTAGCTAATATAATATATTAGCTAAAATAATGACAGTTAGATTGTCCTTGTTTATGGTCACCCCAGTACAATCTGAAATAAAATTTATTACTAAAATTAATAATAAAATAAAAATAAAAATAAGATTACAATAATAAACAAAATTAAAGTTAATGCAGTTAATAAAGTAATAAATAAATTTAAATAATAAATAAAATACAGTTTAGTTTGTGAGGATGAAACGTAGTGGTTTGAAACCTCGTACACCAAAGTGATTCTAAATTTAAGGTGGTGGGGGCGGTCAGGTTGTCCTTTACTAACATAGACTATTGTTTTTATTATTCTTATTTAATGTATTTATTATTTTATTTTTATTTTTATTTTTTAATATAATTTATTGTAGTAATAAGTTTTACTTCTGAACATAAACAAGGACAGTTTGACTGTCATTATTTTAGCTAATATATTATATTATAATGACTATAAGGCCGATAAAATTATTTATTAATTTAATTCAGAACAGCCGACATTAATACAATATTGAATTCCAATTATACATTCGACTAAAATAATGCAAATATGTATCAGGTATGTGAATAAGTCTTTCCCGTTTTTTTTTCAAATTTTGAGCCTTTATTGTGAAAAAATGGTTACAAATGAATTATTGAAAGTATTGGCAATCGCTAGCTACAACTTTTTCCCATCTTTCTGGCAACATACGAATCCCGTTGCGAAAAAATTCGACCGGTTTGGCCTCTATCCAGTCATCCACCCATTTTTTGGCTTCCTCGTAGGAATGGAAGTGCTGGTCAGCCAGGCCATGCGTCATCGATCTGAAGAGATGGTAATCAGACGGAGCAACGTCTGGACTATACGGCGGGTGGGGTAGGACTTCCCATTTGAGCGTTTCTAAGTTTGTTTTCACCGGCGGTGCAACATGTGGGCGAGCATTGTCATGTTGCAAAATAACTTTGTCGTGCCTGTCTGAGTATTGTGGCCGTTTTTCTCGCAGTGCACGACTCAAACGCATCAATTGTCGTCGATAGACCTCGCCTGTGATCCTTTCATTCGGTTTCAGAAGCTCATAGTAAACCACACCTAGCTGGTCCCACCATATACAGAGCATGAGCTTGGCGCCATGAATATGTGATGATGCATGGCCGGGTAGTCCCCATGATTTTCTTCGCTTTGGATTATCGTAACGTATCCACTTTTCATCGCCAGTCACGATACGATGCAGAAAACCCTTTCTTTTATGTCGCTGAAGCAGCTGTTCGCAAGTGAAAAAACGCCGTTCGACGTCTCTCAGCTTCAGTTCGTACGGCACCCAATTTCCTTGCTATTGGATCATTCCCATGGCTTTCAAACGCTTGGAAATGGTTGTTCGGTCAACTCCCAATGCTTCAGCAAGTTCTTCTTGCGTTTGACAAGAATCTTCATCAAGCAAAGTCGCCAATTCTCGATCTTCAAAGATTTGCGGCCGCCGGGAAGGCTCCTTGTCTTCCACGTCGAAATCACCGCTTTTGAAGCGTCGAAACCATCCGCGAACACTTGAATCATCGACACAACCTTCTCCATAAGCCTCCTGAAGCAATCGATGCGTCTCGGCAGCAGATTTCTTCAAATTGAACCAATAAAGTGAAACTTCCCGCAAATGACGTCGACTCGGCTCAAATTTCGACATTTTCACGATATCAAAAATTTATGATGCGAAAAAATTTTAACTAATGTGTTAGTATGGAATTGTTGACATATGAATAAGCTTTGATTATGACATATGTAACCATTGAATACTCGCACAGTATTGGTGGCGCCATCTCTTACAAAAAACGGGAAAGACTTATTCACACTCCTAATAGATTTAGTTGAAAAATAAAAAATGCAAAATAGTTTTTTAATTTTCGGTAGTATAAAGCTAGTATACTAACAAATAATCAAGTAATAATATGATTAATGACAGATTTCCACCTGAAGTATTTAATTGGAGTAATAAAATGATTTTACTTACATTATAGCACTTCATTAAACTTAATACAATAACTCAAATATAATATATTTACAATAAGATAAATCAAGTATAATATACTACTGTATACAGTAAGTGTACGTGAGTAAGACTTTATTTATAACTACTGAAATCTTTATTCATTCTTCTAAATCGAATTCATTTCCCCGATGCAATGCAACTCTGCCCACACTTTTTCCAATTGTCAAAATATTTTTTATACTCGTATTCCGGGATGACCATCAGTTTCTTCTTCGATTCGACTTTTAATTCTTCAAACGAATCAAAAACGTTTCCCCGAAGTGTTCTTTTGAATTTGCTCAAGATTCAGAAGTCTCACTGTGCAAAATGAGGCAAGTCCGGTGGTTACGAAACGCTATTGCTTGAATTTTTGGCGAAATATTCGGGTAAAATCAATTCATTGTGAGCTGATGCTAATAATATTACCGTTTAGCCGGTTGGTAGAAATTTATAATACACCGCATGATAATCGAAGAAAACAGTGAGCATAAACTTGATTTTTGAGCGACTTTGGCGTGATTTTTTTGGTTCTACTTTGGCACGATATTCGCTCGATAGATGGGTTGTTTCTGGATCATAAGTGTAGGCCCAAGTCTCATCTCCAGTTATTATGCGTTCATAGACCCCCGTGCGACACTGTTTTTTCAAAAAATTTAGTGTTTTTGGCACGAATGGAGATTTGATTCTTCAGGCACAACATGTCTTTTAAAATAGTTTTGACTGAGTCATTTGAAATTCCAATAATACTAGCAAATGCTCTAGTAGTCTTTGCAGAACCAATTTTTTTATTTTTTCGACATGTAGCCCATCAATAGATGTTCTTGGTCGTCTTTGATGTTGTTCATCTTCAACGCGTTCTCGACTTCTTTGAACAATTTTTTGCCAAATCGAAAGCACTTCCTCTTGACACTGACTTCTCATCAAAGGCCTTCTGCAACATTCTATATTTCATTTCTCGCACAAAACTATATGCTTTTTTATTGTTCAATAATTTCAGACATTACAAAAATCGCGGAGACAACTTTTGTTCGTTCACAAAACACAAGTGTAACTATATGACAAATGAAGATAATTGCGTGAAATTTGGTACAGAAAACTTTGACAGTACTACTATTTTAAAAATAAAAACATTTGTCTCAATCGATAATCCCGGGAAGCTTAAATTGAAAAGTCTTACTCATATTTGTACATAGTAGTATAAAAAATGAGAATCTATAATATTAAGGCAACTAAATTATCTATATATATATATATATATATATATATATATATATATATAATCATGTTTTTATAATAATGCCTATTTTTCGAAAAAAAAAAGAACGTTGAAAACTTACTTATATACCGAATTCTGAAATTTAAAATTGAAAGCGAAAAAAAATTAATTGTTAAATACTTAAAATTATAAACAGTTAAATTATTTAAATAATTGTACATGTCCGCACTAGACTGAAATCAATTGCGATAAATAGTATTTGGTTTGGTATTCTTTCAACTATTCAATCCACTTTTAAAAAAGAGAACGTATATTGGAAAATATAAACGAGCACCTGAGATTTTCGACACGCGCTCAAAGTACTTGGTTCTCACATATCTGTTGTTTTAACAAAGACACGATGTCCAGGTGCTTTTGGATCACTTCTAAAGAGAGTTTCCTGTTTAAACGTTAGAAAACGATGTGCAGGTATTGCGGGATGACTTCTAAGGAGCAGTTCACGTTCGTATGGTGGAATCCGATGCCCAGGTGTTTCGGATGTGGTATATATATATATATCTATATATTAAATATTTTCATTTTTTAAATTAAATATCGAGAATATCTAGTTATGGGTATTGAATAAAAAAAACAATGAGATGTGAATTCCATCAGGATAACTTTATCTGCTGTTCGAAGACAAAAGTACAATATTTTCCGATAGAAACCGTAGATAAGATGTATATATTTAGAATATTTTCGTATGTCAAACATAGGTAGTGGGGTCAATAAAATAAAAATAAAAATCGTCTACGAAATAGTATTATCTAGAGGAATCTAGATTGATAAATAAAATATTTTTGAGATAGATATTATTGAACTATTTAATAAATCGTTTAAATTATTATCTCGAGCAAGTCGAGATGCGGGATGCTAGTAGAAGCAATATTATGGCTTAATATTGAAGTGAAAAATATTTGCAAATGTGACCAATCAATATTAGTGAATCTATAGCTCGGTAGTCCGAAGGCTATAGTGTCCTTATTTGTCTTTGAAGCCCAACTGCGCACCAGAGTACGAACTTTTCTTTTATATATTATCCGTTCTTTAATATTACTGTCAGTAATCAATTCTTATTCTCCTATTCCTTTCAGATTTTATTACCTTATCTAAGGGTTTCATTATGAAGATCTTTATTTTCACTCTGATATCAACCAGTGAGATATCGAGAAAACCTGGAGAAGAGGAACAACCACTAGATGCTCCAGTATACTGGGTTCGCCATGCCAAAGATACTATATTCTTATTCCTATAGAAAGGTTTTTTATACTAATAACTATAATAATATTAATTCTGAATAAATGGAAAAATTAATTCATAATAATTTATAATAAGTAATAATAATCATTTTAGGTTTTTTCTATCAAATAAAAAATGTTGAAAAGGCATATTTCAAGGGTCACAATTTTTTATTTATACACCTAACTGTATTATAAACTATTCAAATTTTGAACTTCAATATTTGATTCAGCAGATTTATAAAACTTAATCATAAATTTTCACATAATATTTCAAAAAAGTAAGAAAGGTATACACACCTTCTACAACTTTAGCGGGCTTATAGTCGTGAGATAGTAGAAGTTTCTTTAACAAATTGAAGCATTGTATTATGAATCTTTCAAATGTCACTAATTGTCCTATTTCGTTGAATGCGTAGAAAACTATGAATTCTAATGATGTAGGAATGAAGTCAATGTAACAAAAAGGGTGAATATCTATCATTCCCAACAATACTTTAGTTAATTGTATAATAAATTTATCATATAGCTCCATTTGCACACCTCTTGATACAACATTTTTTCCTAGAATAAATATACAAATAAATATTATATTACAAATGAATACATATTTTTTTAACGAGCACCGTGCTATGCAGTAAGATGTGTTTCGCAAAACTTATAAGCGGCTTATAAGAACGACAGTTAGTGTTTTCGATATAGCTCGAGCAGCAAGAAGAGATTTTCTTATGGTTGAATTCATTATTAAACCAGTGTTTCACTTAACTTCTTTATCTCATAGTTACTTCTGTGACAAAAACTAAAAATCTGAAAGAGGAATACTCACCAAGGCCGATAATACATTATAGGAGAGCTCTACGAAAATACTTCGGTCATCAAAGGAAGAACGGGCCCAAACCTTTAACTGTGAGCAATTTGAGCTTGTGGCGGTTGTAGGATATATGTTCGTATAATACATTTATCGCGACCATTCAAATTTGTAAAAATATCTTTGATAATAATATTCGGCGAAGTATTGTATTACACAATTAGATATGGTATCAGTAATTTTCTAAATAAAGGTATTCTGCACAAATAATTATATACCCTAATATGTCTGAAAAACGGTTCAAACAAAAATCGTACATATACAATCCTGTCACTTAATGAGTATACTTCCATGAGTAAGTGTCGGTTACAGGTTCACTGAAACAATCCAATGCGTATACAGTATCTACTTCTTGGTTCAGCGTGATTTAAGCAATTTTCTTTTCTACTTCAATAGTAAATTAAATGCTTGTAAGTAATGAAGTAATAAGGTTTAAAAATGAATTTAATCGACGGTCTGAACCTGTTCACAAATAAAAATGACATATACATATCTTGACCAGAAAAATACCTTTTTTATTAGAGGCGAGTGTGAATGAAATAAATTCGTTTCAAAATCCGACATAAATTTCATTTAATAACGGTGAGAGAGGTAAACCCATTTGTAAACCACAATGCTGTAAACAGTAATTATTATTAAAAAAAATAACCTTGTTTCAAACAAGTGAACACTAAAATCAAATCTTCTTCTTTTGTTTGATTTGATAAAGTAATATTATTATTTAACATCTTAGACCTAATAAAGCTAACAGTGACTGTACACTGGAGCGCCTTTTTCAATAGAAAAGGGGTGGTTCACAAATAGTTTGTACCAACTATACCAACCGTAAATCAAGAATTCTACCACCATGTGCTTGAAAAATTATGATGAAGGGTGCTCGGAGTGCGTGCAAACATTGCGAAGACTTAGATTCTGCATCACGACAATGCTCTCTGTCACAATGCGTTCAATGTCTCTCAGTTTTTGGCGACTAAAGGCATGGCAACGTTACCACAACCGCCCTATTCAACGCACATGCTATCCTGCGACTTTTTCCTATTTCCCCACCTGAAAAAATTCGTGAAGGTCGATATTTTGACTCGTTGAAGACATCCAAGCATCTATGACGAGGGTAGTACTCGGAGAGGTCTCACAAGAATTGTTCTAGAATTGTTACCAAAACTGGAACTCGCTGGAATAAGTGTATAGATGCGGGAGGGGACATGTTGAAAGAACCAACTTTAAGTGGTTATACCACAGTAGCGACCACAAAAAGTAGGCATTTTTCAAGAATTTTTTTTAGTGAAATGAAAAGATCAATCGAGATTCTGTAAAGTGCGACTTATTTTATTATACATTAAGTACAAAAATTAATTTTTTGACGTAGATTAAAAACAAAATGGCGGATCTACCGCAATCTTAAGACCAGGTCGATTTTTTGAGCAGGGTCCACGGCCGGAAACCGAGCGCCTGCAATTTTTGACCTAGAACAAAACAATCAAAGTTTTTTTATTTTCTCACACCAAAAGAAAGAGACGTACGTATGATTTTTTCGATACTTTGATTTTTCGCAAAATGGCGTAATTTTGAAAAAAAAGTCAAAATTCATGGAAAAAATCATCACTAAATTGTTTATAAAAAAAAAAATACAATTTAAACAAAAAATCCTACGTACGTCTGTTGACATAACATTTTCAAATAACGTGTTACAATTTTTGAACGATTGATCTAAAATTGTTCGAGTTATGTTTCCGGCCAGTACAAAAAAGTGGTTTCGAGAAAAACGCGTTTAAAGTTTCAAATATATAAAATCATATTATATTCTAATATACCTTTAATCTGAAATGCCTGGACCATACAATTGACCTTCTAGAAGAAGTTAATCCTCTTCATTCCTCTTCATTTTTCTCAAAGCTTTCAGACTGATTCGAGATTCTTTTGCCCCTTCGGATACCGAAAGCTCGGCCAGTCGAATCCGCTCCGCGTCCACTTTCATGCAGAGTTCGTAGCTTTGGGGGCCTATTTTTATATGCATTATGTCCAAAACGTGTAAAATTGACGAAAATCCATCATTAAAAATTCCGATAGCAAGATTAGTTGCTATATCTAGTATTATTTTTCCACTAGAAATGGCTTTCGGAGCCATCGCCCACACAGTCTAGTTAAAGCTCTCGTTATTATTTTGCGTAAATCCGCCGAGACAACGAGTAAGAAGTTCATCTCTTGTTAATTCTTCGTACACTGGCTTTATCGCATCATAAAAAAGTATAGGTTTGGTGTGCTTATAATTATCTAAATTACTAGTAGCTTTCGCTTTCTGCCAAGTGCACCAAGAATCTTCTCCAACTGGGCAGTGGTCATGTTGTGGATTTTCATCCTTTGATAATTTATGACATAAAATGGCCTATATGGCATCCTTAATTTCCACAATCGACTTCGAATTACTTCTAATAGCTAATCCATAGTACCTGGATAACTCTTCGATTAGCTTACCCGTCAACTTTCCTTTTCCTCCAAGTCCTTTTTTATTTTTCTTTCAAGTTACGGAGACGAGTACCCATTCGTTTTTCAACGTGATCGATGCATTCTTTTTTCTTCACGATGAAATCTTCGCATGGCTTACCATCTGTAATTCCTTTGAAGATCTTTGAATCGCCATCACCAATATAATTCGTATACTTTACGTTATGTAAAGTTTCAGATCGTTGAAAAATGTCAACAACTGCGTCGATCTCCATTTTTCCAGCTGATCCTTCGTGATTTGCTTGGCATTCGTTCGCATGCTGCTCAAACCACTCTGAATATTCGTCTGTTTCTTCTTTATTCTTCTAGAATTCACATGATTTGCAGTACTTTGATTTCACTATAGCATCTACAACTTTGCCAGAGTGCCAGCCAATGAGAGCCAGAAATCCATCACCTGATATAGTGATTCCATTTTCTTCTTCGCTTGGTTTTTTGCTGAAACCGCTGTCGGTTTTGGAACCTTTTCTATACCTTGCAGATTTATCGTCACTCATGATTAAAATAAACTTTGAATATCACAAAACTACTATTATAAAAACTATAAAATTATTATATATTAAAACTAAAAAATATATCTGTACTAATGAAAAAAGAAAACAGAATTTTTAGAGAAGATGTGGTTCAACGGACGATTTTTAGTATACTGACGCTACTCAGCTGTTCTATATAGTAAATACTGACATCTATAGTCATCCAGGTAGAACCCTAATATTCTCGACAATTGCGCCAGCGGTCCCTTTTTTATCGATTACCGTTATACATGCTCCGCGCGCAATGCTCCGAAAAGCGCTTGAAGCATACCTGAGAGGCGTTGCGGTAGAGTCAAGAATTATGGCATTTAGAAATTTTTAACGACCTCCAACTTTTAGTATGTCATTTTTAAGGTCCTAAAGTACCTTTTACGCAGAAAAAAATTTTCGATTTTTTGAAAATTCTACTGTGGTATAACCCCTTAAATAACAGTAATAACTCGATAGAAAAGAGTAGGAACACTTTCAACCTGTTCGAGACACTCTTGAGCGATGGTCATTCGGTAGGCTTTTTGTTCATCTGAAACGTTCACCAGTACCATCTTTGCGCACATCTTTTTTATGGCGAAATCTTCGGTTAAAATCTTTCTAACTGTTTCTCGGTTAATATTCAACTCGTAAGTGAACATTTGAATGGTTATTCGACGCTCTTGACGCACAACAGCGTGGACGCGCATTCGCAACGGTTGGCACTTGAATTGGCCATCTGCTACGCACATGGTCTTTGACGCTCTCACGACCTTTCTTAAAATCAGTATACCACCGAAGCACCTGACTATGACTCAGAGCATCACTATCATACACTTTAAACACTTTTTAATAAGTTTTTGTCGCGGTTTCGCAGAGTTTCGCATAAAATTTTATCCTGCATGTTGCTCTATTTCTCTGTTCCATTTTCGTGACATGCACTACTCGCGCGTTGTTACAAAATACAAACAACTGACGAAGAAATTATCGTACAAGGGTCATCAAGGTCTCAATCGAGAGAGTATAAATTTACTATTACAGTGGCGGAGTTATAAGTTCGCAATGTTACCAGAGGCCGAGTAATAAAATCGGTGTTATTACTTAATTATTTGACCTCGTAATTAATACAGTATCTAAGATGTTAAATAATAGTATCACATTATCACTGTTACAGCGAGTTTTTCAGTTTTCGGAACATTTCTGGAACAGTCCTGGACTACATTGAAGGGGATCGCAATGATTTACTATGGTAGTGACGGTTTCCTTCGGTTTAGCAGCTCGTAGTACACCACAGCCTGTTGGTCCCACCAAATGCACAGCAGTACCTTTTGGCTGTGGATGTTCCATTTTGATGTCGACGTGGACGCTTGGACTAGGTCCACCCATGAGTTTTTGTACTGAGGATTGTCATAGTAGATCTAATTTTTATAACCAGTTACAATACACCAAAGAAAACTCTTCTTTTTTGCCTAGAAAGCAAAGACAGTGCGATATTGTATCATTTCATAATGTCACTTTCCGTCAAATCATATGGCATCGATTTTCCTTCTTTATGAATATGTCCCATCGTATATAAACGTTTGCCAACTGCTCTGTCACTGACTCCAACTTATTAGCAAGTTGTTTCTGCGGTTGAGCTGCGTTTTCGGTCAATAATGCTTGCAGTTCACCATCTTCAAATATTTTCGGTTATCCAGAACTTTCTTTGTCATTAACATCAGTATCTCCGTTTCTAAATCGATGAAAACACTCTTTACAAGTTTTAAGCGAGGGAGCTTGTTCTCCATTACGTTTTTGAAGCAATTGATATGTTTCTGCTACATTTAAAAAAAATCAAAATAGTGTAAAAGAACATGTCGAAAAAACGCTGTCTAAACGTGAAGACCGGAAACGAAGTTCGCCTTCTACTCTTTCTCCAGTGCACCCTCAAAAATAGTTTTTGTAGGTATGGCGATGTGTGGGCTTTCTATTTCTCACTCCAGAGCTTCCTATCT